>JAJEJO010004231.1:172562-256962 GCA_020662805.1 Glaucomys volans
ACCATGAATATATCAAAATGCATCTGAATATTTTACTTGCAGTGGCTACTCTATATTCTCTTAAATGGGTATGTGGGATAACTGATTTAATTATTATCTTTTATTTGTATAAAATATAAATCAATTAAAAGTATATGTATACATTTTATATATACTTATATATGGAAATATGCTTTATTTATATTTATGTTTAGAAATATACTTTATATCCAGTTTGTTTTATAAGCTAAATGTATAGTCATAGACCACATAATGATGCTTCAGTCAACAACAGACTGCATATATGATGACATGGCCTAGAGATGTCATAGTTGTCTCAGTCTGCATATGTACAACCCATGCTATTTGCTCAACAAAATCACTTAATGATGCATTTCTCAGAATGTATTCTCACTGTTCAATCAGGCATGACTGTTCTGTATGTGGGGTGGCAGTAACTAATGAACTGGGGCTGCGGGGGTAGCACAGTGGTAGAAGTGTAGGCCTAGCACATATGAGGCTCTGAGTTCAACACCCAGTACCACAAAAAGACAAAAAACGAAAATCAAAAAAGTAACTAACCATGCATAGTTAATTGTATATAGTTTTAGGCATTTTGCTACTATGAAGAGCTCAACAATGAACCACAAATTTTTGTGCAAAAATCTTAATGTTTTCAGGTTAATTCTGAGAACTAGAATCAATGGTTAGAATGAGACTTTTAATTTGTGTTAATATTGAAAGCAGCAACAAAAAACCCAGAGGTTTAAAACAAAAAAAAGCTAAGGATAAGGGTGCAAAGCTGCTCAGAAAAGATGTGGCCCGAACTGCATCTGTCAGCAGCCCTCCTGGATGGGCACCACCAGTCCACTTGCTGGAACCTTGGACATGGGGAGCAGAGAAGTGGGGTGAGGCATCCAGGAGATGCTGAAGCAACATGTGGGGCTGTGGTGGGGTGGCAGGAGAGTGGCTACTTACTTTCAGCATTTTAACAACCAGTATGGCCATATGGCCAGGTCAGTGCATATTAGATGAAAATCAGAAGTGTTCTTGACACCAAATGCTAATTTACTTTCAGAAGTATTTAACTTCTTTTCATTTCCTTTCTTCTGTACATGAAAGATTCCACATAGCAATTTCAATTGGCTTCTTCAATCTTGAATTGTTCTCAGTGAAATTTAAACTTTTCTTCCAAAAGGTTTTTTGCATTTTGTATTAAATATGTAATTAGATACCTAACCAATATTTTCCCCCAGTATTTCCCTGTTTGTTGTTGTTAATAGGGATAGAGTTACAAGACACCAGGGCATTGACCCAACCTCTGTAGCTCCAAACACCTATGGCACATATCATTAGGCTTCCCATCATAAAATGAAGATAAGAACAGACTCCTCACATCAGAGATGCACGTGGTGTCATTAAATGGCTTAAATTGCAAAGATTTATTCAGTAGTGAATGTCAAGCAGAAATTTATTCTCTAATTAAGTGTCCATATCCCAAACTGGCTCAAAACCCAGCAAGAAACAAATGGTGTCCTTCAGGAAAACTACAATAACTAAAAACATGAACTTTCAGGCAGATTGTGAATAATTCATACTGAATGAAAAATGCTTAAATGCTGACAACAACAGAAAGACTGAGGCTTTACCATAGGATATATTTTTCTCTATCAATACTACCTGTATCAGGTCATTGCTGCTTTCTTATTAATTCTAAGGTTTTACAACTGAGTTTATTTGTTCTTCTAAGTGTACAGTCATTTAATCTGCAAACAATGATAGTTTTGTCTCCACTCTGCTCATTATCCCTTGTTTTTCTGTTTCAAGCCTTATTAAATTAGCCAAAACAATCTCATTTGCTCTGCTTTTAATGACAATGACTCCAATGTTGCACCATTATGTTCCATTCTCTCAAGTCTGTAACGTACTTGTTCTTAAACAATACTTTCATATTCACTGAAAGTTTTAAATACAACACAATGACACAAAGTCTTTTGGCAAAATTACATGTAGAGAATTGTTTTTTAATCACTTAGTTATGAATGTATTTAATAATACTTTGGCCCCAAGATGCGATTATCTAACGTAGTCCTAAATCTTACAGATTATATATCACTTAGTTTATATCCCCTTAATAATGGAATAGCTGCTGTCATCCTGTATATGAGGAAAACAGTTCCTACTCATTCAAAGTTAGAAGCAATTAGAACCTGGACTAAAACTTGTTTGTGTATCTAGACACCCCAGCAAAATTTCACTTCCTCAATAAAAACAAACATGGTGATAGGACAAAGGCCTACCTCTTTCCTGAAAGGTTTCTCATAAAACCACAGATTTTCAGGGCAGAAAGTATCTTTAGTAGTCCAAACACCAAGGCATCAATGTCCAAATCCATTCCATAACGTGTCTGAGAGGTACTTTTTCAATTATGCTGACACTCTTAAAGTGACAGATAACACTATTGCATAAGATGTGTCTGCCATTTCCAGACAAGTTTGATCATTAGCAACTTCTTATACAGAGCCAAGAAACCACTTTCTGGGACTTTCAACCTTTGGCCTCGTGGGTGCAAGTATTTTGCAGTTTATTCAACAGGAAATGTCTAAAGATGGCAATAAATGCATTCAAATTATTTTTTCTAAAAATATTTTTAAAATTAAAGAAAAATCCCACGTTCTCTATGTTTCCCTAATCACTCCTAATTTGTTGCTCTAGACTTCTGACTTATACTGGATCACTGGAAAACATTAACCTTTGCTTCCTGCCACCTCCTGGTTTCTAAACCTGACATACCGGCTCTTCTAGTTCTTGCTCTAATTACATCCATTCTACTGCTATACAACTAGCTTAAAGTTATAAACTTCTGTGTCACTTTAACATGTCATTTATGAAAGGAGAAAACATTAAGAATCTGATAAGATTAGATTTTCAAATAGTTGGTCATTACTAAGTACCTAATCCCTCCTTTGCCAGGTTAATAATTATTTTTTTTTTATATCTGTTTAGTCAATTTATTGGACTGGACTAAAGAGATCTGGGCTTTATTCTTATTTAATGGTTCTCAGGCTTCTTTTTTGTAAAAGGAGTGTTTTGATAGTCTCCAAATTCTATTTTTTTACCTGTATAGGAATGCTGAGTGTTTTTAACCTGTATAGGAATGTTGGTATTTATGTGTTGCAGAGCAAGAAAAACACCTAACTGTTCTCAGTAGATATCCGTAAAATTATCATCAAAAAGATATGAAATGCCACCTGCATTCATATGTGAGTTGCCTAAATGGATTAAAAACTTATCAATAAACATACATGCAATGACATTGTGTATGATACAGCAATTGAGTTGGCACTCTATAGGTTAATGAAATAGAAATAAAAACTGGAGAGAATGAGATTATTTGAATTTTAGTTATATTTAACCCTTATACAATTTCCTGACATTTGAACATAAAAACTGAACAGTGATACAGATAAAATGATTCTCACTTAAGAAAAACCCAGAGCAAGGAGAGCATGTTGCCCATTATTGCCTTCCAGAATGTTTTTTCCAGGCATAAATGAATGCACTGTAAATTAATAGCATTCTCCCTTACCAAAAGGAATACGGGCTTATTTTTTTTCCATGTACCATCTAGCATAAACATAATACTCATTAAAGGATGAATAATAATGAAGCTCCACTGGGTGGTTTAATTTTAGGAAGCATTAATGTTGAAGATGGACCAAAAAGCAGATTCTATGAGATTTAGAATTCAACGCAATTACTCTTAAACCTAAAAACAATTGCAGAAATTAATATGATATGAATACATAGAGACCCTGAAAAAACAATCCTAGCTCCCCTTATGTTTCATTAAAGCACACAAACTCATGCATATATTCACACACAACTTCTCAGTTTGGGCTCTCTGAAAGCTATGTGGTCTCTGATTCATGATTTGTTTTCCTCCACTTTCTTTTGGGAGGTTCATATAGTATTTATCTCACACATTTTCCTAACACTAGAACATATGATCTATGGATAACAGTGCTGCTTATCAGTTGTATTTTACTGATGTGAAAGATTACTGAAATCCTACACCAAAGAGTTTACCATCAATATCCTTTCTTTTAAACTGCTCAGAGCCCTGATAATTGCTTGGCTTTTGAACTGAAGTGCCAAACACCTTTTTTAAATACCTTACATTTTTCATAAACTATAGGAACTCTCTCCACACAAACACCAGCCTCTGAAGAAAAGAGGCTAATAGATAGATAATGTACCCTCCCTGCTCATGTTTCTGAAAAGAAAATCAAATAAGCTCCAAAGAACATGAGCACTAAGTGGTATAAAAGCAGCAGTTCCACTTAAAAAGGTTTCTAGTTTGTTTGCTTTGGGTATGTTTTTCAATTGTGCTGGAAGAAATGGTAGGACCGTTACAAATGCAGAGATGATTTGTGCCACAGATATGTAGAAAACACCTGCAGTTGTCTGGGCAACCAAAAAGAGAACATTGAGGCAGTGAAGCCGGAGAGGCTGGTAAGCCAGGACTACAGTGGGAACCCACTACTGTACTATGGGAGCTGAGCACAAAAGTGCCAGAGAAGACCAATGGCCTCAGTTACCAGGCATTAGAGTTAAGTGGTTTGATTTGGAGAGATAATCAAGCCACAAGATAATGTACAATCTCAGGCACACTGTAGTTCATAGAAGACATGGGGAGACCATTTCTCTAAGGCAAGGATAGGCAGTTCCTGCATGCAGGTGCTTGCAGTTAGGCAAAGAAAGTTTATTAGATAACTGACACCCAGTTACTAGAAGAGCACTAAAACTAACTGCAGTGTTCCTTTCCCTCAAAATGCTGTTCTTTCATGACAAGGATACATAGATCTAGGGATTTTAAATGCATTGCTTTTGATTTCATGTAGCTCACTTAGGTAGTGAAAGCTATCTATAACTTGAATTTCTTTTGGACTTTTATGTTTCTGATCAGTTTCATATGAAGAGTGACCCTAAAGGACATCCATATTCTCTCCAAAGCAGAGTCTGTTATTACCATGATGTTCAGCTCCTGTCAGAAGAACTCCAAGTGTTGTTCCCTTCATTTTGGTAAGTTCTCTATATTAGCTCCTACGTGTACCTTGATGTAAGGAAACACTGCACAGGCAAATGTTCCTTTCTCTAAATAGCTCATAAGTACCTGGATAAATTTGCACTCAAAATTCAATTAACTTTTTATTAAAAGGTCAATTAACTGGGTCATAGTAGAGATAGTTTTTAATTACTTTTCCTTTTAGGGCTTCTCTTTTTGTCCAAGCACAAGTGACACTATCAACTCATAGTCTCCTTGCTTATTGGTTGCCTGAAATTCATATGCAAAATACACTGGAAATGACTGTCTTGGTTAAATTAATTAATAGGACACTCTTTGGGCAATTCATCAGACTACAGTATCATATAATCCTTCCGGCTCATAGTATCAGTAAGCAATAATAGAGTATTTTAGCTTAAACACTCTCTACAGTATTATCCATGACAATATCCTTCATTATTTGTCCTTGTTGGTTTCTGTTTCCTTCGTGAAAGATAACAAAGTGAAATGATTTTAAGGATTTATCCTTATTAGATTATTATCACAGTGCACTTTATGAAAAATGAACCAATAATATCATCAAAAACTAGTTATTCTATCTTGCTACAGGGCTCCTGGTTTTCTCTGTGTTAACATAAGCCAAAATTCAACTCATGATGTGGCACTGGACCCCTGAACTTAGACTCAGGAGATTACTACTTAAAAGTAAGTAATGACTGTCAGTATAGTTTCCATGTTACCAATTTGGTAACCATTACTAAGCCAGGGCTCAAACAAAAGAAAACAATATTTAAATAAAAGATGGATATATATATATATATATATATATATATATATATATATATAATACATTAATATATTTTTATATTAACATGTTAACTCAAACTTTCATATGGTGAGTAACTTAAAAATATACGAAACACTATTTGAGAATTTGTAAGAGGCAAATCATGGGACAAAATTTCTGTTTTATTTTTGCAGAAGGGAAAAGCCCTTGCCTTGTAGAAACAATAATGTGCTAAGTACTCTATAAACATTTTAACTATACTATTCTCACTACAATCCTATGAGATAAAATCTATTATTCTCATTTTACTGATGAGAAAACTGAAGCTTATGTCTCAGCCTAGATCATACAAATCATTAGTGGTCATTAGAAATGACACCCACATCCATCTGCCTTTCCAAGAATTCACATTTTTTCCTCTAGGATAAAAGCACTAGCCCAAGTAGAGTGGGATAATAAGTATTTATTTAAAAGATTTGGGGACTGTTTTGAATCTTAGAAGGCAGTTTTGATGCCAGGCGTGGTGGCACGTGCCTGTAATTCCAGCGACTCAGGAGGCAAGAGGATTGGGAGTTCAAAGCCAGCCTCAGCAAAAGCAAGGCACTAAACAACTTGGTGAGATCCTGTCTCTAAATAAAATAGAAAATAGGGCTGGGGATGTGGCTCAGTGGTTGAATGCCTCTGAGTTCAATCCCTGGTACCCCCCCCCCCCAAAAAAAAAGAAGGCAGTTTTGAAACTCAAGCAGAGGAAGGGAGTGGTTTAGGCCAATGCAACTTGAAGAGTTGCAACTTGAAGAGTAGGGTCACAACAGTGTAAATGAACTACACCACCAAGCACGTTTTCCTCCAAGTGAGGCTTTCTGAAGCCTCAACTCTTGAGCTGTGCATCAACTCTCCTTCTGGTGAACAATTCTAATTCACTCCTGGGCCAACCACAGCTCATACACCAGTAATCAGTGCATGGACCAGGCTTCAAGAGGCATAAGCTTAAGAAACTTCTTATGAACTTTTTCTTTTCTGTGAAATAATTTTGGATAAAAGCAAACCTTCAAATAATTGTTTTCCCATGTATAAAAAGAATAAGAGACACATCACTTATTCACATTACACTATAAATCTACAGGGGCATTAATCTTAGTTGAAGAGATATTGCTAATGTTAATGTACTGATCTTTTCCAAAAACAAAAGTAGTTTTTCTAAAGAATAAAAAAATATAGCCATCAAATACAATGATGTTTGCAGTAAAATACAAACTTTAAAAATGTATTATTCATACCTGCACCTCCGCCTATGCTCAGAATCTTAATTTCTGATTTTGCATCTCCGATCCTGAAAAAAAAAAAATGTAGTTTAAGAGAGATGTGCTAGGTGCTTTGTAAAATCTGATTACCAACTCTTTATGAAGAGAACAGACTGAAAATACAATAAACAGAAACTAGGCTAACATGGAAGGTCCCAATCATTTCAGTGGTAGTGCCCTCTTTAGAGTATCTTTGTAAACATATGGATTCCATTCATTAACAGTCTTGAACTGGAAGACTTAAACATAGCACTAGGAACATCTTAAGGGGTGTGAAATGTCATTTGCTTAAAGATTGTTTGGAGAACAAGAAAAAATAAATGTGAACCTTTGAGTCTGGTGAGGTGATCAGCCCTTCAGGGTAGACAGGGGAAAGGACAAGGAGGTTCACCCTTTGTCTATGATGTGTGCTGTCTTCCCTTCCTTCTTCCCACCTTTGGAAGAAGGTTTGTTTCATTTTGGGTACCAGGGATTTAACCACTGAGCCACATCCCCAGTCAATTTTATTTTTTATTTTGAGAAAGGGTGTTGCTAAGTTGTTGAGGCTGGCTTTGAACTTGGGATCCTCCTGCCTCAACTTCCTGAGATGATGGTACTATAGGTGTGCACCACCACATCCAGCTTCCCACCTTTCTTTCAATAAACTAATGTCTATTATGCATTCATTATGTTACCTAGCATAATGTCTATTATGCATTCATTATGTACTGAGGTTCAAAAATGAGTAAGATACTACTTGGCTCTCAGTTTGAAGTATGAGATAACAATGCCCTGAATTATGGTTTTAGCTCTAGAGACAGAAAAGAATAGATGGACTGGGAAGTAATTTAGTAGTACTTGCTTATAGGTGGATATAAAGGGGTCAGGAAAGAAATATGAGTGTACAATGACTGTCATGTTTCCATGGGTAAAGAGTGGCAGAGAATATACTTTGACAGCAAGTTTACCATTTGTCAGCTCTTTATTTTTCAAGAAATCTGAATTCAGAAGATACTCAGACATGTAATATTAACTGGGTAGGAGAGGGTCAGGGTCAATGATGCATTCTGGAAAGTTATCATCATAAAGTAATGGCCAAAGCAGGAGGGCACACTCCACCACCCCAAAATGCTGCTAAGATAGAAGAGCAGAGGGACCATGATGTAGCACCAACTTTTAAAAGTCACTGGATTATGAAGAATACTCAATGAAGATATGGAAGAAGAGTGACAAAGCTCAGAGGTGCTAGGGGAATGAGACAGAGGCAGCCACCAGCAGTGTCAAAGGCAGCAGAGTGAACTACTAAGACACAAAAAGGAAAACACCTCCATTGGATTTGGCAATATGAATGGGTTTGATAACAACAGGCTTAAAAGAAGGTTGGGGCCAGACGTCAGATTAAAGAATGAGACAAGAGGAGGGGACAGGAAGAAGGAAAGCATGCACTGAAAAAGTGATGTTTGTGTTTGTGTAACAGTGGTCCACTTCATGCTTAGAATATAGCCCTTGCTGCTCTGCCACTGAAACTTATTTTTAAAATGGACATGTTTCTTTCTTTTCCTCTCTCCCTGCTCCTCCCTAATCTCTCCCCCTCCCCAGGGGGAAACAGGATTACCTTTCTTCCCCATTCAAGGCAGTTATCTGTCCCTGAGGACACACCCACCATAAGAACAGAATGAGAACATCCAGACTTTGGGGATGGAACCAGAAGATCTCAGAAGTGACTGTGTCCCAAATTAACAAGTGAATTACAACTCTAACAGAGAACAGGTGGAATGTAGCCTTTGAATCATCTCTTTAAAAGTTCCCTGTTCCTATTGAGGGATGGAAACACAGCCTCTGGGACAGGAGTCCCTGGTGTTTCTCCTTTGCTAGCAAAGCAATAAACCTTCTTTTTCCTCTTTCTCAAAACTGTGTCCTCATTATTAGATTGGCATCAGGGACAAGGACTGAACTTTCAGCAACATTTGGACTGTGGGATGATGAAAAATCCTTTGATACAGCTAAAGGGAAAGAGACTGCATGGAGCAACAGAATGAGACAAGGTAGACCCAGGTTCTGGAAGAACCGGGAAATGCTAAAGAAAAAGACAGTTTCAATCAACTTCCAATTTATAATCATGAGGCTTAGTATACCCATCCTCATCTATTTATATCTTGTGCTCCTTTTTAAAAATGCTTTTATCTGTGGATAGGATAGGGGACTCTGAAGCAGAGTATACCAGCTGAAATCCCAGCTCACTGATACGTTACCTTGAGCAAGCTATTTGACCTTTCTGTAAAACAGAGTAATAATACCAACTACCATACAGGGTTGTTAATAATTGTATCTAAGTCATGGAGGAGTTGTATTAAATTATTTAATTCATCTAAATCTCTTAGAAATAAATGTCTATATTTTTACGGCAAGCACTCAACAATTGCTAGTAATTACAGTGATTCTAGACATAGCTAAGTGATTTACATGAATTAACTTTTGGAATCTGCACAACTCCTCTCTGAGTTAAATACTATTATTGTCCCATTTTGTTTATTCAAATGGTAACAAATAATTATTGAACATTACTATTTTTGAGGCAAAGATCCAGATACTTTACATGTAACAACAATAACAAATTTGATTACTGACAGCTGTATACCATAATCAACCCCTCAACCCTATTCTACTCTCACCCCAGAAAAGAAATTGACGATTTACTCTCTGGGGAAACAACAATCTCAGTAGTGAACTTATATGTACCTGAGAATCTCCCAGGAAAGAGCTGAGTCTATATTCAATTACCACTGTGAGCCACTCACTCAATAAACCCTGTCGTTGAATACACAAATAGGATCTTAGCCACTTTTTAGTACCTTATTATATTGATTATATATATGACCAAGACTTCTCAGGTAGTTGGGTATCTCCCCAAACATGAGAAACAGAAACTGAATTTGGGATACAAAAGCATTTTCAGTAGAGTTTTATACCCAGTTAAACTATCTAAAAAGGATTTAAAAGACAGTGAAGGCATCTGTAAACATAAAATTTTCAAAAAGCTCACCTCTCATTTACTCTTAAAGTTCTCACAGCATTAGCTCAAAAAAAAAAAAAAAAAAGGCTGAAGAAATCAGGAAAAAAGACCTGAAATCCACCATCAGGGTATCAAAGAAAATTTCTGGAACATTAAATACATTCCCTCATCAATGGCTGTAAAGCCAGCCAAAAGCAAATCTTCCCAGACTGCAGAAAAAAACAGAGGGCTCCAGAAAAGATGTTTCCATGGGAAAACTAAACAGATTATTTGATATATTAGTAATTTCTGCTTGGGCATCATTGTAGTGATAGGAACATAAAAAACTAAAATCCAGGCAAACATAGTCAATTATAGGCAAAACACAAAGTTAGACATGTAAAGAAATGTAATTAGAGTTTAAATATTGTTCAATTATGAATAATATGTACATAGAAAAAATGACATAGACACTCAAATTATTTAACCAAAAAATTTGACATGATAGATGGGAAAATGTATGTTTATTTAGCTCTTTTAGTAGAATGAAATTAAGAAATAAATTATATGTATTTTAGATTATGAGAACAATTTCGTAAGAAAAAAGATTCTGAGGTTTGGAAGTGATTGCTTCTGCAGAGTGGGAAGAATAGCAGAATACAATTTGTTGTTATAAACTTTTAGAACCATTTGACTTTTTCAAATATTGATATGCCTTGTTCTAATAAAAATGTTAAATTAAATAGGCTGAGTCCACACCCAATTAACAGCCACTCAGCAAACCCCACACAGTGAGATTTTGAACCACTCTTTAGTGCCTCATAACTTATAAACAACTTCAAGCAAAAACTTTGAAGGCCCTTAAGCTAAAGTCAAATTTTGGAACATTACTTTCAGGAAAAATTTACTTTCTTAATGAACAACATTTTACCCAGGTTTTCTTAATTTTATTTATATAGAATTTGCACTATAATGCAAATTTAATTATGATTTTGAAAATTCATCAGTCTTTCACAAACTTAACTTTCAGCATTCCAGTTAGAGTTGGATATTCTTTGAAGACAGGGAAAGGACATCCATCACTGATTATATTATATTGATCCAAGTTGTGTGGCAGAAGAAAGCCAAGGATCTGGATAAGCTACAGAAATGAATATGTTCTTTTAGGACTGGAAAAGAAGGCAGATATTAACTCATTATTTTTAAATTTAGAAATGAGCAAAAAGACCTAAAGAAGTAATATACAGTAAATTCCTAGATAAGAAGTTATCTGTTATTGCTATATACTTTGATTTTTATATCACTACCCTATTATATATTAATTTTAAAAAATATTTTTTAATTGTCAATGGACCTTTATTTTATTTATTTATATGTGGTGCAGGGCCTCACACATGTGCTCTACCACTGAGCCACAATCCCAGCCCTGCGTATTAATTTTAATACATTTTGGAATATTGTTTTTTAGAAGCAGCATTTAAAAGGTAAACTATGTAATGAAAATGGAATAAAGATTTCCAATAAAATGGAAATAATAGAATTCCACACACATCCAACAATGTCTGCTCTGGTCAGACTGTGATACTGTTGTGGTGAGAGAATTTCAGGCCTATAATAGAGAAATTAGAAAATGATAAAATATCAGATTCCTTTGCTGTTTGCAAAGTGGATCCAGTCCATCATTTCCTCCCAGTTTTTCATCATTATTTCCTGAAGCAGAGGGAGTTGTAGCAATTTATCCCCAGATAGGTATGATTTGATTATCTTTAGCATGTGGAATCTGTTACTCTATAATGCTTATCAGCTCTGGCACAAATTGAACACATTAATCACACACACACACACACACAGACACACACACACAAAGAGTCTAAAAGAAGGAAAACTAGTGAGTTTCACTGATAATGGGAAAATGCTTTCTTCAAGGGCCACATTACTAATATTAAGTTGAAAGGAAAAGACAATTTTTGGAGACTGATAACTATAATGAGGGAAGAGGAAAATGAATTCAAAGGCATATCATGAGAACTGAGAGGTACCCACTCAATTCTCAGGAGCCAACGGTATTTTGCAATTATTTGGATTTGATTCCAATGAAAAGAATACTCTATTTCATTTGGAACTTTTCTGCAATGTAAAATTTGGAGGAGGGCTGAAAAATCTAAGTACAAAGATTTGTATCTCATGTTTTCCCAAAGGAACATGGATTTGTGCCTTCAAAGGGTTAACACTTATCTCTGTGCAGCTGGAAATACAGCACAAATAGGAGCCTTTGAGTGTTTAAAGCAAAGAGAACGTCTAACCCAAGCACTGCAGGAGACAGGCAGGAGAGGGCAGCGAGGAGAGGCAGAGGAGGAGCTGCTAGGAGCTGCTATCTGCAACTCCCCTTATCCCCGCACCCAGCCCCCGAGGCTGGGCTCAACCCATCTATCACTGGCGCACAGCAATCCGAGGCTTGTCCCTTTGACAAAAACGTCCCTTTTTGTTACCTTGCTATTATGCCTGGCAGCTTCTCATCCATGAATTCCTGCATGCACTGGTGTTCCGTGGAATTGTCGAGAAACCTCCGAAAAGATTCAACATATCTGCTGTGGTCAAAGAACAAGCTCCTCATGGAAGATGCCATATTGGGTTTTCTAAGGAAGACAGGGAGGGAAGCAAGGTTTAACTTCCTCTCCTCTTCCCAGTTCTCTCTTTCTCTCCCCACCCCCAATGTTTTCTTTCAAAAAAAAAAAAAAAAAGCTAAGCACATTGCATTAAGTCATTATTTGTGCCAGTACCAGTACTTTAACCCCTACAGGGTTGCACAATTGTTTCATGAGAAATAGAGGGATAGAGGCAGTAAAGCAAAGCAGTTTGGGCAATGACTAAAACTTGTTTTAAAACTACTGAAATCCTGAAACCCATAAAAGCAGACCGCATTCAAATCACTTCCTGTTTTGTTTGCAACTGCCTGCCGAGAAAGTTCCAAGTGGAGAAAGTGGCTATTTAAGGCAACAAAACAGGGATAAACAGGACAGCTACAATACTAGACAGGACTTTTAGAAATCTAGGGCTGCTGAAACTTTTGACAAAAGATTTCCATCTGCCTCTGCTTTTTTTCACATCGGAGTTTCAGGACTTCACATCCTTAAACACTTCAACCTTAAGTCCATCTGCTGCATTTCTTGAAATGTTGATTGATTCAGTGTAACTCTGCAAGTCTCTTAGGTCGAGGAGGACAACGAGGACTATTAACTAGATGGTAGCCTGAAGCCTTCCATTTTTCCCTCAAAAAGCATTTATTCTGGTAATTTCTGAGCCTCTTGCAATTTTGAAAGCTTTTATCCTTGCATTATGATTGTTTAATATATTGGCCTTTAACTTCCAGGCTCATTCCCAATGTGACTGGAAGCTCATAGAGACAGGAACTGAGTCACACCTACTCTCCTTTAAGTTACCCAGTCAGATTTCCATTTTTTTCCAATGTATTTAAATTGGTGCATTATAGTTGTATAATGGTGGGATTCATTGTTGCATATTAATATCTGTACACAGTACAGTAACTGTTTTAGACAGCTTTTTTACTGCTGTGACTAAATGACCCAATCAGCACAACTGTAGAGAAGGAAAAGTTTGAGGGCTCACTTCAGAGATCTTAGTCCAGAGGAAGCTGGCTCCACTCCTCAGGGTTGAAGGTGAAGCAGAACATCATGTCAAAGAGTAAGGTGGAGGGAAGCAGCTCACATCCTGATCAGAAAGCAGAGAAAGCAACTCCACTCACCAGATACAAATATATGCCCCCAATACCCCACCTCCTCCAGTTACCACTCAGTTAATCCCATCGGGAGATTAATTCACTGACTGGGTCAAGACTCTCACAACCAAATCATTTCTTCTCTGAACTTTCTTGTATTGTCTCACATGTGAGCTTTGGGGGAACACCTCACATCCAAACTATAACAACAACATAATGTGCCAACATTATAGCCCCAGGATTTCTCCCTTTCTTCCCCTCCTAACTCCCCACCTACCTTTCCCCTACTCTATTGATATCACTTTTATTTTTATGAAACTAATTAAATTAATTTACTCAATCAATTCAATTAATTTAATTAATCTAACTGATCTGATTTTAATTTAATTTTTAATTAAATTTAAAATTACTTAATTATTTTGAAAGATTAAAAATATGCTGATATAATTCCACCATTCACCTTTTCTCTGCTGTCAGATGTTCTCCATCCCTTTTCATTTTGGAGTAACTTCACATGTTACTAGTAGTGTTAATAATTCCACTTATTGAGCTCTTACTGGCATTTGTGCCAGGAACTATGTGTGATTCTTTTCAAACTTAGCATGAGATTTATTCTTTTCAGTGCCTCTATAAGCTTCCCTACTGTACAGATATGAAGACTGAGTTTCTAAGAGGTTGAGTGATTTGCTCAAGGATACCTAGCTAAGAAGTGTCAGGATTGATATATAATTCCAGACTGTTAAGCCCTGGGACAAGTGCTTTCACAAAAATCTTTATATTTAGCCAGAATCTGCCTGTATGTAACTTCCAGATAGTACTCCTATTTCTGGTTGCTTAAGGAAACAGAATGGATTCAATTCCTTCCCCAAATAACACTCATTGAAAAATCTGCAATTGATTTTTAGGACAACCTCATTCCCAGATGTCTCTCCCAGAGTTTGTAATTCTTTCTTTTAGGAAAGTATATCTATATCTTTATATAATTCATTACTTTCGTTTCTATCTTTGAAAAAAATCTAATTTGTCTGGGTTCCTTTAAAAAAATTAGCATTTGTGAATAAACCCAACATGGCAAAGGTTGCCTAACCAATAGAGGCTATTATTGTTTGGGCTTCGTCTGTTGTGTTCCAATGTTCTGCCCAACCCAATTTCTTTAAGACTTTTTTAGATGCTTTGCAAAAAATAGGTTATGATATCAAATAATTTAGAAAGCACTATATCAAGTAGTTTCCTCTAGGTATTCAAAATAGCATTAGTATATTAAAATTCATGTCACCTTTGTCACGTGTCCTTGAACAGATATTTTATTTGTCTACGGCATTCTCTGATTAGTCTTAGAGCTCCTCCCAAAAATTTTTAAAAGTGGAGGGCTTGTTTTCAGCATGACTTGCATTTGATTAAGCTCCAGTTTCAATGATCACAATTTCCTTTAAAAATTTCCTATAGAGTATCTATTTCATAACCTATAAACCATCTGGAATTTTTGTGGAGATTAAAACATCTATCTGACTGATTGGAATTACCAAATCTTGAGAATCCTTCTTTCCCTCTCTTTTAAAAATTGGAGCAATAAACTAGCACATCCTGCATTTGCCATGACTTCTGAAAGGTTACTGGCAATGACATCACTATTGCTTTTTCAGGTTTTTCCAGCAAAAGGTGACGAATTCTTCCAAATCTTAAAATATTGTCTAACTTAAAAGTCTTATTTATTTTTTTACTTATTAGGGATTTCCATTCCCTGTAACATACCATGTATTAAGCTATTATACATTATCTCATTTAATACTCCTAACCCTCTATGGTTGGCACTACTGAAATATCAAATGAGACTTAGAGCAGATAAGTTGCACAAAATTCATGACTCCTAAGAGCAACATATGGATCTAAATTCATGTTTGAGTACAAGGCCCACTACTCTTAATCTTTCCAATATGAAGATTATTTTCCATGTTAAATAAGGCAGGAGCAAAAAAAAAAGTGGAGTAATTCTTTATTCTTCCTATCACCTATTAATCGGATAAAATCTGTGCTAGCTCAAAACAAACAAAACAAAGAGTTCCCTTTATTTATTCCTGATCTGGGTGTGTTATACCAAAAAATAAATTAATTAACAAAAGAGAATAAAAAAAAATAACAAATTTTCAGGACTCATTGTACACAGCATCATTCAGATATCTCCATTCACCTTTAGTCTTCTGAACACTTTTTATTGGCCTGGATCCTTAAACTTAGTTATATGCTCATCTTTTAAATAGTATAACATCTCTCTACTTTCTATACATCAATTCAGCTATCTGTCTATTCACCTATCTTCTATCCATCTGCCTGTCTAGAAGAAAATGGCAAAATTATTAAATTATCTTAATGAAATAATTCAAAGTACCAATTTTCTTTTTTTCTTGACAAGAACAGAGGAGGGAGGTGTTTTAAACAAATTGACTGCTTTCCTTGATTTAGTGGTTTATTTGAAACTTAATAGGCAGGTTGACCCAAATTTGGTCTCAAAGGGAGATGTGAAACCATGGTACATAATATTTTAGAGCTGAAACATCATGGGGTCCCTAACAAATAGGTAAAATTTTTATTTTCGTGTGTATCAGTCAAAATTAAACTTTTAAAAATGCACTAAAAATAACTTTAGAGCTGGATTAGACTGGCAATTTTAGGCAAACAGGATAGACTTCAGCAATCTTTCCCCCACCCTCCAACATTTGACTAAGTTTCTCAGTGTAGAAAAAGGTCAAGAAGTAAGGAGCCATGAAAAGAAGGGCCACACTGCCATTAAAAAGGTTTTTTTTTTAATTATATTTTTAAAAATAAAAAAGGAAGGGGCTGGAAATTATATAAGATTAGCTTCTTATGATGACATCAATGACCCAACTGCTCTATACTTCATTTGTTTCCATATATAAAAATTAGAAAGAATGTAAGCTAGACAATCTTTGAGATGCCTTGAAGTTCTAATTAAATGCTTTCACATTTTAAAAATGATAGACTATTGTGGACCTGTGAAATTGAAAGTGGGTGTGTACATATTCATAGCTGGTAGAGTCACTGTAACCAAAGACTATCAGTAAATTATAAATATCAACCTGAAGGTAGTTTCTGGGTGAGCAGCCCCTTAGTTTTACATAAAATGTTATTAGCCCAGTTTTACCAATGTGAATTGCTGAAGGTCATGCAGTTGGTAATAATGCCATGTATCTTGTTATTTTTAATGACATAGTTGTTTCAATTTCACTTTATTAACGTAGAATTTATAATGGCATTGTTTTAATTAACTCAAAATTCAAAAAGAAAAAGGCCCCAAATACCCAATCAGGAACAAATCAAACCAAATAATTTGGAAGAAATATTTGTGGGATAATTAGTTGAGAAAGAAAAGAATGGCAAGGTGAACAAATGTGTAAAAGCTATATCAGAGTAAGTAGTGGTATTCTAAAGTCCAAAAACTAAAATGTGAAATGTTTAAGAATGGAAACAAGGAAGGAACAAGGATGGAGACAAGAAATAGTCTGAGAACTAAGTTCTTATTTAATAAGTAAAAACTCTAAAAAGTCACCTGGAAAGGTCTAGATTCCCTTCCAGGTTGGAAAGTATTTAGATTGTGAATGTTGTTGGGACTGGACAACTATCAAAACAAAACAAAATGAAATAATAATAATTCACTGAACAAGCTAAGCCTAGGAGACCATGTTACAAACCATGCAAACTTTTCACCCTCAGATTGCCTTGTTTTATGAGGAGGGCTTCTTGTTTTATGAATAGGGCACCGTCATGATCCACTCACCATTTGGAAAACATAATGGGATCATAGTAATTATTCATATGCATGCAGGCAACATCAAATAATTAAAGTCTGTTTGTCAATCTGCCTAATTAAAAACAAAAGACATATGTATTCAGTGCTTAGTTTTATTATTTCCTATATAGGACTTAAGAAAGTTGTTTTTCAGTTATGCTGGTACCTACAGAAGAAGCAGCTCCATTCTTAGTATGTGCTATAATCAGACATTGCACATGGCGATTACAGTTCATTCATGCAGCCAGAAGCTGACCTTCTACAAACCAAACTGCTGTTATGTTTCAGCATATGCATTTTATGCCATCAAGTGAAATTTGTGGTCAATAAACACATGGTTAAAGGGAGACACATAAGATACACAAAAGTGCAATTAAGGCCTCTCTCGTCTACTTGTCCAGATTAATCCTTCCATTGGTACAGTTCTGGCAGCCGCAAAGTACAGATTGGGTTCAAGACCGTAATGGGATTTGGGATCAACTCTGTAACCTGAAAATTTGCCTCTTGGGAATTCCGAATTGAACAGTAGGCTATTTTGTCTCTAAAACTCTGTGCCCTTCCCCTCAAAACAAAGAAAAAGAAAAAAAGAACACAGTGATTTTTGCCTCCCACAAACACATACTGTTTTAAAGTGTGTTAGTGGTTTGGAAGCCATGTGAACACTGCCTGGATTTCAGCTGGCTGAAACTTCGCAGTCTGTGGACTTTCACCAGCCAGATAAACATTGAAAAGCTCACGTGTTTTTCATAATATTGCTGCTAGAATCAATTTTCTGAGGTTCATTTTTATCACCTTTTTATCTCTAGTCAGGATAAGGAATGAACACATATTGGAATTTAATTTGTTTAGGGAATTCGTTTTGTTTAATTTGGATTTAAAATACTAAGTGCAATCCAGTATTGAGAGGAAATAGCTCAAACTTCTTAATAGCTATATCCAGAGAGATTTACAGAGCGAAATGGGGGCAAAAAGTAGATATTGATGATAATCAAGCAAACAATTTCAGGAAAAAAAACAAGGAATGAGCCAAAATTATATATAAAAACTCAAATCGGAATTAGAATTCAAAGCAAGATCTCCAGTGAATACAGGGCTCTGCACCTTGCTGCTGGATGACAGACAGAGGGAAGAATAAATGAGCTCCAGCTTTTGAGAAACTTAATTAAAAGTTATATCAAACCTGGGATTCTCCTGAAAGAATTTGTACTTACTTTAATAAAGGCTGTTTCTCATTGAGAAGCAATTCTAATTTTATAGCAGGGTTGCAATTCTGTGCTGAAAATGGCCTTTCTGTGAGATCCTGCTCATTTTTACAGACACAATATATCCTCCCCACCCCCAGGACATTCCTTTGGCATCCTGACAGGAGAGCATTTGCCAAAACAATGATGGGAATGCTCTGTAGACAATAGCACTTCTTTGAACTTTATTACATGAGCTACCACACAGCTAAAATCCAGAGCACAGCCAATGCTGAGCTAAGAGGGAAACCACTTCTACCACCCTGATGGAAATTTTTCATTTTCAATTTTCAAAATGTAATAGGACAGAGAACCTGTCAGTGGTGAGCAGGGGTTGGTGAGGAGTTGGACTGCCGAGGAACAGTAAATGGGAATGTTTTGGAGTGATGGGGACATTCTGTGTTCTGAACATAGTGGTGGCATTTGTAAAAACTCCCTAAAGAATGAATTTTACTGTATGTAGATTTATAAAATGAATAAACAAACGGTATCAATTTTGAAACCCTGAAAGCATGTGTCAGTTTTGCTTTAGGTTATATGTGTTCCTTAATAGGCTTGACATCTCTGCCTCCCTACCTCCTTCCCATCTCTTCTCGGTTTCCCCCTTCTATACGGTTTGCTATTATTCCGATTTCTCTTCCTTTGAATGCACAAACAAAAGCTACTCTGTGAGCCAATACCTCAAATTAATCATAGGGATGAAAAGAATTCAGACCTGGGAAGGGGCAGTTCAAGACTGGGGACAAAGTGCCCAGTTCCAGCTCTGACTTCAGTCCATAGCCATCTGCCAGATTGCTGTGGGTTCAGAGCAACTGGACAGCAAGATTCCACCCAGTGACATTCTTGTGGTGGTTGCCTAAGGGTGTCAATAGAAAGGCAGCCAATTGTATCTCTACTTGAAGTTTGTCTTTTAGAGATGGAGTTGCAGCTAATTCCATGCCGATGAACCCACTGGTTCACACCTATCTTTTTTAACTGGTTTAGAATAAACAACTGAAATAAGCAGCACAGACCTGCAGAGTGTTCTTCCAACCAGAGGCCACCTCCAAAATGGCAGCATCACTCTGAAATCTAAACTCAGAAAATAGTGACTGGAATCTCATCTCCCTTGTGTTGCAGGAAAAAAATCCAGACAGGTTTTTCCTTATGAGACAGAATATGGTAACTGGAGATAAATGTAATTTAATTATTCTGTTCCTCACTCCACAGATAATTCAAGAAGGATAACTACAAAAACACAGATCTAGTTCCCTTAATCAAACCTAGTTCAGGAAAGATGGGCCCCAGCACTTCTGGAGCAATTTCCTCAAGAGACTTTGGTTTTGCCAAATGTATGTTTTGCTTTCTGCAGTGGATTCAGTATTTCTCAATATGTTTCAAAGTATAAATAGCAAATCAGTTGAGCAAATGCCCATCTGTTTGTCTAATCTCCTCTTTCTAAATAGAGAAGAAGATGTCTTTAATTTGAGGAAAATACATGGAAGGTAGCTGGTGGCTCCACTCCAGATCTAAGCTGGCCTCATTCCCTCATCTAACAATAGTATCTTAGAGTCATTTCATCAGATGAATGGTCCTTGGCCCACTTAACCCCCAATGTAATACCCTTCCCAACCTCCTCCAGACTGTTATTCTCTGATGAACCTCAGTCATGTCCTTCAAGGCATTTATATAAATCTTCTTCATTATGTTGAAACACCACAAAGACAAGGTCCTGTGTGCTTAAGCTTTGGGTATGTTTTTGTATAACTCCAGTTTCTGGAACAAAATATAACTTAAAGTTTGTCTAGCTTATATTTGTAACCAGGGGTCTAAAGACCCAAGGTAGATCACATTTCTGCTGTTTCTTAACCATGTCATCTTGGGCAAATACCTTATTTCTACTGAAATTAAATTCTCTTTTATACAAAATAAAACTATTCTTCTGTCAACCTCATTTGATTCCTGTGAGGCTCAAATTATGTAATAAATAAAATCATTCTTTACATGTAAGATGAAATTATTATTTCTGTCAGCATGAAATCTTAAGTTAGTTGGTGGGTTTGTATCCTGGATATGAATGAACCTAACTAGCTTATCCTTTAGAAGAAAAAACTGGTCCTTGTCACAAGAGGAAACACCATGGCTCTGTGGTTAAATTCTGAGTGAATCTGAAATTTTAATAACATACAATCTTTAAACCTCAAGGGCTTATAGGTTTTGAATGACTTAACTTGCAATTGGTTTCTTAAATGTAGAGATATGGTAGTCAAAAAACTATTGAAGAGTAATAATATTTTTTTATTTATATAGATTACTATATTTATAATCATATAAGAAATTAGTGATTGGTATTTTAAATGTGCATGTGATTGATATTTGTGTATTTATTTCATTATATACAATATTCTACTAAAATTTATATATTTGGAAATTTATAAAATTTGGAAATTTTATGAAGTACCTTCAGTGTATACCACCATATGATTTTAAACTCATAAAGGTAGAATGATCAGTTATTATGAACTCTGGTTTGCTTGCATACTATTCAGTGTTGTTAAGAAACCCGAGAAAGTATTTGAGAAGATTCATACAACAACATCAGTGTTTTAGTAAGAAAGATTGGATAATAATAAAGAATTGGGAGAGTGAAAAATAATTCAAAGTGCCTAATTTAGGAAATTAAAAGATTGGTACCGCCCATAGAAAAGAACTACTCACCTGGACATGTTAGATCAAATTTCAGAATATGTAAAATCCTCCAGTATGGCAAGAATGAAAACAGGTACCTAGAAAATTTGAGATATATATGTAACAACATGCTATGGGTACATAGCAGCTACTGATCTTGATAGACATATATATATCTTTATCTATATAGATAGATTTATATATAGATATATTTTTATATAGAGATATAGGGGTTTTTTTGGTCAAGACAAGTTCTATTTTTTTCTGATTACATAAGAAATGTATAATTAGAGTATATTTTTAAATGTGAATAAAACTAAAGCTAGGCCTGGTTGTCCCTCACACACATTCTCTCCCCAGAGGCTTGACTTGGTTCAGTTTTAACAACCACTGCCACCTGGTGGCTTCTGACCCTCTTTCCACAGTTGGAAGAAACCCTGTTGATTCTTGATTCTGCAGACCCAAGCTGGCTTATGAGAGCCTGCTACAGTAAAGATTGAAGTTTTTGAAGTGCAAAGACTGAAGACCATGACAGAGAAATGTTTAATACATAAAAAGCCTCTACCTACCAATATCTGTACTCCTATACTTTAACGATGTTTTTATCTTTCCTTTTTTGAATTTGTGTGTGTGTGTGTGTGTGTGTGTGTGTGTATATGTGCACGCACTACTGGGTATTGAACCCAGGGGCACTCTTCCACTGAGCTGCATTCCAGCCCTTTTTCTTTTTTTTTTTTCTTTTCTTTTCTTTTTTTTTTTAATTTTAAGACAGGTTCTCCCTGAGTTGCTGAATCTGGCCTCAAACTTGCAATCTTCCTGCCTCAGCCCCCCAAGTCACTAGAACTACAGGCATGAGCCACTGCACCTGGCTACCTTCATAAGTTCATATGAAATTTGCTACCTGTGCTGGAATGCAGTAAAACTTCTGATGATGACGTTTTGGATTAAAATGTCAAATCCCATCATGTGTGTTTGAACCATTCCTTTCTGTTTCCATTTGATTCAGTAGGTATCATGTCTGCTGCTCTACTTGACCTGTTGTGTCTCTCTCCTCAGTTAACTAAGTAAAGCAATGTGGCTTTACACAGCCATTAAGGAAAGAGGAGGTGATAGGTGGACAGAGTCACAGTGAGGAAGAGGAAGACGAGCAGGCTGAAAGATTTCAAAGAATAAATGAATCACTGAATTTTTCTGAAGTAAAAACCAACTATGGGTATGTAGCTACTACTGATCTTGATTCTGAGAATGAAATTTTCCTCTCATGGTCCACAGTTCACCACCTGTAAAACTTTATCCTTTCTTAACAATAGGCAACTTTTAAATTTCATAATGCCTCCTCTTGCCTCCTGATGCCTGGAAATTTCATTCATTCTGCTTCCAAAGCACTTTTCTTGGAACCTCCTAATTCCAAGTTTCCACAGGCCAGAAACCTTCTAAATACCCCACAAGAAGCAACATATCTGTCTTCCGTCAACACCAATTACATTTTGCTTTTCCTCATTGTATCCTTCTCAATTCTTTACTATACTCCTATCAAAACAATGCACTTAGTTGCTTTAGTCTGCTATAACAAAATATCATGAACTGGGTATCTCATAAATAAAGAAAAATTATTTCTTACAGTTCAAGAGGCTAGGGTATCCAAGAACAAGACATCGACACACTCTGTATCTAGTGACCGCTGTGTTCTCATGGATGGCTCTTCCTTACCAGGTCTTCACAAGGTGGAAGAGGTAAGGCAGCTCTCTGGGGTCTTATCTATAAGGGCACTAATCTCACTTGCAAGTGTTCTGCCTTCATGATTTAATCATTTCTCAAAGACCCCCATTTCATAATACCCTCACCTAGGGTGACATGGTTTTAACATATACATTTGGCATAGGACACAGCCATTCAAAGCATAGCATATTCCATATCTACTAAAATGTGGATCAGTATCATTGTGCATTTACCTTCTTAGGATCAGACACTTGGTCTTTTTGATTCTGTGTTCTACATATTCTTTTGACTAGACACTGCCTCTCTCCCATACCCCAGGAATGTGATTCTGGAAAGAAATTGAATAAGTGTGTGTTAGATCTTGAGGACCTCATATTCAATGAGGGTTAGAGAATGACTGGTTTATTTAATCTGCATGCATATACTACCCATTGAGCCTGAGCTTTTAATATGCTTCTTAGAGCCTCACTCAGAATATATGTGATTTCTGCCAACAGGTAGGTTTCAGAGGTTGACAAAGGCTCTTTTACTAAGAAACTCTTTACTAATAACATGTAGACCTAGTTTCTGGGGCTCCTGCATTTTTCAATAGAGGACTCCTCTACCTTTGCTAGGAGTACAACTCCTGCCTACAGTAAGGCAAGGGAGGATGTCTGGGGAGCCTAAGTTTAATTACATAACACAAAGGAAGCAGAGGTAGTCCAAAGAAAGAAGAAAGACTAAAAAGCAAGATGATAATGCCATTAAGAGTTTCAAATGGATAACAGAAAGTATTATATTCACAGGACAGAGTGCTATGAAAAAGAAAAAAATACAATCACCAAAATAAATTTGACAGGTTAAAAATAAATTTAAGCATATTTCATTAAAAATAGAGCAAAGAGGCAAAAAGAAAAAAAAAAAACAGAGAAAGAGGGTTTCAAAATAGGTACAATCAGATAGGAGGCATCTTGAGAAAGACTTGATGGAAGGGGTCATGAGCCAAGGAATGTGGGCAGCCTGTAGCATCTGGAAAAGGCAAGGAAATGATTGTCTGCTGAAAGCCTCCCTAGAAAGGAATACAGCCCTTGACTTTAGCCCAGTGAGATGCATATTAGACTTCTGACCTTTGGACCTATAAGATAATAAATTTGTAGTTTTAAGCCCCTAAGTTTGTGGAAATTTGTCCCAGGAACCCCAGAAAACTAAGAAAGACCATATTGCAGTTATCGTTTACTCCCTCCCTAGGTTGCTTAGGATATTTACTCCAGGTTTGCTTCCTTTGTCTCCAGTCCCTAATCCTCAAGGTTCTGTCCTTCCAACAGACTCTGGTCTCTGGCCTGCTATAACACTCAGTCACCTCTATTCACTGTAGTCACACCAGTACTAATTCCTTAGCTGCTTACCTGCCCCTGGATTGCAGAGTGTCATTGAATTAGTTCAGACTCTGGCTGTCCTAACTCACTCCTTCCTTTAACTCCTGATGACAACAGTTTTGACAAGAACACTGGCCTCCTCTGAGATTCTCTGGCATTATTATGTGAACAAAGAGAGCTCTGTGCTGTGTCTCCCTCTCTTCCTCGGGGTTCAAGTCCACTTCTGTGATTATGTCCAACACAAAGATGAATCTTAATAATCTTAGTTGAACTCTGCATGCACAGTTTTTAAATAAAAACTGTTTCCAATTACCCAGCCCATCTTTCACTGCATCCTTAACGTCAGTCAGGAAAACTGGGTTCTATTTCCTGGGTTCTAATTTCTGGTTTCCAACTCCACAAATAATTATTAAAGAGGGGTCTTTTCTTTGAATTGCAAAGATTGCAAAGACTGCTAAAACCTGGGATCCTCAGCCGGATGTTTAAAGGGAAAAAGATGAGTGGTTTTATAGAGTCCAAAGAGAACTTTGATGCAGAGAGTCATTAGTAATAGAGTAGATAATAAGTGGTATGAGAGAATCTGCAAGGGAAGCCAAGTTCATCTGAGTTCAGAACCTCAGTGGTAGGAGGAAGTCATTGACTTTGGCTTAATACTAATTTGTCCCAATTACCTATTTCCCTTTAACTAAAGGCAAAAATAAAAGTATACTCAAGTCAGTATGAAAGGAGACCTGGTGGAGGTTTAACATCTACAACCTCTGTCTGATGTTTTTTACGGAGTACTAGGAGGTGGCTTGCAAATGTAAACAAAACTTGCAACCAGGATTTTGCATGAGGCCAGCAAAACCTTATTTTAGGAGACAACCACACTGTTGGGGATAAAGAACAGATTCTCCTGTCTTGTGTGATTCTGCAAGGCTGTTTTTATTAAAATGGAAATTTCCAAGGCTTGATGCAGGGCTCATATGTCAATGAGAGAGCTGCCACCCCAGCAGCAGTGCTATAATTGTCTCCTCTTGTTCCTGAACTCAGCACTTGGCTGTTTGTTAATTAATGTTGCACCCCAGGAGCTTAGCATTTCCAAACTGTGGGCTACTAAACAAGACCTTAGTGAACACCATATTGCTTGTGCTTTAGTTTTGCTGTTCCTTTCTCCGTTGTACTTCTAATTATAATTTTATTCATTTTTCATTTGACCTATCTATATTGCACTTCTTTATTAGATATGTAGAGGGTATAGAGACAAATAGGATGGAGCCAATGCCTCAAGATATGGAGAACTGGCAGCTAAGGCATCCTCTAGGGGACTACAGGATGTGTGGCCACTACCCTGGGATAAGAATGCAAATCCCAGATTACTTCTCTTCACCCTAAGCCTTCTACTTTCACTATCAACAAAAGTTTTTCTTTCATCATTTTCATTGCAAAATAACAGATTCAAGAAACATTTAGCAATGTTGTTAGATTTTGCAGTTGGTTGTTAATATTGTAATAAACTTATGAGGAAAGTGACATTACCCTCCTATTATATGTAAACTGTATTTCCCAAATCTTCATGATACTCTCACAAATAAAGTGAATTAATTAATATAGTCTGCATTTTACTTCCTCTAGCCTATGCACACCAAAAAAGGACTTCCTGCAACAAGTGCATTCAAACAAACCATCACTCCCCCAATAGGACTTGAGGCTGTCCTCTTGGTGGACCCACAATACTGGCCCAGCAAGGCCTATGCTACATTTGGGATCTCTGCTCTGAGAAAATAAAGGCCCAAATCTGTGAGTTGTCAAGTTGCTCAAGGGCACGTACTTGTAAGAGCCTGACCAGGGCCACCTCTGCACTTCTGATCCAAAATCTTGACACATTCTCTCCTTGTGTGAATTGCTATTTACTTTCACAATCATGCAGGCTAGTTTCCTTTGGCAGGTAAACTGGAATTACAGCACTGGGCACAAAGGAGAGAGGGTCACAGCTGAAGAGCCAAGCCTGAAGAGGGCCTATGGAGTCTCAGGGCAGTGACTCTCGACAGCAAACCACAGGGTCTCCCAGGGTGGTGCTGAGCAGAGACCCCACTATTTGTCCAGGCTGAGCACAGTTAAGATGGCCTCATGTAACCCACCCTAGTAACTAGACACACATGGAAATTCATACAGATACCAACTATTAACCCACTCTAGGCCAAGCACCATTATTTTGTGACTTTGATCTATTTGTGTGATCTTCTTAACAAAGCCTGTGAAGCCCTTTGGGACAGAGAAGGCCTCTTGCTTTCTGTGCTCTCTTTGGCATAATACAGGATGAATAGGTTTTATTGTCTCAAATTTCAAAGAGTATGGAAAGTCAACAATTATTAGCCAAATGGATCTTCCTCAGATAGGACCAGTGTCCTTTCTTAGGATACAAATCCTATGTATCTTACTACAATGCACAATCTTACAGTCATTGGTATGGTGAGTTCAGGCTTCCAATTGCCCTCTTTGAAAATCAATGCATGCATTTCTTTCTCTTTCTTTCCTCCCTCCCTCACTCCCTCCCTCCTTCCCACTTCCCTTCCCCCTCCCCTTCCCTTCCCTGCCCTTTCTCTCTCTTTCTTTCTTTCTTTATTTATTTTTCCTTCTTTCTTTTCTTCAAGATTAAGAAAACCAAACCTTTGGGATAAAGTGCTCATCGATTACAGCTAAAATATCTCTTCCAGGAGGGCTGTGACATCAGAAAGGTGGATGTTTTACTTTTTGCTAAGGCAATGAGTATTTTATCTCCCTTACTTTGGACAAGTACTGAACCATATATTCCTACTTCATGCCCCCATCTGTTCACTCTTGGCTCCATCTTCCTCTTTTGTCTTCAAGCGAGGCTTCAAATTACACAGGCCTTCTAACTGCACCATCCCTTTTACCATCAACATTTCTATGAACTTTAAGTACCCAAGGAGAATGCTGTTTCTCTGTTTACCCACCAAATTGGTATGGACAGACGGTCTCATACTGGGCACCATTTGCAGGAACTATTTCTTATATGATCAGTAATTTTGAAGCAATGCACCTCCTCCGGCTCTTAAATATGTCATCTCAGGAGCTGATGCTTCCCTTTTCCCACCCCCTTCTTCATCTGTGTTTCAGACATGCCTCAGGCCTGTTGGGCATCTGCGTTTACCAGTGGGCTACTCCTTGCCCCCAGCTCCCTGGTAAAGCCCTCTGAGGAATAAAATATTAGAAACAAAGAGCCCATGGAGAATATAACCCAAAATGTTTTCATTTTCAGCTTGGCAAAAAAGGATAGTAAATTAATTGAAGGTTTGTACAGTGAGGGCTCTGTTCAAGAACAAAAAATAAAAATTAAAAATGAATACCTCCTCTGCTCCATGGTACTAACATGTGCTCTGGATAGCTAAAAAATGTGACTTTTGTGAATTTTATTTGTCCAATTTTGAGGGAGATCATTATGGACAAGACAGTCACTATAGTTCTGTTATTTTCACAAATAAAGCATTTATAAGTCAAGACCATAGACCTCTTGGGGAGACAATCACATAACAACATTATCAAGGCAGATGTGGTTGTGCAGCAGTAATTCTATTTACCAGTAGAGGTGCAGAAGAGGTTCACCCAGGTAGCCTAATAGTGTGAAACAGTGGAAACAAGGAATTTTCTGGAGTGAAGTCACACTACAGCTGGGCTTTAAACATTGGATAGTTATCATCTTTTTAAAAAGGAGGTGATTGGTAGAAAAGAAGGGAAAAGAACCTTTTATCTGTTGTCCTCTAGCTCATATATATTATTAGCACACCCTGGGAAACCTATAACTACTGCTTCTTCAGAATTCACTACACCTGTGAATTGTGTGGGCTATGCCCCCATGTAATTCCCATGCATTTGCTTAATTAAGACACCATGATAGACTGGGAAGACATTTCCTGGCAATTTATGATCAGCTGGAGAAGCTTAAGTCTTGAAGCAAAGCTGTGAAAATATGCAGTTCTGTTTATATAAAAAGGAGTTAAATTATTACCCTTTCATGTCTTGATCAGCCAAAAGTCAAAAAGGTACATTGTTGTGGTTGACAAACTGCATTTAACTGTTTGAGTTCTTTTCCTGGTCACTCAAAGCCATCCACAAAATAAGCAAGAAGAGAGTAGTTTATACCCTGAGGTTGACACATTTTCCTATGCTTTAGATATTTGGAATCCAGGTTAACATGAGGAACTATCCTAAAAGTTATTGCTGGTTAACATTGGGATTATTTACCAAAATCTGTAGGTACTGAGCTTTATGGGGAAACCATCATAAAGATCTTTACCAATGTCTTTAATCAAGAAAGATTTAGTCAGGTTTCACTTTCAGATGGTGCAATGGGTAAGACAAGTCTTCCGACTGTCTTTAAAATGTTTGAACTTGTCAATTTAAAGCATAACACTTGGAGTTTTCACGGAAGATACCCATAGAGCATGCATGGTATTTTATTGACCTGTACTGAGTTCATTGAAGAGTCCGGCCTGTGTATCAGTAACAGGCATAAGGTTTTGGAGATATTCTCTCACTTAAGTTGTCTTATGAGTGAGCTGATTTCTTTCTTTGCAACCCATCCTATCATTTGTACTGAACCATGAGACTATAGTCTTAAAATATGTTAGGATCAAGGAATAAATGGTATAGGACAAGTTCCATTTAGACAGGAAGGGAGAGGAAAGGCAAAGCTTACCTATTCCTTTTCCAGGGAATGATGGAAGAAGAAAGGTAGAAACAGAAAAAAGTTGTTCTTCCCACTGCCTCACCATGCTTCACACACAAAAGTCTTTTAGGAACATGGAAGTAGTTATGGGGCACTATACAAATATTGGGGACTAGCTTGCTTTCCAGGGAAGATGGCTGGCAGGTTGCCAGCCCCTAGAGCAGCCTAGAGCAATTGACTCATAGTTTCATAACTACATGTGCAATGTGGATTAGAGCATAAATCAGTTTTAATCCAAACTCTGTGGTCTCGCCATGATGACTCATGATTTCCTTCTTTCTGAATGTAGAAACACAATGCTTGTTTTGCAAAGAAGATTAAATATAATAGATGGCAGTTATGCAATGTGTCTTTTGTCTCCAGGGATTCTTATTAGAACACATGGAGAGTTATAAAGGACAAAGAGGTACCTTCCAATAGGTCTAAAGGTGAACATGACATAACCAGGGGATGGGTGTAGGCAGTGATTCCAGAAGTGATAAAATTAGAGGCCGAGTGATAGTTTGGAGCTTTTGTTGGAGAAATGAAGAAACACAAAATTACTGATTTTGCAAGAGGTAGCAAGTGGCTTATGGTGCTGGTTTAATCAGGAGAAGAGAGAGCAGAGCTGAACAATTCAATGCAACAGACATTACTTAAACTGCTACTATGTACCCAGCACAATGTGAATAAGCTGATCCACAGACCCTAACAAGGTACAACAGGGCACAATGCAAGACAATACACTGAAATTGATTTTTCCCTTGTTTTTAAAGCAGCGTTTTTTTCTCTGTAATCTTTGTAAAACTAAAGGCAAAATCTGTACCTGTGTGAAGGAGATATGGTGTGGATCTCTCAGGAAGGACTGAGCCAGTTAATAAATCCACCGCCCCTTTCACCTTGTCACAGTCTCGCTCTCTGTACTAGAGTATCTGTGGCCTCTATCACATATTATGCTTCTCTTATTTTCTTTATATCCTTATCCAGTTCAGCTTTGTTTGTCAGCCCTTATGCAATCCACATGAGTGGAATTCTCCTTGGACTCTTCCAGCTCAAACATAAATTGAAAAACAGCAACTTTGGCAATGGCCTGTTGGACACATCTCAGGGCACTCGTATCTCAACCAAACTGAGTCAGAGAGGCCAGCTTGTTCCTACTGACAACGTAAAGACAAAGACACATCGAGGTTATTAAAAAGGCTTACTTTAAAAGTGCGTTAAAGGGGTTTATGTGGGAACAAAACAAATGGCAATGGAATTTTACTGCTTTTAGGAAACGAAAAATTAGAGTTTTAGACTATTAAACCCAGATTGCTGGGAAAATGATTGGGCCTTCATTTGTAGCCTTTAGAGAAAAGCAAAAAATAATGAGCTTAATTCTTCAAGGAGAATTATCTGGAGATGGAAAGTGTGTTGGGAATTTCTAGCAAAGGAATCAAGGGCATATCCTGTGCCCTGAACTGAGCTGGACCAATTTGCTTCCTTGGCTGGGAGGACAAGATGATCACATGATCTCACTGGGAGGTTCCCCACATACCTGAGCCAACCAATACCTTATGTTGACAGTGGTCCCTGAGAGAGTTCCCATGACCAGTGATGTGGGGATAGGCTGGGCCTCCTTGCTGGAGAGAAAAAACTTATGTAAACCATGTCTTGTCAATGTGCTTGAGGTATCTCCCAACAGCTCATGTGTGAGATAATGCAAGAAGATTCAAAGGTAAACTTTATCCTAATCAGTGCATTAATCCACTTGAGTGGATTATCCGGGTGGTAACTATAGAGAGGTAAGTTGTGGCTGTGGCTGGAGCAGGTAGGTCATTGGGGACTACTTTTGGGGTATGCATTTTTCCCGTGGTCTGCAATGTCTCTCTCTCTCTCTCTCTCTCTCTCTCTCTCTCAGTTCTACCTCTCTCTAGAGCACAGAGGAAAGAATGTGAGGACACAGTGACCTTCCATGTGTCATGGCACCTTTATCCAGGACTTGGAGCCTCCAGTAAAAATCAGTTTACTAGTTTTTGTGCCCCACAGTGTGTGGTGTTTTGTTATGACATCCTAAGTGCACTAATACAACTGTACATCTACGCTCAGCACAGCCTCTGCAGCAGATCGGACATTATGTGATGAAAAATAAACCTCTTTTTTTTTTTTTGTTAATCCACTGAGATGTCAGGCTTCATCTCTTATAACAGCTAGTGTTTACATTTCTAACACAAAGACGAGGCAGTGCTAATCAAGTTTGTAATACCCCTTCTCTCCAAGTATATGTTTGGTTTTTATATGCAAATTTTCCCATAGTGCAAAATGTTCCTTGGGGTCAACTTCTCAGTTCATTTTTTTTTTTTTAGAACTAATGTTTCTTTAATAGATACTTTTAAAATAAGAGCATCTGTTTAAACCAATTCTTTCATACATTTCATGAATGTTAGCTCATTTCTTTCTCATAGAAATCTATGAGGTAGAATTATTGTTACCTCAATTTCCAGATGAGAATACTGAGGCACAGAGGTCAATCCAAGGACACAAAGCTAGAAAGTAAAAAGTCAAGATTTGAACACAGGCTTCCTGACTCCAGAATCTACACTTTCAACCACTACCTATCCTAATGCATTTATCATTCTTGTCCATGTTTTGATTTATCTAGTTTTGAATTAAAAGACTTCAGTTTTACATTATCTGGAGATGAGACAAGAATATTACAAATAGTGGGAAAATGTCAACTGAAAGGCACTTATAATTCATTTTATTCTAACACCAGAAATAATTAGGCCTCAATGAATCTCCATGATTCATGACTCAAACTGTGCTCTACCGACCTTGAGATGAGAGGAGAGAGACTCAGAGTCTGAGAGGCTGGATAGACTCCAGGTCCTCTTCAAACCTGAGAAATTCTGATTACATGGGGGCTCCTGAAGGGCAAAAGCTTGCATATTATGCTCAACTTCATACTTTGTACTTTGCATGCAACACGCAATAAAAAAAATCTGATAGAAATGGTCATTTTGAATTCTTAATACCAGCTTGATAAAATATTTTCAAATAAATTTCTTTTTCTAAATAATCTAAGGCCCTTACCCTTCTTTCCCATCTAAGGTTTACATGGCTTAGATTACCTTGATTTTACTTTTCAGTGAGGTTGATCTTTTGCAATAACATTTTGTGTGCAGTAATGTTCCTGTACTTAGTTTTCAGCTTTGTCATCCTCCAATTGATTGTGTTAACTTACTAAGATAGGGTCAGGAGGGTCTGAACTACCAGGACTGTAGTGGGAAAGTAGGAAATCGCAGACCTTAGAGTCAGTCAGACAACACCGGATTTAAACACTTGCTCTAACACACAGCCCTCACCTTGAGGGGGTATCATATTCACTGGGCTCAGTTTTCAAACCTCCAAAATGGAAGTGATAAAATCTACCATGCAGGATTCTTGAAAGGATTGTTTAAGACTATGTTAATATTATGTCTAAAACAACCAGGCAAAATGATGGTGATGATGATGATGATGATGATGATGATAATTTAAAAATTCCTTAATAAAGGTCCCAAAAGTTTTTTATGACTTGTAGATTTTTGTCCATCATACAGGCAAATAATATTGTGGAATATATAACTCCAAAGGTAATTATGCATTGCCCTCTAAAATATTAACCCTCTTTGTATATATCTCAAATCTTATCTGAAATGTTTTCATTAAATTGTCTGTAAATACCTAGCTCCTCAGATATTCTTTGAACTTGTAATTCTTTGAACCTCTAATTGATTCCCTCATTAATTAATGAGTTGAACAAAATCCTTGACATGTATTCATCTTATATTTGCATAAGAGTCGTGATTTTACCTTTTTAAAATTATAGTTTAGCAACAGAAATAAAAGTCATAGTCACAATGTTGGTACTTATATAAGAATGGTTATTATCAATTGAGGCTGAGTCAAGAAAAATTGGTTGCTCTAAATAATAATAATAAAAATAATAATAATAAAAAGTTTCTTATAGCAGCCAAGAAGTGTACATGAGTCTTGGAAGACAGAAGCAGCTGAGGTCCAGAAAGCCACTATGGACAACTTCATCCTCAGCCACCAACTAAGCAGTTCCTTATTCATTGTTCATTGCCCCTGAATTTCTAGAAATGTCTCTATGATGGGAGTGGTTTTCTAGTGTAGCTTCTCAGAATCTCACCTGTGTCCTACAACCACCTCTAGAATGAGAGCCTCTCATTCTTTTCAGTCTCCCAGAGAAAGGAACCTTTTCTTTATAAACCAATCAGTAATCACATGGAGGAAGGGAAATATGCAAATGGAGCTCCCAACTCTCTGAAAAGCAGAGGAAGGTTTTGAAGGGAGTGGTGGTAATGCCAAACTGGGAACTGATAACCCAGGACTGAAGTTCCATTTGGCACCTGTTCTCATAGTTACTCACTCTATCAAAGGAGGCAGATTACTTTGTACTTTACATAGTAAGACAAATTACACTTTAAAGAATCACTTGGCTTATATGGAATCAGAAAAAAAGAGTGTTTTTTTTTATTTAAACAGATTTGACAGGTTGAAAATTCCCAGACTTAACCATTTTTCTGTCAAAAGCTTGGAGTAGCAGGATGAATTCAAGACTGGAAGCCAGGGAAACTGTTGCCCCTCCAGTTCACCTTTGAACTTACAAACTGTGTAAGACCTTGAGCCAGTCATTTCACCTTTCTGGGCTTCAGTTTTCTCTCCAATAAAACAAGAAAAATACTATCTGCCATACCTCGGAAAATTGCCATGAGGTTAACAAATATTTTAAAGTGTATGAGCACTCTATCATACACTATCTAGTTTCTCACATCAACATAAAAACCTAACATTTTCTTGGTAAGAGTGAAGAAGCTTCCAGCACAAGGTTCAACTGGGGACAGATTAAAACAAACAAACAAAACGTAGAGTAGGGATACTTAAGGAGTCCATACACGTCTGCAACATTCTTCAGATGTGTACCACACAAATTGGAGCTTTCAGTCCAACATTTGTAACATTTCACCTGTATTACATATGGCACGTAATTCTGAATAATGGGTTTTCCAGGGATCTGAGAATTAGGATGTAAACATTTTCCTTTTTTTTAGTATACAATAACTCTAGCAAATGGTGGCTTGTTCTCATGGGAAAAGGCTTAGAAAAGAGTCACAACACACACACATGGGTAATGGAAGTGCTTGCATGTTACTATGATTATAGACACAAGGCTATGCATTTGCTGAAATCCATGGAACTGTGTACACAGACTGAACTTAACTGTATAAAAGATATAAAATAAATTGTTGAAAGATTTATTTATTACTATATATATAAATCTAACTGTATTAAAATTATAATACATCTATTATTGTTTGTTCTTGATAATAGCCATTCTAATTGGAGTAAGATGAAATCTTAGAGTTGTTTAATTTGTATTTCTCTAATTACTAGAGATGTTGAACACTTTTTTATATATTTACTAATCGCCTATACATCTTCTTCTGTAAAGTGTCTGTCCAGTTCCTTGGCCCATTTACTGATTGGGTTTTTGTATTTTGTCGTAAAGTTTTGAAAGTTTTTTATAAATTTTGGAGAAGGTGCTCTTATCTGAAGTGCATGTGGAAAAGATTTTCTCCAACTCTGTAGGCTCTCTTCTCACATTATTGATCGTGTCCTTTGCTGAGAAAAAACTTTTTAGTTTGAGTGCATCCCATTTATTGAATCATGCTTTGATTTCTTGTGCTTTGGAAGTCTTGTTAAGGAAGTCTGATTCTAAACCAACATGATGAAGACTTGGGCCTACTTTGTCTTCTTTTTGGTGCAGGGTCTCTGGTCTAATTCATAAGTCCTTGATTCATTTTGAGTTGAGTTTTGTGCAGGGTGAGAGATAGAGATTTAATTTCATTTTACTGTATATGGATTTCCAGTTTTCCCAGCACCATTTGTTGAACAGGGTATCTTTTCTCCATTGTATGTTTTTGGCTCCTTTGTCTAGTATGAGGTAACTGTATTTATGTGGGTTCATCTCTGTGTCTTCTATTCTGTACCGTTAGTCTGCCTGTCTATTTTGGTGCCAATACCATGCCATTTTTGTTACTATTGTTCTGTAGTATAGTTTAAGGTCTGGTATTGTGATACTTCCTGTTTCACTTTTCCTGTTCAGGGTTGTTTTGGCTATTCGAGGTTGGCGTGGATGAGGGGAAAAAGGCACACTTTTACATTGCTGGTGGAGTTGCAAATTGTGGAGTTGCTCTGGAAAGCAGTGTGGAGAATCCTCAGAAAACTTGGAATGGATTCACCTTTTGACCCAGTTATCCCACTCCTTGTTTTATACCCAAAGAACTTAAAATTAGCATACTAACATAGCCACATCAATGTTTATAGCAGCTCAATTCACAATAGCTAGATTGTGGAATCAATCTAGATGCCCTTCAACAGATGCATGGATAAAAAAAACTGTGATATATATTCACAATGGAATATTATTCAGTCATAAAGAAGAATAATATTATGGCATTTGAAGATAAATGGATGGAATTGGAGAATATCATGCTAAGTGAAATAAACCAATCCCAAAAAACCAAAGACTGAATGTTTTCCCAGATAAGTGGACAATGATATGTCCACTTATGGGGGTGGGGAGGTGGGGGTTAGAGGGGAATGGAGGAACTTTAGATTATGTGGAGGGAAATGAGAGGAGGGGTATGAAAAGTGGTGGAATGAGACAGACATCATTGCCCTATGTACATATATGATTACATGAATGGTATGAATCTATACCGTGCACAACCATAGAAACAAAAGGATGTACTCCATTTGTGTACAATGAATCAAAATGCAGTCTGTAAAAATAAAAAATAATTTAAAAAATTATAATACAATCTTACCAAAAAGAAAAAAAATCTAAACACCATATTTCTCAGAGTTTTGTTCTAAGCCCTTAATGCCTTTGTGTGTGTGTGTGTGTGTGTGTATACATACAGATGGTATTTTAATCATGGGAATGGTTTGGATCTCTCTCTCTCTCTATATATATATATGTATATATATACACACACATATTTATAGATATGTAACATATCATGAACATTAATTACATCATATAACATTATACACTACATATTTTAAATATCATACTTTATATATTACTTTTTATATGGTGTTTGTCCTTCTGTGTCTAATAAAATTCTCAAACTTAGCATGTCAAAACAAAGAATATTCAGGTTTTGGACTCAGCCAAAAACATTCTAAAATAAGATGGTTAGTAGATGTTTGGGAGGTAGTGGGGAGAGATTAGTATTAAACAAAGAAAAATGTATATATTTGAAAATAAATATAATACCCATCCATGTAAAAATAATATTACAATTTAATATACTTTGTAGAAATACACAGAAAATAAGCCATTTTCTAAGTCTATCAGCAATTTTAAAGGGAATGAAGCCTGGGTATAGAAACTTGGCCATCAAAAAATCCACGTAACTTCACAAAGTTTTCATGTCTATGAAAAGGAAACAAAGGTTCTGATAACCCTCCAAGAAACTAGAACTTGGGTATCTGACACCTGGCCCTAATGGACTACATGGCCAAGTCTCATAACTGACCTGGTCTCAGTACACACACCCATAAAATGAGGACATATTGAAACAGTCTACATATGTACATGTCTATGTGTTCATGAACAATGTGAAATTATATATTGCAGGTTTCTTGAGTTATAATAAAACAAATGAAGCAGAGCATTATACCTTTGTGAAAATTAGTCCATCCCTAACAGATATTGCTGATCTTGGAGTAATAATATCTCTAATTTCTAATTCCAGATTTTATATTTCAAAATTAATACTACTTCCCAGAAACACTTTATGTATTTAAAATATGATAAAGCAGATGGAGAAAGAAGAAGAGGAAGAAACTACTTATAAAATTAACCATAGCTAATAGCCTTTTCTCTTGAAAGGCTGCATTTTCTGGATGCTAACTTTTGTCTCCTGGAGGAGTAAGGACACAACATATCTAGGATGCCTAACCAAGAGCTTCTGCTGCACAGTGGGAGTTAGATCGTCATGCTTATCTTCAATGGATATGGATGTCTCCCCAAGCTCATGTAATGAAATCTTGACCCCCAATATTATGACAATTTGAGGGAAGGGTTGTGGACTGGATAGTGAGGGCAGAGCCTCCTGAATGGGATTGGTGACTTTACAAAAGAGACTCCAGAAGCATTCCTCACTCCCTTCCAGTACACAAAGACAGACAAAGAAGACTGCCATCCTCTGTGAACCAGGATCCAGATACCAAATCTATTGGAGACTTAATCTTGGACTTCTAAGCCTCCAAAACTGGGAGAAATAAATTTCTGTCATTTGTAATCTATCCAGTCTGGGGTGTTCCTGTTATGTCAGCCTGTGTGAACTGAGATGCCTTCCCAATTCATTCTAAGGTCATTACAACCCAATAAGAGCAAAGGAAAGACTACTTCAGAAAAAATTGATTCCTGAGGTATAATAAAGCATGTGAATTTAGGAGCGGGAAATGACCCCTGGGGGAACATTTAGTAACCATCAGCCTCTAAATGAATGTCAAAAATCCAGGACATTATTCTCGGGATGGGAGAGACTTGAGAAAGTGAATTCTGACCATCAGTTCTCCTTTTCCTCCCTAGGAGATTGATACTTCCAAGCACACAATTCAGTACAAAGCAACAGAGTACTCTGGAATTTCATTTAAAATTTCCAAAGGAATGAAAGGTCTGAAGGAACAAAACAAGGTATTGGTAAAAGTAGGGAAGAGTGATGGGAAGCTTCTTCTGCAGGAAGTAGAGGTAAATCATGCAATGGTATTTTCTGAAATGCAGAGAAGAAATCACTTCTTTTTATTTTTGTTGTATCTAAATAAAATTCTAATTCCATTTCCAAATAAAAGGTATTCTGTTCATCTAGAAATTTTCTCAAAATGGAAGGGCTTAATTTTTGATTTAAAATAGTAGGTAGATCGTATACCTATGTTCACAACACTGTTAATCACAACAGTCAAGACATAGAAGCAATGCAAAAGTCCATTTATGGATGAATAGGTAAGGAAAATGTGGTATGTACATACAAAGGAATATTATTATTTAGACTTAAAAAGGAATGAAATAGTGACATATGTTACAACATGGAAGAACCTTAAAGACTTTATATTAAGTAAAATAAGCCAGTCACAAAAAGGCAGATACTGTATGATTTCATGTATATATGAGGGATCTGAAGTACAGATGCTCCTCAATAAATCCATTGTAAGTTAGAGATGTCATAAGTTGAAAACACAGTTAATTCATCTAACCTGCTAAGAACACCCTAGCTTAGCAACTCAGTGCATTGTGGGAATGTCTGTCATTTCCCCCTCATGATTGCATGGCTGACTGGGAGCTGTGGCTCACTGCCCACGCTCAGCATCTTAAGAGAATCGCCTGGCATATCGCTAGTCCAGGAAAAGATCAAAATTCATAATTTGAAGTAAGATATGCATATCACTTTTACACCATCATAAAGTCAAAAAATCATAAGTCGAAACATTATAAATCTGGAACTGTGTGTAGACAGATATATAAGAAACAGAAAAAATGGTGGTTTCCTGGGTCTGGAGGCAAAAAGGAAATGGAGAGTTGTTTAACAGGTATAGTTTATTTTTGTCACATGTAGTTCTGGAAATTGCATAACCATGCAAACTTACTTAATACTACTAAACTGCACATTAAAAATGGATTTATGGTCAACTTTACTTTTTGTAGATTTTACCACAATTTTCAAAGATACCTAAAGACAGTAGGCAAAATTTTATTTCTAATCTTGGCTTCCCAGGACTAGTTTTTTTTTTTTTTTTTTTTGGAAGGGGGGGATGGTTGTAGAATTATATATGATTTATGTGGTGATTTTTTATTGTATCATAGATTTGTTTTCCCACTGAAAAATAAGTAAAATAAAGGAGCTTGGAAGTACAAGACCCTTGTTAAGTCCCTTTCAGGGGATAACTTACAAAGGGGTGTCCAGAAGACCTTGACTGATTTATCAAAGGTATGCTGCCTTTTCTTCCTGCCTATTCCATCCTATATCTCCCAGGGCCACACTGCTTTTCAAAGTAGAATTAGAAAATGTAGGGGAATTTATTTCCAGTAATCCTACCAGACTATCTAAATAAATTTTAAAAATTATTAAATTTTAGTCTGATACAACATTTGAGCTTGGATTATAAGCCACTGTTTACTCTCACTGTGTCTGAAAAAAAAAAAAGACACTCAGTAATTTGTTTTCAATAGACAAACTTTGTTTGCTCTTCTGGAGCTCAAAAAGAAGAGAAAGTTTTAAAAAAATAGCAGGTTGAAGCACATTTTAAAGGAAGCAATATGACACAGGATTCTGGTAGGTTCAGTACCTGATTCTCCCATTTTCTAACTTTGTTGACTTTGTCTAATTCACTCAATTTCCTTATTTTTTTCTTTCCTGGTTTAAATGATGACATTAATAAACAATGTGGGTATAAATGTAATGGTCAAAGATATAGTTCTGCATGTGTTCTGCTATAATGGTTTAAGCATATGTCCCAAGTGAACATCTCCTGAACTGCAATTAATATTGCTGAGGTTTCAGGGGCTGTCTAGGGACAGAAATCCTCAAAAATGCCTCCCTGGAAAGGTAGATCAAATACTGTTCTTCTGACTGAGTGTGATGGTGCACACCTGTAATACCAGTAGCTTGGGAAGCTGAAGCAGGAGAATCACAAGTTCAAAGACAGCCTCAGCAATTTAGTGAGGCCCTGAACAACTCAGTGAGGCCCTGAACAACTCAGCAAGACCCTGTCTCTAAACAAAATTTATATGTATATGTATATTTTTAAAAAAAATAAAAATAAAAGGGTGGGGGACTGGGGATGTGGCTTAGTGGTTAAGCATTCTGGGTTCAAACCCTGGTACCAAACAAACAAACAAAAAAAAGAATCTGATCTTGCATAGGGAAACTTCAGAATGTTTATTCCCCAGCCTGAAGATTGATAAAGCGATGAGATAAAATCCTGCAGACCTGAGAATTTTAATGGGTTTCATCATTTTATTGAAAATCTGAAAGATCTAATAATGCATATGTTTAGAAATTACTTCAATATGTTTTGTAATATATTTAGTTAACTATGAAACTTCTATATAGAAATGAAGAAAAGAGTTATTCTTCATTTATAGTCAGATATTTGCTAATAAGGTAGTTTTAAAGGAATAAATAGAATAAAAGTCCTTGTCTCAACAAATACAAATGCTATTAGAATGTGATACATAAACCTTATTTATGTAAAATATGAGAACATGGATTGCTTTTCTTAGAAGTGTTACTGGTTTATTTTTTTCTCATTTCATTAGAAATAATATTTGGTGTTTTTGATTTATGCTTTCTTTTTTTAGTTTTCATTTTTAAAATTTGTTCTAATTACTGACACATGACAGTAGAATGCATTTTGACACATTGTCCACAAATGAAGCACAACTTTTCCTTCCTCTGGCTGTAGATGGTGCAGAGTGACACATGGATAATAGCTGAGACACTTACTATAAAAGCAAACATGGCTATTAGTGTCCTATCTCATCCCATTGGAGGAAAACGTCAAGACATGGAGACATGAAAAAACTGTGTGGTGGATTTATCTTTTTCCATAGCCTCCATATCTTTTTCCATAGATTGTATTTCAATCTTTTCCTTTAAGTTTTTTCTTCATATCTTATTTTAAATTTCAGCATAAATGAAGGTTTTATTGCCTTCAATTTACCATTATAGTTTTTTTCATTAATTGGTGTGTATACGTGTGTGTGTATACGTGTGTGTGTGTGTGTGTAGTGTTAGTTTTAGTTTTCTAGAGTATGTATGACCTAAGTTTTTTTCCTAAGAAGAAAGAATATAAAAATTTAAAAATTAGGTTAACAGAATTCTGTTTATTAAGTGCCTACTATGTGTCCAGGCATTGAGCTAAGGAATAAGAACAATGATGAGTAAAGATGAGCTCTACTCTTGAGGTGCTCATGACTGCAAAGCAGCCTGCGACCTTGAAGTGCAACACGAACACAAACCATGGAGCACTTTTTCCATTACAAGGACCTTCTATTTTCATGGGCATTGAAGACTCTGGGAGTAACTGGAACTCTGTAGAAGACAGTGCAAGGAGATCATCGCTGCTATGCTGTGCACATGCATCACTTTGTCCAGCTCCACAGAGACAAGGGCCTCTGTCACAGCATACACTGACCACAAAGGGACATTGTCCCTCTTTCTGGGCTCCAAACTTAACTCAAAATAACCTCTTGTGAACCTATACTTTTAGAGAAAAATCTACCCAATTAGGGAGCATATGGATGTATGAAGAAGCAAGATTTTCATAATTTTATAAATATTCTTTCCATTTTTGTTACCTTATCATTAAATCAAGCTTCTGTCTTCCTAGCTCTTATTAGTAGAGTATAGTCAGACAAGGCAAATGATAGTGGGTTGTGTCTTCTTCAGTTTCTGTTTCTGTCAAAAGGAGAAATTGTCCTTTTAGTATCCAGATTCTGAAGTCAGGCAAACCAGACTTTCCATTCCAATTCCAGCCCCTCCTAGCTGTGTGATCTTTGGCAAATTTCTGAAAATGCTGGAGCTTTGAGTTTTTCAGCTCTAAGGTGGGAATAATCATTGAACCTGTAACTATCAAGTCCAGCTGGGGATAGTGGCATGCTAAAAAAGATAGTGGCATGCTGAAGGGAGTCTGATGAAGAAGTCATTTAGGGTGTGGACAGAGTTAAGGGAGTCTGTCAGGAGTTAAGAGAGGCACCACAAGGACTAGCCTTGGTGAAGGCCATTACTCCAATCGAGCCCATGGGGGCAGGATAGGAGGTGCCTCTCACCAGAAGATTGAAGAAAATGTAGATAGGAGGTCCTGCTCAATAAGAACTGCTACCCTGAGGGATGCTGCCACTGCCAAGTCACTGCCTGGAGGTGGGGTGAATAAATACCTCTCAGCTTCGTCTCTCCTGCCTGCCAGTCCCTAGCAGTGTGTCCCATTGGCTGCACTCAGCAAAATGTCACAAGGCAAAGGAGGACAAGGGTAAAGATGTCAGCTCCCCAAGCACAAATTCTGGTTAACAAAGGATGAAGAGTCAATGTGGTCAGGCAAATGGAGAACTTTCAGCATTTCCCTGTGTTATGTGCTCATTATGTGCCCTATGCTTTCTTTTGAATAAACACTCCTCCTTACTCAATAAAATTCTGATGAGGTTGAAATAACAATATGCTACTCCCAATGACCATGACCATGGAATTGCATCTCCCTACCCTCTTGCAAATTAGGTAGAATGAACTTTGAAGTTTAATCCAGGTTGCTGTAAAGGAGTCTTTTTAAAATTTGGATTATGAGACTCAAGGATGCAGACCTGTGTTAATGAGCAATCATCTTTCTGGCTAAAAAGAAAGAGCTAGGCTTACAATAGGAAAATACAAAGATAAGACAGAGACAGATACATGATGACTGCCTGAGACCCTATATCTAAACATATAGGGGATAGTCCCACTTTTAAACATTTCTGCTACATGAATAATGAATATCTGATATTAGAAGAGTTGAAAGAGTAAACAAGGAACAGTGAAGCATCTAGAGTTTAGCAAGGGCAGAAAGTCTCTGTCATACCAGATATGGGTCTCAAAGAGAGGCTTTGGCATCTTCAGAGGCTATAAGCTGGGCTTCAGTGGGACCTGCCTGCAACCACGGAGAAGCAGCTTCCAGAAAGTGCTGAGGTTGCCAGCCTGGAGCTGTGGTGCAGACTGTATGATAGGGACTGAGACCAGAGAAGAGATGGGCTCACCACTGAGCCACTGCCTTAAGCATGGGGAATGAGAAGAAATACCCCAGCTTCTCCTTCCCTTTGGTGCCTGTCCCCCCATCTCCACACCATTAGCCAAACCTAACTGGTAGCCATTTGGTAGATGGGACATGGAGAATCCATTTCTCTTTCCTTCCAAAGTACCTTACAAACTTCAGTATAGGATTTATTTTTGTTCACAAAGCTGAGAGGATCTCTGTTTTAAGATTTCAGTGGATTATTATTTGAGACAAGACAGTATTGTTATATATTCAAATTCTTTTACAATATTGCTATCATGTATGGGCATGGAATCACATGATGGAAAAAGGAGAAGTAACTTAGAATTCAGTCATATTGGACTACTTGCTCTTTTTTACTTTATTTATTTATTTATTTATTTATTTATTTATTCATAGTGCTGGGAATTGAACACAGGACTTCATGCATGCTAGAGTGTTTTTGTTGTTGTTGTTGTGGTGGTTGTTGTTTTTCATTAGAGCAGTTTTTTGTTTTTTGGTTTTTTTTGCTTGTGACATTCCCTTGGCCAGACTTACCATCCCTTTGCCCCACAGCTCTCTTTGAGATCCTACCTCTGCTTCACAAATTAAACACTATTATTTCAAAAAGTTGACACTGATTTGCCCAAACTTCATCTTCTCTCTTCCCTCTTATACCTTTCCATCCTTTTCCTGGCACTTAACAAATTAAAATTTCTGTCAGATGTGATAATGAATTTCTCTGCTAACGAATTGGGAGTTTTTCAAGGGCAAAGTGTTTTCCTCAACTTTGTATCCTTTGCAGCAGGTTTCACTGATCCTTTATCCCTAGTCAGTGCTTGATAAATGTAGGTTTAGGAGATGAATATTTAGTACAGTCAGAGCCCTAGGTTCTATTGTTTTCTATGTCACATTGGTGTGACTTGCAAAATAACCTGGCTCAGTTTCCTCATCTGCACAATAAGTGCAGGTTAAATGAGTTCTAAAGTCCTTCCTGGTCCATTCCTAATTCTCTAATTTCAATTAGAAGACAAAATTTGTAAGCAGCAAAATAATTCTGTTCTCGTATTTCTTCTTGGGAAAACCAAACATTCCATGTTTTTACTCTTACAGGATTCTTAAGTTCCATGGAGCTTAAATTTACAACTTTGAGAAAGAAACACAAATGTCCCATAATCCTCACTCTATTTTCTCTTCTTCTATGTGTTTACTCTGGTGGTTGCTCATTTTGCATCGAAAAACACCTCATTTTACAAACTTTTAAAAGCATAGCAAAAAATAAAAGAATAAAAGATTACAAAATACTACATTCTGTAAAGGGATGCTGCTCCTATTACAGCTATAAAGAACAGAGTTCAGAAATGCTGGTTTGTCAATATGATAGTAAAATATGTATGTATATAATACATGTGATATGATGGATGCTATTGGAGTGGTTTTGGCATATTTATTAAAATTTATTTTTATGAAAATAGATTAAAAAAAAGTCTGCTGTAAGCAGTCACATGAAAATAGCTAAATACAAAAGCAAGCACAAGAGTATTCAGCAGAGAATTTTGAGCCTGAACAATCAAGTTTCAGGCAAATCTTGTGTGGTTCATAATTTTAGCCCTTTATTATGCAAAGCTGCCAATTCAATTTTACAATGCAAAGAAATGGTTGGCATGATTATCAAGTTATATTTACTGTTCTGTGGATCTACTAAAAGATGCACTATCTTGAAAGAGTCTGTTCAAATTACCTCTGAACACACTTTTAGATCCTCATTGGTAAGCAAAAGTTGACAGAGTAAAATGTATTATTTCTTAACTAGCATCAGCATGTTAAGACTTTAGAAAAACTGGAAGAGCAAATGATGATTCAGTTGCAGAGCCAGACAAATAATTTCCAAATCAACAAATTCAAACAGAAGAAAAAAGTTGCTGATCTTAGATGAATTGGCACATGGTGCCACTTCCTTTCACATGTGACTTGGTAGAAAAACTCTCATAGAATTTTTCTTGCCTGTCAGAATCAAATGTTGGTTATTTCAAATCCTGTCTTCTATCCTGCTTTCTACCTTCCAAAGAGAGAAAACTTAAGATCTCAGAGGGTCCATTGCTAAAACCAGAGATGAAAGGTTGGGATGCAAGTTGGAGAAAATGGGCAAGGATTAGATTCTGGACCTCTATTCCCCCTCCAGCTGCTCTGTCATCTCTCTCTCTCTCTCTCTCACCCCCACTCTTCCTGTGTCTTTCCCCTCTCCCTCTCCCTCCCACCACCTAGCAGAAGTCCCTGAAAGAGATGAATGGAATTACTCTCCACTCCTCTCCTTTTTTTTTTTTTTTTTTTTTTGTGGGGAGTCGTACTGGGGATTGAACTCAGGAGCACTTGACCACTGAGCCACATCCCCAGCTGTATTTTGTATTTTATTTAGAGACAGGGACTCACTGAGTTGCTTAGCACCTTGCTTTTGATGAGGTGGCTTTGAACTTTCCATCCTCCTGCCTTAGCCTCCTGAGCTGCTGGGATTACAGGTGCATGCCACTGCGAGGGGCCCTCCCTCTTCCCTTTTCACTGCAGTATTTTGAGGCTTTGTTCCCATCTCTCCACTGAAACTGTGTTGTCCACATATTCAATGATCTTGCTACTAAAACCAGTGTTCTGGTCTTGGGGTGGTGTCTAAACCAACCACAGCGGCATGAAACAGACCATCCATTGCTCTCTACTCCTCAGATCCTGCACTTTCTCCAGGAGTCCCCACTCCCAGTCTTCTTCCTATCACTGGTTTTTTCTTTTCAAGATCATTTACTGGTTCCTCTCCTTCTTTCTGAAGAAGTGTACAATGTGAAGAAATTCCATTGCCAGAAGCATCTCTAAACTCACTTCCCTCATGAGTTCATCCAGGCTCGTGATAACTCCTTAACATATAGTGTCAGTCAAGGTCTTTGCCCTGAGATAAAGTCTCAGACCCAGCTGACTGTTGGATACCTCCCCTTGAATGTTCAGTAGCCATCTTGAACCCAGCACATCCAGAAACAGTCTTCTGATACTCTCCCTTCCTAACCAAACCTGCTTCTGTACAGGTGACTCTGCTCAGTGAGGGTGCAGTCATTCTTCTAGTCAAGAACAGGTCTAGGGTGAAACAAGCCAGGGCTTGGGCACAATGTGTCAGTGCCATGTAAAGGCAGATTCTGTTTTTGCATGATCATATGTTTTCTTATTTTTTTTTTTTGCCTTAACCATTTCATTAACCTTACCCTAGACCCAGGCCAGCTTCAACCTGCTCAAGTCCAAAACCTTAGCTTTTACACCTGTGTTTCTGTCAATCCTACATCCAATCTATCAAGAAGTTCTTCCTCAAACTTCATTAATATTTCTGGGACAACCATCTTCATAAAATTTACTTACATTTCTCCTTGAAATCTGTCATGGCTATGTGACTAATTCTAGGTAATGGGTTACAGCATGGAAATAATGTGTGGCATTCCTCAGTCACAGCATTTAACCATTGATAGTTGAGATGTTCTAGAAACCATTCCCCTACTGCTACACTTGGAGATGCTTCTGGCAGTGGAAGCCTATGTCCTAGTTTCTACTAACCTAAGTCCTGGAATAAGGATAATACAGTAGTACAAAGCCCCCACAGACCCTCAATGGCCATGCAGTGTGGTCCAGAAATAAACCTTGATGTCTAAAGTTGCTGAAATGTGAGGTTTGTTACTATAGATAGCCTGTACAGATTAATACAACAAGCCTACCTCTAACTGAAAGGTAGGATCCTTAAGTAACACCTACACAATGGAATAATGATGCAAAATAATATCTAAGCTTCCTAGGAAATATTGAACCTTTGAGAATTATGCTTTCAATTACTTTGAGGGAGGCACATACACACACACACACACACACACACACACACACACACAGCTGATATGCTTAAGAGGTTTCAACCCAGGCATAGCAAATGCTCCAGTGTTTGATTCGATAAGTTTAAAGATATTTATGGTTACCCATCCCTCTCCTATTAGTCTTATCAATGCTTTTTCCTTCTAAGCCAGGATGATTAGTACTAATCTAAATGTTATGCATTTACCTCTGGAGATAGGCTTCAGTGAAGATTAGTTGGTATGAAATGAGATATTGAAGTGCTTGGTCCTGTTATTGAAGAAATAATTACAAGTGTCAAAAGTAATGGGGAGAGTTTTGTTTGTTTGTTTGATTTTTGAATATTATTATTCTCCTAAAGAAGGGAAACCAAATCCCTGCTCTTAATTTTAAAAAGGCAGGGAGCTAACAAAAGCTAGATGCCTTGTTTCAGGGTGTTTTAAAATACTAATAAACTTTGATGTTTTAGACCATTTTTAGGTTTGTAGAAAATTTGAGCGGATAATTCAGATAATTTAGAGTTCTCATATACCTCACTCTCAGCCTATAGTTTTCCCTATTACTAACTGTTTGCAGTGATGTGGGACATTTGTTAAAACTGATGCACCAATACTGATGTGCTATTATTAACCAAAGTCCTCAGTTTACATTAGTGGTCACTCTTGGTGTTGTACAATTCCATGGGCTTGGCTAAATGCATTAGGTCACATTTCTAGTATTATTATCATAAAGAATAGTGTCACTGCCCTAAAAATCTTTCAGAGTATTTTTCCCCTCAGTTAACAGTGACATAGTTAGGTACAAGCAGAAACCACTGTGCTACAACTTGATTTACAGCCATCTGGGTTAAGCGAGGACAGGGATAGTGGATAATGACAGCATCACCTGTCATCCATGCTGCAGTCTGTGTTGGTGGTCAGAGCCCAGGTCCACGGTGTGGTTCATATGCCCAATTACCCTCCCCATACTCAAAAGGAGGAGCTTCCAGACACTTCACAAGTGCTATATCCTAGGCAGGCAGTTGTCCTAGTTCCTCCTAGCAACATTTGTTGCTCCACTTTCTTTGTTCTAATGGGTTTTGGTACAAAATCATGGCCCCCTTCAGGCTGTCAAATCCTGTTTGTAGGTCTGTCTCCCTCACTGGATTGTAGACAGGAGCTCCGTCTTAGTCTTCTGTGTCTTCCTCGGGGCCAGTACGTGCCAAGTGTTGATAATGTGGGAAAGAACTGGGTTTTACAGGGTGGAGAGACACAGAGGAATAAAGAAAGAGAAAAGAGAAAAAGAAGATGGACACAGGCTTCTGCACCAGAAAGACAAGAAGACAGTGAGCAAGAGCAAATCTCTGACAGCGCTGGCACGTCCCTCACACCCAGCAATGCAGCCACATGCTGACTCATTCTGGGATGTTGCACTCCGTTCCACCAGCCACCTACTCATTCACTGATTTCATAGAGTCCTAAAATCTAAGGATCCATGAATGCAAATTTTTGCTGATTAGTCTTACTACAGAGGTCATTCTGTTTCATACATAAAGAAACCCAGCCATAATGGATAGGTTGCCTGGACACATTTTATAAAAAGACAAAGGACCCTTCTTAAAGCTGCCCTAGAGGGTGTCTCAAGTCTTCCCAAGGATCTTAACTCTGTGTGGACAGCCAACCTGTCTTTGCATCTTGTTTGACCAATGTCACAATTTCCAAAGAGGAATGATGTTTTTCATACTAGATTAGTTATAATCTATTGAGCATCCTCATATTTAAATCTTTGTGGTCTTAAAAATCGGAAACTCTCTAGTTTACAATGGTAACAGAGTTAAAGAAAAAAGTTTAAGTGTAATTGTTATTCAATTGAAGATTCAAAATGTTCCTATACTGGAGTATATAAATTATGATTTTGCCGTTAATGTTCTTTGATCTGACAAAATTATTTTCAAAATCTTATCCTCCAGAAATACTAAAACAAAGTTAAAATTAAAAATATGGGTGGCAAAATTATATGGAGTAGTGAAAAATGCAGTTTGAAATAATGCAAATAGTTTTAATAGAGGATTAAGTAACTATGTCCAATAGAGTCACACAATAGATTAAAAATAAAGATTCTACCAATTAGAACAAATAAAAAATTAATAAAAATAATAAATGAATAAAGATTCTAAGATACATATTGATCAAAAAATTTCACAACCAAATGCGTATCTACTCAATCCATTTTGCAAAATGAATATTTTTAAAAAGTTACATGTACATACACACTTGTGTGTGCACATACACACACAAAACACACACACACCCCTGTATAATTTTATGAGCTAAAGGAGACACTACTAATATTTCAGAGAAACCATCAGTGCGATGAAGGAAAGTTAAAAGGAAACCACTATGTATAACCACCTTAATTTAAGGATCTTATAATTTGACTATACATTTCTGCAAGTCTTTTTTAACTGTGAACATGCATTTATCTATAACAGTAAAATTAAACTTTCCATACTTCTTGTCTATGACAACAAAATTGAATTAATTGTAAACTTGGATCTCAAGTTCGGTACCTCTAGTTCTCTCAGAGCTTCTAGAGACTTTAGATTGATCTCCCCTCTTCCTAACATGTCCCCACTGTATTTTAAATTCATATATCACCAGGACATCCCTTTCTCCTGTTGTCATATCAGAACACACTATTAATCCCTTCCTGACAATCTGGTCATTGCAAAGCTCCCAGGCTTGTCAATTTTATCTTCAATCATCCAAGTATCTATAGCGGTGGATTTATGGTAACATAGTCTGCATTTTTGCACTTTGGATTTTTCTGAAATAAATTGCAGTGCTTTTGAACATGAATGATGGGCAACCACACCCTTCTGCTGGTTCCTATTGTTGGTGAGCCTCAGGCAAGTACTTTCGCTGAATTCCCACATCTCCTTGGCTAATTTGCTTGCAGTATTAGTTGTGAGCCACATTCAGGTGATTGTCTGTTAAATGATGCTATTTGCCACATGAAACTTTGGAAAGAAATGCATCCAATCAATATAAACCCATCCCTCTAACAAAATGTAACTCAAGACACACACATTATGAACACTGGGTCAGAGGCAGTATCTTTATATTCAAAGACTAGCACATAATTATCAAGGGCAAAAATGTAAAGAACATGAGAAGCTTGATGATGGAATTGGTTCATGTTTATTATTAGAAATCCTATTTGAAATCCAGAAGAGAGCAACTTAGTGGATAAAAACATATCAGAGAGTAGGTGACAAAGAGTATGAGAAAATTACAACCTTTTTCTCACTGAATTTGATAATGTTTTGAACCAAATTCCTTGGTTGACTGACAGAATGATCTGGCTCTATAAGGATGTAGACTCTAGGAGAGGATCTTTCTGCCATTGTGCCGATCTATAACATGGCTAGTCTGGGATTTGTGTACTTCACTTGTCAATATGACCCCAGAAATGCCCAACAGAACACAGGACCACATTTTCTCCTTCAACACTCATTGAGCACAAAATCAAACTTCTACTGGACTGAGGTATAACTGAGTAAAAGTGAAGTTAGCATTCAAGTTAATCTTTAATTTAAAAAAACATGCATGTATTCATATGCAAAGAATGGCCACCATGATGAAAAAACAGATAAGAACACTAGTATCCTTGTAAAATCAATATAAAACTGTAAGTTTCTCCAGTCTTGTCTTATGCCTCATGGGAAACATGCTTAGAAGCTACTGGACAATGCTGCTTTTCATTTAAAACAGGGCAAATAGTGTAATATAAGAACATGTGTTTCTAGCATCTTCAAATATTCAAATAAGTAAATATTTGAATTTTGCACTATTATTTTTGAAATGAATTTGTTATTTTCACTTTGATATGAATGTCTCCAAAGGCCCTTAATAATCTATGCTTTGTTTAGAGGAATTTGGATATAACATATATGAGTTTATCTTCTCCTTGTGACTTAAGAGTCATCATTTGAAATCATTTGCTTGGGGCTGTGCTTTTATAGTGTGACACTGATCGGATTTTTGAGGTATAAAGTTTGCCCCCAAATGAAATATCCCCAAACAGATACATAGCCATTGATTTCACCACCAACATTACCTTTTTCATTCCCATCTTATAATTTCAGTATTCCAAATTCCAGTGTTTTTATTGCTGTTTTTTTTTTTTTTTTTTTTTTACCAACAGAAACATCAGATGAATTGAAAATTACCAAGATAATCACCAAACTAAAAAGTAAATGTAGTTATATGTTCTTATCAGAAGTGGATGGATAAAGAGGACGGAGCAGTAGTTCTCAATTGTAAGTATGTTTCAGAATCCTCTGGAGGGTTGTTGATATACCAGGTGCTGAGTTGCACCCCAGACTTTCTGATTCAGCAGGTTCAGAGGCAAAACTTGAGCATTTTCATTTCTAACACTTTCCCAGTTTAAGTTGGTGGGCTCCACTTTGAGAACAAAGGAGAGGGATAGGGATTGTCTGAAGGGATAGAGGGGTAAGAGTTTGAGATTTTTAGGAAACGGAGATTATCTGAAAGTCTGCAAGTAGAAAAGGGAGGACCAACGTGTCACATGAAGAGGGAGAGCTATGTGTGCGGGAGAATCCAGGAGTTTGTATAAAATGGTAGTTAGAGTTACATGTTGAATGTTAGTTCACCAAGTGATTTCAGGAAGATGTGTTAAATACTTCTTACATTGTAAACTGATACTTCCTTGCTCTCCAGAAAAACCCCTCATGTTGCCTCTGATAGGTGGGCCTGGATGGCCCACTGATTTGACCCCATGTAGCATTCCTAATGTCTGTATATTCTAATCCAGTAGTTGCCACTAAAGTGCTTTGCCAACAGATTTTGTTCTCAGAGAGTGCACAGCCCTGAAAAGAAAATCACTTTGCAAATCCAGTGATTTCATGGGCCACTAGGCTCTCTGCATTCTCTATTACCCAGTTTATCTTTTGTTCATTTAATGCATGGCAAACAACATTGAATTAGTTTGTTGGACAATTAGGTAAGATATTAAACTAAAGATGTACATATAAATATGTCAAGTAATTATTTTAAGAATATCTCTGTAAGGTGCAGAGAAGGCACTTTGTGAAAGCTCCCTCCACCCCTCGCTCTCTTTAATAGTTCAGTAAGTCTCAACTTTTATAAATAAGGCAACTTTTTCCAAGGTGTGCACAAGTAAGAGAACGAATTTCCTATAAAGGATGTTTTAAAAATCATTTCCAAGGAAATTAGCTCTTGTAAACATCCTGGAATAAATATCAGGAAATTAAATTGGTATTTGTTAGTAGAATGAACATCCCCAATATAACCCACTCCATAAATGTTAGGCCTAATTTCTAGTCTCCATGTCTCCCTCCCAGACCCATGGCAACCAAAAGTCCTCCCGCAGTGTCAACTTGACTTTCAGCAATGTTGGATCATTTCAGGATGTCTGCAAGCTATGCTTGATCCTGTTTTCTTTGCCTCTATTGAATGTACTGCCTTGGTTCTGGTATATAGATTTCAGTCTATTCCCAAGTCTTTCTTGCCTATTCCCCTGACACTCAAATTTGATAACTGATTTTTGGCTCACTTCTCTTTTGTTGCCTGCTATCATTCTTCCCAGGAAAGGGGGACTGCAGTATTGGTTCCTGGACAATTGTCTTGAACCCTTCTTGGTAATGACAGGAATCCTTCCATCCTGTTTGTAACAATTGTCTGTGTTTTAGTCAGTTTTTTCACTGCTGCAACCAAAATACCTGACAAGAACAATTTTAGAGGAAGAATAAGTTTATTTCATGCTTGTGGTGTCTGAGATCTCAATCCATAAGGTAGAAAATCATGTTGGAAGAGTGTGGTAGAGGACAGTAGTTCAGTGGTAGAGGACACCAGAAAGCAGAGAGAAAGGTCCCCTCACCATAGACAAAATATAAGCCTCACGGGCATGCCCCAGTGACCCACCTCCTCCAGCCACACCTACCTGCCTACAGTTAGTACCCAGTTCATTCCTAGCAGAGGATTAATGTGCTGATTAGGTTAAAACACATAACCCAATCACTTCACCTCTAAACTCTCTTGCATTATCTCACACATGAGTTTTTGAGGTTCACCTCACATCTAAACCAGTCTCCTATTTTGCCCATCAGTTTGGAAGACGAATACTTTATTTATTACCCTTTGCTGAAATCTACTTACCCGGAATATATAACTGTGATAACCTGATACTATTGAACATGTTGCTCTAGTCTCCATTTATATCTGTGATAGTATCCATCCACCTCCAGCCTGCTCAGGAAGGGTTTTTCCCAAAATTCCAGCCCTTTCTTGCCTGATCTATATGATAGTAAGTAATTGGCCTTACTTGGTTTGCTCATTTTGAAAACAGTGTTTACTGGATGCCTGGATCTACACGAACCACTGGAGTGGTAAAGATATCATTGTTCTTAAAGAAACTCACTCTAAATGACAGAGCAGATCATTGAAATACAATACAATGGTAAATTCTGAGAACTTTTCTCACTGGGATATAGTACTGAAGGTCAGACAATTATTCTTCCATAAACATTCATTCCACTCTCATTTGTTCAAACCCTACTCTATTCCAGGCACTTTGTTGACACATTAGCAATGGACCCAGAGGACCTTTCTGAAAACTGTGAGTCAGACCCAGACAATTACCCTGCCCTGGAGCACCCAAGATCTTTTACCTCTGAATACAAATGATATTTTTCTTCTGTTCCTTAGAATACAATACAAGCCCTTTATAATAATTAGCCTCTAGGACTGGCTCCTACTGCTTCTACATCCAGGCATACACTAGATTCTAGAGATTATAGTAGGATGGTGGATAGGAAGTTCAGTCACCTTTTTTTCCAGAACTCTGAATGAATGTCAGCATGTTTCATTTCACCCTTCCTGATTAACTGGAATCAGATGTTCTGAAGGCATGATATTTTTCTGAGTTGACCGCTGTGCCTGACAGAACAGGTAGAAGCAGACACAGGTGATAATCCCACTTCAACTTCCAAAAGTCAGCATTAACCTCTGAGTGGCAGAGTTGCCTTGAGTTTGGGTTCCAGTGGAAATGCCCACCATGATGTCCCTCCTACCTCAGAACTCACAGAAGAGATAACTGGTTGATTCCTGCAACTCTTGGAGTGTCTTGTGACAGCCCAAGAACTTACCATTTCATAACTCTGCATTGCTACGTTGCCCAGGGTGACTGATGGAATGATATGTGAGCCTAAAATGGATTTATCAGGGATTCCTAAGACATTCTAGAGAAATGTGAGGATTACCCTGTTGCCTGCCACCCTCACTCTAGAACTAATAGAAAACTTTGCCATGCTTTGTTGCAATTCTTATGAAGTTCTAAACCATTCTTAGTATACTGGAGCATAATTCTGAAACAAGTCTGGAAATAACTCCCTGTTTTAATCAGTTTTCCTGAAGTTTAATGAGGACTTTGAAGAGAAGAGTCATGTATTTGACTAAGAGAAGGCAGAAAAGTCAAAGTAAGGAGGAGGGGCCTTAGATACAGCGTGGAAGAGTGTAGAACGCTCCAGAAACATGCAGCAAATTAGACTGAAGCCATGGTCCCCAATGCCAGCAGTAATCCCAAGGGTTAGTTTCAGTTGTGCTTGGATATAATGGGAATACAAAATCAGTCACTTAACCTCTTTAACATCTATTCAGTCATTTACAAAACACATTCTACTTCACAATATTCTTCATGTACTCTATTAAGAAAAAAACATGTTAAAGTGCTACTTTAAGGAGTTGAGAAAGTAAAATATATACTATTTGGGTAGATTATGAATTATAGTTCTATTGCTTATCTCTTTCTCATTTTATTGTTTACTGAGAAACTTTTAGGAACTTTGAGTTAAATATTTCTCTTTCTCCCTTACTTATGAGCATGTAGTCTTATTCCAGGTTTAAAATATCACTTGTAAATTAACAAGGGGTTTCACAAATCAAATAAAATTTTCTTTTATTTGTTCACAATATTTTATTTGGGGGATGGGGCTGTAGCTCAGTGGTACATCACTGGCCTATCATGCACAAGAATCTGTGCATTGAAAATTGATTAATTAATCTGGGCATGGGCAGGCGTGTAATCCCAGCAACTCAGAAGGCTGAGGCAGGATAGCAGGCCTCAGCAATTTAGTGAGGCTCTAAGCAACTTAGCCACACCCTGTCTCAAAATATAAAATAAAAAGGGCTGGGAACATGACTCAGTGGTTAGGCACCCCTGGGTTCAATGCCTGGTTAAAAAACAAAACAAAACAAAAAAAACAACTAATGATTAAAATATTTTGTCTGAAAAATTTTTGTTAAAAAATAAAGAGCTATTTTATAAAATTGTAGCTTGATCTAGGCAGACTATAAACAAATGCTTGCTAGCCACCAGGACAAGTTTATCCTGCAATATGGATGACTTTCCTAATATGCCATGAATTCCTTAAAGCTGTAATGAATTATTCCATAAACCTGTATTTAGAGACTTTTAAAAATGCAGATTATTAGACTGAGAAACCACTTTGTCTCCTAAGGAACATTTTCAGGCTGTTGTGCAAATCTGCATTTGAGCAACTTTCACATTATGATCTTAGTGAATTCTTGACCAGATGGACTTGAACAGCTGCCACCCATGCCTGGTAAGTCCCTTTGCTTGAGAAGACAAAATAGCTCATTTGTTTGCAATTCCTTCCTGAAAGTACACAAGGGCAATTTTCTACATTGTGAATTACTTCTATCAGAGCAACATTTTTCCTGAAAGACCACAGCTCATTATGCTATTTAGAAACAAACAAAAAATATGCACAAACATTTTTTTTCAGGAGTCTTATAATTTGTGCCTAGAAGGGACAAGTTCCTTTTCAGATTTAGTTTTAAAAAATGTTCCTGAGTTGCCATTACATTCAAGCTGACATAGAAGGTTATCACGAGAGAACCCCCCTCTGAAATAATAATGGCTTACATTTGTATAACTCTATATTTTTCAAAGTGCTCTCAGACACATTATCTCATTTGGTTTTCAAAGCAACTCAGTGAGGCAGACAAAGTAGGTGTTTTTAATAGGTTATTTTACAGATAAAAAAACATACTCAGTCCTCAAGTCCTCACTATTATCTGAGTATCTACTAATTCCATTGTATTGTATGAGGTGTTATAGGGGATAAAATAGTCTATTCCTAAAAGAATCTTGTTTTCAGATAAGGCAAAAAACACACAGCTGTAAAATATGATACAAAAGATGACAAAAGGCAATATATGGTTAAGTATTAGTGATATTTAAAATGATCAAACTATGTTCTGAAGGGTTCTGGGAGACTTATTGAAGTTGGTGGTGCATGGAATATATATATCTGGGAGATGCTTAGAATCCTTATGTTTACTCTTATCACATGCTTTTACAACCATAGAATGAAACAAAAAATTGGTATTCATCTAGCTAATCCTGACACCTGATGTTGGAGCTATTACCATGTCTTCCTGGGCAAAAGCATTGGAACAATTTCAGTTCTTAAAAATTCTACCTTACATGCAACTGCAATCTCTGTCTCCATAATTCTTCTACCCCTTGCTGACTGGAGCAAAGCAACACTAATCTATTTTCTTATCCTGTGGAAAATCTTTAATGCATCTGTAGTCAGCTTGATGGCTTGATCTGCCTTTCATTTTTTCTTCTTTCCATTAAATCTTTAAATTCTCTAGGTATTCACAGTCCTCATTATGCTGCTGGACTCATACCATTTGTTCAAATTATCTGTAACTTCTGCCATTCTAAACCGAGGCACTATTGTAGGTGTGAGGATCTGAATGGGAATCTTAGCTTCTAGTTCTAAACACCACAGTTACCTTTCCAATTTACCTTCGGTATGTGCAGCACAGTTAATTGGGAACATTTTTTACACATCAGAGAAATTATCATGTAAAAATTGCTTAATTAATGTGCCTGGAGTGAGTTATGAACATTTTCTTAAAGAACAAAGGCCACTTCTGCTATTGATTTTCTTTTTTCCTTAATTCTTTTGTGATCGATGCGAGTCTACCCGGATGATGTTTGCTTAAGGGAATAATACCAAAGCTCTGATAGAACAACGATCCTTGGCATTTTGTTTCTCATTCTTACTAACTGAGAAAATAAAAATTAATAGTTCATGTAAATTAATAAGCCAATACTGACCTCTGGTGTGTAATGAAGAAATTGCTGACTGGATGAAGTAGTAGACATTTGGGAAAAGTTTTGTTTCAGTGTAAGACTATCTTTCTTCAAGCAAAGAAGTTTCCTAAGTTATAATTGCAAATGTGAATATTGGGAAATATGAAATTAACTAACTGAACAGAGAGAATTTTTTAATTTTAGTTCTTTGTTGTGGGTAAGTAAAAGGTTAAAACCACTGACTGTAGCACTGTCCCATTCAATGCTGTTTTTGTCTGAATGGGTCAGCTTTTAAGCAACTGAAAACACGAGTTTAGAAGTGATCTGCCCTCCCCAACTGACTCCATATAAACTGGAGTTTTAAAACAAGGCCTGTTGTGAATTTCTCTGAGTCCCCTACTCAGATGGCCTGTGTGTATTCATTGGTTCTCCCCAAACTTTCCCTTCACTTATTTCAGATTCAACATCTCAAAGTCACCAGGAGCGGTGGTGCACACCTGTAATCCCAGCAACTCAGGAGGCTGAGGCAGGAGGATTGTCAGTTCAAAGCCAGCCTCAGCAGATTAGCAAGGCACTTAGTTTAGTGAGAACTTGTCTCTAAATAACAAAGGACTGGGGATGTGGCTCAGTGGTTAAGCACCCCTGGGTTCAATCCCTGGTACAAAAACAAAAACAAAACAAAACAAAATTCAAGGTCACCTTTTTCTGACTTTATTTGCTCTTCTTTATTATCCTGTAACATTCTAAAACCACACCATATGCCTGGGATATACTTCCTTTATTAATCAAAAGCCCAGCATTTGTTAGATTGGTTCTTATTTCAAGTTATCCATCCTCCTTTGTGTCTTCAATATGTGCCCTTCCATCACACTTCATGCTCAAGCCAATCCATCTACATAGCACTCCCCACCCCCCATCTGTCCCTCCTGGGCAGAGTTACTGTGGAGTGCACAGTAAGGGCTTCAGGTGTGTCATGCACCTTGCAGAGATACAAATCATGCAGATTCAGGTCTCAACCCCACCAGCAACTCTGGTGCTAGCAGTGCTCAAAGGATTTCAGAAATTCACCTGCAGAGAGAATCTTCCTAGGCCATTTGTTAGTGGACCCAGATTCCAGTTCCTGGCCCTGTCACTGATTAGCCACTTCGTGTTCAGCTCCTAGACTGCTAGAGTTCTATTTCCCAATCCATATAAAGAAGTGATCAGACTAGATGACCACTAACATCCCAGGTAGTACTCTAATTCTACAACTCTCCAAATGTGGGCTTAGGAAGCCAGCCTGGAACATGGCTCTCATATCCTGCAGTGTTCTTGCAGTTCCTTTCTGCTCCCACCTCTAGTTTGCTTAGGTGGTTCTGTCCTGCACCTCCTGAGACACCAAACCACTCTACTCACCACACTCTACTGTGCCTGTTTCTTTCTCCTCAGTGGCCTGATATTGTTCTGGGAAACAAACCAGTAGAGAAGTAGCAAACAGCACTCAGAGAGAAGGAGAACTCAGACTTTGACACCAGTGGGCCCAGAGGAGAACAAACTCCAAATTCTGAGTCTTGATCAACACTTTCCCACAACATTTATAGGTTATTTGGCTTCATCTTAGACCTGTTCTATCATTTTCTTTTTCTTCTGCCACATAGTCTTTAGAAGCCCCTGCATGTTAGAATTGGCATAAATCTTTTGTCCTGATTCTGTAAACCAGATTATATGCAGAAATGTTGCCTAGTAAAACTTCTCCAAGCAAAAAAATCACTATAGGGTATTTGGAGAGGTGTGGAGAACATCAATTGTTAGTGGGAGCTGAATCACTCCACAAGTACAACAAGAAGTTTAAGTTTCCAGAGTTAGGCACACTAGAAAGAAGCTTCTCTGTACCAGAGATTGGGTACAGGCAGAGAGTGGCGTTAGTGAGATGGCTCTATATTGGACCTGATTTCCCAGTTATCAATGTGAAATCATCTGAGAAATCATGCAGCAACCAGGTAAGCTTTGTTCTATAATAAACTCTATTTCCTTTTATTAGGTAAGCTTTGTTCTTTAATAAGCTCTATTTCCTGTTATTAGCAACAATTATGTTAACTTTATAAACCTCCATTTTCCTCAAAGCTTGCCCCTTCCAATTCCATTTATACTCAACTAATGATCTATCTTCTATTTTTGAGAGATAATCAGTACTGAACATAAAAAATTCCTTCATTTCCTTCCACCAGATCTGTAAATCTGTTGTCTTCAGAATTCTTTTTAAATAGTGCCTTTAATGCATGCAGATGGCCCACATGGGGTGTCGGAATCCAACCAGGATACAAGACAGCATCTAGATAGAGGCTATTTTCCAGCATTTGGTGTCTCAGCCCAAAGAGCTAGTGAGAAGCAAGCATTCACACAGGGCCCTGGCACAGAGTACAGCTCCATAAAGAACAGGGAGGTGGGAAGGAAGGGTGCCGTGTTTAAGAAGCAGCTCAGTGTGTGATTTTAGAGTCCACGCAAGAGGGAAACAACGTCTACATTGATCTGCATAGCCATCTGCAGAGGACGCCTTGATGACCTTTATTGAAGTCAAGCAATAGGAGAAGGAAGTCCTGTATAAGTGGTAGCAGGCCATCAGGGAATATCAGAGCCCAAGAAAGATGGAAAGTGCCTGGCATGGTTGGGATGTCACAGCTGAGCAGGGAGCAGCAAACACTGATGTGGGGTTAGTCCAGGAGAGATAAGAAAAGTACCTATGCAAAAAAGGTGGTGACCTAGGGAAGAGGTCAGAGTGACATTCAAGATTGAAGGAAGCTCAGCATGAGGTATTGAAGCCAGAGTAGAATGAGGAGGGTGAGTACAGATAGGGGGAGTTTAGGGCAGAGCCCAAAGGTCTTGAATGGGTCTGAGGATGTATAACAGCCATACATTAATAATAATGCAACCAATGCTGACAGTTGTGTTGTGGCTCTGTAGGAGAAGATTTATTTTATGAAACAAATCCCGAAGTTTTTAATGGTGATTTGGCATCGGGTCAGCAACTTACTCTCAAATGGTTCAAGGAAAGCTTTCTTTGTGCTTTTACTTGCAACTTTTGTCTGAACCTGACAGTATTTCAAAATATAAAATATGTATACACTTGGAATGCTACCTCAAGAAAAATTAAAACAGACTATATTAAGAAATGTTAAGAATGTAGAGCAAGTGGAAAGAGCATGCACACACTGCTAGCGGGAGTTTAACCTGATATGACCATCTGAAAATCCTTGGTTTCTTCTAAAGTTCAATATAAATGTACTTTATGAACCAGTGAACTCATTCCTAGGTATATACGCGCTGGACACGTAATAATAATGGATATTTGAAAGGAACCATTATATTCCTCAGAGCATACCCATATAAGGTTTTTGTGTAAAGGCAAAAGATATGATACAGCAAGTGAAAGAGGGTGCAGAGAAGCACTGGGGATCCGAAAGCATCGCATATGTAGTCTACCCAGAGATCCCCGAATTCACACACAGTGTTCTATCCCCAACTTGGACCATCCAGATCTGTGGTAGGATCCTTACTTTCAAGAGACCTTTGCTTTTCAGGAGACCCTTGCTTTAAGGAGGAACCCACAGCAAGCTTTTAATGTCCCCTTGACCATGTCTTCAAGCAAAGGTCATCAGACCACTTAGGCCAGGGTCAAACTATCAGTAAATCAATAATTAAAAAAAAAAAAAACACTCCGCAGGTCACCGGTGGGTGCATTTCTTAATCTAAAATGTTTATTATATATTTCATTACAATTACCTTGACCAGGAGTCAAAAATCCAGATATCCAGGTTTCCCTAGAGATAAAGATAGAGTTTCATCTATCCAAATGTAAACACATGTATTTTCTGTTTTAAGAAGAGGACAAGGATATTTAAAGCATCATATTCATAATAACCCCAAACTGAAACTAGCCCAAATATCCTTCTTGAGGAAAAAGGATAATCAATCTGTGGTCTATTTGTGGAAGGAATACTATGGAACAATGAGTAAATATGCATCATTGTTATGTAAAACAACCTGAATTAATACCATGAATAATGTGCCCAGTGAGGCTCAATTTATACAGAGTTCTAAAACAAGGCAAAACTAGTCTTTTGTATGAAAAATCAAGATTTTAGATGCCTCTGGGAAAGAGTGAATATGGGACAAGTTAACATCTGCTAGAGTTGCTAGTTAAGTATTATTTCCTGACTTGACTGATATTTAAATGCTGTATTTATTTTGCATTTTGATATACATATGCAATATTTCAATGAAAGGGATTTTTTTTACAAAATTATGTCGCCAGACATGGTGGTGCACTCCTGTGATCCCAGTGGGTTTGGAAGCTGAGGCGGGAAGATCAGGAATTTGAAGCTAGCTTCAGCGATTTAATCAGGCCCTAAGCAACGTAGCAAGACCCTCTCTCTAAATGAAATATTAAAAAGGGCTGGGGATGTGACTCAGTGGTTAAGTGCCCCTGGGTTTAATCCCTAGTACCAAAACAAAACAAAACAAAACAAAAATTATGTATACATAACACCTGCACACATATTCATGTTTATAAACACTGTGTTTCTTTATTCTACCTTTCAATCTCTTGATGACTCCTTTAGGTAGATATGGTAACTTAGGGATTTCATTTCTATGTCATTTACTTTTCCTTAACATTCTTCACCTTTTAAGATTTATTTGGAGGTAATAGCTGAGGTTGATCTTTTAAATTACTGATTCAATAAAAGGCATAGTGCATTCATGCATAGAATAGAGGCAGTTATTTTAAAAATAAGAGATAGTAGTCTTGCAGCATATAGGTGCTATGCTGCAAAGGAATTTAATATTACATTTGAAATGGAAAAAATAGTTCCATTTATACAGTATGAGAGATTTAAAATATCTCTGCATGTGTGTGCCATCTGTGTGTCTTGGAAAGATTGCAGGCAATTGTATTTCTGGAAACCTATTTGTTGTTGGGTGCATTTGGTTGCAAGTAACAGAAGAATTACTAATAGCAACTTAAGCAATAAAATAATTCAATTTTTCTATATACAAGACTTCCAGAAATGTAAGTTACCAGGTTTCTTGCAGCAGCTCAACAATGTTATCAAGTAGTCATCTTCTATATTTTCACTCTGCTATCCTCAGCAGGTTTGATTTTCATCCTGTGTAATTCCTCACAGTTATGAAGTCATCATCACAACTCCAATAATTATGAATTTAAGCAATATAGGTAAAGAAAGAAAAATGTTTATATTTTTGTCATCATTTTCATCAGAGGTTATAATTCTATTCATTAACTCCCTTCCTTGGCATTCTTTCTAAGTATATCCTATGAGCTAGAACATCTCCAGTGTTCTTCCTTAAATGAATCACAAGCAAAAGAGAATTAAACCAATATTTATATTAGTCAACTTTTGCTCCAATAATGCTTAACACACTTGCCAACAAGCCTATGACCTTAACAGCAAACCTTTATTTCTTAGTCATGAGTTGTGTGAATCAGTAGCAGCAGTTCCACATCAGATAGTGGGTGAGGTTCTGATGTGTTCCCTCAGTCCCTCATTTCAAGATCCAGGTTGAAGGGCAGAAGCTATCTGGATCGTATGATTTTCATAATACTGAGCAGGAGTGCAAGGATAGAAGCAGAAACACATGGTACTTTTTAAAAGTTCTGCTTAGTATAAGTACACTGAAACTTTTACTCACGTTCCCTTGGGTAATGCAATCATACAGTTAAGGCTAAAGTCAAAAGGCAAAATTCTTTTCCTTATTTAAGCATAGCAAGAGTTTGAGTGAGAACAAAAAAAATATGAACAAATAATGCAATATACCACAACATTTAGGGCTTTGAGCAATCATGGCTCATCTTCTCAGATTGAGAGATGAAGCCATTTTCTGTGAACTTGTTGCAACAGTACAAACTTGAAAAAACCGTGGTCGTTGTAAAGTAAGAAAACAAGGGATAAAGCAAAGAAATAAAGGATTGTGGCTCTTGTGCAGACATCAATAGTATCTGACACAGTCCATAGCAACCTTTTAGCAATGGTTATCTGATGACTTTGCCTAGGCCAGAGAAGAGAAAACTTACACAGGGACTATGGTGAGACAAAAATGAAACTATCCTGTGTTGACAGTTCAATATTTAAACATTTTAATTCAACAATCTGGTTATCTTCCAGAAACCATTCTGCCTTATTTCAAAATGGCTGAAATTTGTGGGTATTAATTTCACAGTACAGCCACACATAACTTAACAACATGAATGCTTTCTGAAACATCATCATTAGGTATTCATCATTGTGCAGAATGTACTTATGAAAACTAAACTATGACTTCACTAGGTGACATAAACTTATAGGACTGTCATCATGCAGGTGGCCCATCATTAACCAAAACTTTATTATGTGGAACTCAGACAACTCTGAAATCTTGTGAGAAGAACTCTCAGTTGCCTTACTTACAGGACAGCAATTTTTTACTATTCTAATTCTGGCCAATACACTGGCACAGACTGTTCCCTGATGGTACTGTCATGGACAAGTGATGCAGGAAGAGAAACATTGCTGATCTGTGAAATTGGACAATGCATTAAATCTGTCTTGGTATTTAAACCAGACTAAGTACCATGTTTAATTGAGTTTATGAAATGACATCTTGTTCAGGGCAAGGATCAGTATGGAAGAGAAACTATGATGGATGCTAAATTAAATGCCTAAGTTAAAGCTAAATTGTCATACACACAAGTCAGTAATTTCAGAACCACATCTCAAATGAATCACAAATTGACCTCCTTGAACATACTGTAGGAAATATTTTGTGTGACATTCTATGGCATTAATTTTAAAAACCTAATCTGACTACTTTCCAATTGTATGTCAAAAAAATCATAACTGGAAACCTTCTCTTTTGGCATTTCCTGACATTTTTTCCTAGTACTGACTTAATGAAGGGCTTCAAAGCTAAAATCATGAGAAATGCAAGAGCTTACATAATTGGTAATATCCAAATCTTAGAGTTTAGCAACTGTAGCATATCTAAAGACACAAAATCCACCTTCTCAGATTTCCTGGAAATTCTAGATTGCAAATGCTGATCTCAGTACATGTAGAAGTGTCCTACAAGGCATGATTTTTATAAAGGTAGAAATAGTTGTTTTAATTTGTAGAAAGACTCTGTACTCCTGAAATCTAACACTAATGAGTCACTTTCTCAGAGAATTGCCTTTTCTAAATAAACAAGGTATTTTGCACTGACCCGGGACTCTGAATTATAGCTGAAAGACTAATTATACCAATATTATAATGGTCATATCTACAACAATACAAAAGAATATTTTCCCCATCTCCAAAGTCAGATGCTTAAACAGATGAAATCCAATTTATTCATCCATAATGTCCTTAATGTTTTTCTTTGTACCACTAAAGGAAATGACTTTTAAGAATATGGAAAATCCATTATTTTTACTTTTTATTCAATACATATAAAAATTCTTTACAAGTGAATTTTAAAACTGAATTTCTCCCTTGGAAATTTGATTTGAAAGAAAATTAGAACAAATCGTTATAAGCAGAATGCTTTCAATTAAAACATAATTAATTAAATGTGCAAATGCAGAATACATTTGGATGTGCAATTAGGTGACTGATTATACAGGATATCTAATCTTACTGTTTAATTTCCAGCCACAACCCTTGTCTTGGGCTGCTGACCTGCTAGAGTGACCACAAAGTTGGCCACTGGAGGAGGTACCCCCACTGGCCTACTGCTTCCTGCAGTAATTCTATGTTCATGTCCTAATAGCTTTCTTTAGATGGTGGTCAGAGGAAACATGCATGGGAGAGTCTTCTTCTTGCCTTCCTTTTTATTTTTCAACCAGCATTTTGCTAGTGGTTAAAGAAGTGATGCATATCCTGGCAAACCCAGGAAAGCATCTTTTCCCTTGTGACCTATTAACCCTTTCCTATTCACTTATCCTTTAAAAGGATGTTGACAATCCAAATATCAAAATGTGAAAAAGTTCAGAACTTGAGTATTTTATTTAGGAATTATTTAATTTTGCATTTCAAATTGTCCTTAAGTTATAAATACAAATTTTTGAAATCTATACTTGCTGTTGGTGTTTGTTGATTGGTTATATCCTCAAACTTACCAAAGCATTTTAATTTTATTGCTTCGGAGGTGGAAGTTTGAAATTGCTATGTTTCAATGTTCTACTAAAAATGAAGAGATTCTCACCTTGTAATTAAAGCAACTTTTAGGTTCAGATATTAGCTATGGCCAATATTTCTTTTTCTAAATCTGATGTTGCTTTAAGCTGCCTTAGTATTTGAAAATTTTGTAAATTGTTTTCAAAGATTCTAAAAGGCAGGTGATTAACAAATGAGTGAAGAGTTAATGAATGTGAGAAGCATTTATTGAATACCTACTATGTACCAGGCAGGTGTATTCTCATATGTTGTACCTGTGTATGCCAGCAATCAATCTCTCATCTCTCATCCCTAAGCCAACACTGCTATATCCTTTCCTGCAGGCAGAATCTGGAAACCTACAAACTATCTTTCCTTGAGGCAGCACATCATTTCACAGAGCATGAGAGGAAGACCCTTAGGTCAGATATCTCCCTAGCCTGAAATATAGCCATTAGCATTTCCACATTGAGTTAGTCATTTTCCTCTTCAGATAACTTCTTTGAAAATGCAAATGTCCATCAAGGAGACAGGCAGTCACATTTTTGATTTTTGGAGCTTTCATATTAGTGGGTTTGCCAGATAATTTCCTTCAGAAATAGTGGGTACTCCACTGCAAAGGCAGAATGGAGAGCCAGAGTAGGTAGGAAATGGGGGCGGGGAATAGGTACAATAAAAGGAATACAGTTGGCTTAAGTCATTTTGTCTTGCTAATAACACAATACTACTACAGGTTACAGAAATTACAAAGAAATGACTTTTATTATGGTTCATGGTTCTGTTAAAAGTTTGAAGCCCACATTTGGTGACAGTTTTCTTGGTAGAGTTCTAGGCAGCACAGGTATCACATGACAAGAGAAAGGAAGTGGGAGAAAGACCCAGACAAATTGGCTTTCCTAGCCAATTCACTCTTAAGTAAACCTATTAAACCATTAATCCATTAATTGCATAGTGGATGAAGACATTCATAATATCAGAGCTCCACTCACCTCTTAAAGGTTCTACCTCCTAATACCTCAAAAAAGGGATTAAATCTCAACGTGAGTTTCATAGGGACAAACTACTCCAGCCACAGCAATGATATCAGCATACACTAATATCATAACAGTATCTAGCTTTGTTCCTAGAGTCATCGAAGGATGGCTCCATTTCCATTTTTTTGTCCAATTGTTTGATTTAGATGTCGTCTGACCTTTGGAAGATGAGTAGAGGAAGAGGAATATCAAGAAAAATAAGCAGAGACTTCATTTTTAAGAAACTTTAATTGGAAGTCCAAAACCATGATTCCTAACCTGGACTGCTTATTGGAACCACCTGGGAAATTAAAAGATACTGATTCTTGCATCCCATGCTCAGAGATTTTTTAAATATTCCCCTGGATGATTCTGACATCCCTACCAAGGTTGAGAGCCATTGCTTCAAGGAGCTAAACATAATTAAATAAATTTTAATAGGTGCCCACAGGACTTAGAAAAATTCAGCACAAGGCATAAATGTAAAAAATAGTATAGTACTGCTTTGCTTTGCCATTCAACCTCCAACTCCTCCAGAATTTTCCTCACCTCCCATTCTCATCTTTGCCCCATGCACCCTGCACAAGGAACTATCAGATGAGGGACTGCTCCACTGAACAGCTAAAGATGACACAATAATCACAACAAGTGTGAGACATCAGAAAGTCCAACCATTAGAGAAGAAGTGCAAAGAGAAGGAGGTCTCACTAGACAATTTGTGAGTGATCTAAGTTTCCCTAGAAATTATCCAGCTTCACAGTGATAATTGATTTTTTTTATGAAGAGACAGAAAATAGGAATACAGAGTTATTTTTTTTCTTTGAGCTTATGTACTCTTGCAGAAGGCAGTCAGGAGGGTCAGAGAGGTGAGGCAGGATGAGACAAGGGGAGAAAAGCAGGCAGTACACAAGAACATGCTGTTTCTTTTTGAAGGCTCCATTCCCTCTGACATACTTCCTACCTTATCCTTTGTGTCTTTTTCCCAGGTCTGCCTGGAATAGCTGGATTCCCTAAATTTTAATGACAGCTTGAGAGGAAGGATTATCAGAGTTAGCCTAACAAGCAGTTTCTGTGAAACCACAGGAAAGACCCTGGGGAAACAGTTGTTGAATATGAATATGTGGTCAGAAACACAGAAGCCTTGCCCAAACACACTGTTGAGTCCCACCCCAGAATTTCTGATTTATCAGGTCTGAACTGGGGCTTGAACTTTTGTATTTTTAGCAAATTCCTGATTGACACAGGTGTTGCTCAATGGACATCACACTTTAAGGACCACTGCCTCTAGGGATGAAAAATGAAATCTGGTATCATCTGTCTGTCCTAAATGAGATTGCTTAAGGCATTGTGCTAGGATGTATTTTGTTATATACATGAAAAAATAAGAATACTAGCAAATAACATATTTTAAAAGTAAAATATGGTATAAAACACTCCAGAAGTTCTGAGAAGGATTATGAATTAGTAGTGAGGCAAAAGAGACTAGTTACAAATAACAAGAATAATGTCAAGACCATGAACCACAGGAACAGGGATGATAAATGGAGCTGAGTTTGTCAGAGAACTACTGAGTATCTGGACCCAAGGACAATGCTCAAGGTTTTAAATGCTAGAAAGTGAAGGGCCAAGGTTACTTATGCTAACTAAGAATTATCCCTTATCCAGGCATGTTGGTGCACAGCTATAATTCCAGCTACTATGGAGGCTGAGACAGGAGGATAGCATGTTCAAGGCTAGCTTCAGCAATTTGGCAAAATCCTGCCTCAATTATTTTTTAACAAAATGGTGGGGGACTGGAGATGTAGCTCAGAGGTAAAATGTCCCTGGGTTCAGTCCTCAGTACTATGGGGTGTGGTGGGATAAGCTTTTTATATAGGGCTGAGATCTGTAAACAAGTCCCCTTGTTTCTTAATCTTGAAAGAGTCTTCAGTTAGATCTAGTAAGGGTCTGATCATTCCAAGAGCACAGTGGTTAATCAGTTTCAGCTAGCTAGGACCAATTGGGATGATGCACAGCATTTAATTTTACTGTCTCCTAGGCAAGAACTGCTGCAAGTGAAAAATCTCATTTTTATAAAGAAGAAAACCTGGAGGGTAAATCTCACAGGCAACACTGGACAGGGATTGACAAAGGATAGAGGAGGGTTCATTGGCCCCCAGGAATTTTGACATAAAAATTATCTTCAAATTGGAGATAGCAGGACTCTTATTGTTGAGCAGATTGGGTTTGCTCTCAATGAAGGGATGAATGAGTCTGAAAGGAGAAATAAAAATATTAATGCTTCTATGCAGTATTTAAAAGATGTGACCATAAAATGGCAAGTATAATCACAACAATAGTGACTGTTGTGTTCCAGTGAATGGTGGGCTTCAAAATAGTTACCTAGGAAGAGTAAATATTTAGAATTCTGTTCAAAATAAATTTTAAAAATATTTTTAGTTCTAGATGAACACAGTACTTTGATATTATTTATTTAGTTTTATGTGGTTCTGAGGATCAAACCCAGTGCCTCACACATGCTAGGCAAATGCTCCACCACTGAGTCACAACTCCAGCTCTCAAAATAAATTTTGAGACACAGAAGAAAACAGAACTTATTACTTTGTTACATGTGGATGTAGGAATTCTTCTATATTCTATGTGACTATATACTCATCTTCTGTATCCACAGGATCTGCATCCATGTGGATTCAACTAACAGTGGATCAAAAATACTTTTTTAAATTAGTGCATCTGTTGAACATGTACAGACTTTTTAAAAATTAGACTCCCCAAACAATACAGAGAAACAACTGTTTATATAATATTTACATCGTATTAGATGTTTTAAGAGATCTAGAGCTGATATAAAGTATATGGGAAGATGTATGTAGATTACATACAGATACTATGCCATTTTAATTAGAAATTTGAACATCTTCAGATTTTGATATTTGTCAAGGAACCCAGAACCAATTATCCACAGACAGCTGGGGATGACTGTATGTATTTTTCCCAACCATTTTCTATATGACTACACCAATTTTACTCTATATGACTTGGTCTATTTCCAAATTGACCAAACTCTCTGAAGAACCATTCAGGAGATTCAAAGAATTTGATAGACTGTAGGAAAATTCTGAGAAAAGCAACAAACCTATTATTAGAAACAATAGTCATAATGCCAAGGGATACTTTGGAGAGGCAGAAGTTTAGATATATAAATTCTGGTGTGTTTGATAAAGGAAAAAATCCTTAATAAAGCAATTCTGAATCTCTTCATTATAAAATGTTTCATCATTATAAAGTATTTAGATCAGAGAAGAAATTAGACCCAAAGCATCCACGGTATCCAATATATCTATGCTGCATAATCAAGGTCAACAAAATTTCCCAAAGGCTCTTCCGCTGGGTTAGCCAATATACTGAAACCAATTTACCATAGAGATTTTATAAATTAACAGAATTAATTTCTAGTCCAATTAAACAGCTTAAGACATCAAATACTTTTAATTGAAAAATGAAAGAGAAAAATCTATTTGCATGAATGTGAGAAATGAATGACAAAGTAACTGTCTATTTTTTTCCTCTGGTAGTGCTGGGGATTAAATCCAGGGGCACCCTACCACTGAGTTACATCTCCAGCCTTTTTTATTTTATTTTGATGAAGGGTCTTAATATACTGTCCAGTCTGGCCTTGAACTTGTGATCTTCCTGCCTCAGCCTCCTGAGTCTCTGGAATTAAAGGCATGAGTTACTGCACTCAACCATCTTTTCCAATCACGATGATACCTGCGTTTTAGGATAGGTTTAGACTGACAGTGGTCTTTAAGTCCTGACACTTCGGCTGTGGTTTCTATGGAAGATGCTGCAGGAGGATATGAATAGTTTTTCTGTGTTTCACTGACCTTCTTGTGTGTCCAAAGCCTCTGGTAGAAAAGAAGATGACTGACTGTTTTATAAGAATTTCTAAGCAGTTGAATGGAGGTACTCCAAGCACTGTTGGAGGTACAGTCTGATAGATCTGGGAAGGATAGATAAGAGGAAGAACTGAGATGACTGTCAGAGAGAAATAGAGAAGGGAAGTTCTCAAGCTGTCCTTGTTGAGAAGGTCACATGCATCCTGCTTTCAACATGAAATCCCCTAGAAAGTCCACATATGAGTTATGGTTTAGATATGAGGTGACTCCAAAAGCTCACGTGTGAGACAATGCAAGAACTGTTCAAAGGCAGAATGGTTGGATTGAGAAGTGTAACCTAATCAGTAGATTAATCCACTGATAGAGATGAACTGGGTGGTAACTGTAGACAATTGGGTGAGCTAGAGGAGGTAGGTGAGTGGGGGCATGCCTTTGAGGTGAATATTTTGCCCTTGGTGAGTCGAGCTCTGATTGCCATCTTCTGAGCTGCTTTCCTCTTCCATGTCCCTGCACCATGATGTTCTGTCTGACTTTGGGCCCAGAGCTATGGAATTAACTATCTTTAGACTGAGTTCTTTGAAACTCTGAGCCCCAAATAAACTTTTCCATTTCTAATTGTTCTTGTTAGATCTTTTGGCCACAGTGATGCAAAACTGCCTAAAATAATACATATGTATATATACTTTTATTTATTATTTTATAGCAAATTTAAAATGATAATCATTTGTAATTTTACTCTGGTGAAGATTTAAATATGAAGATCTAGTTTTATTTTCTTCTGGGTGTACATTCAGTTGCATCAGTATTATATTAAATTATTCATTTTTCTCAAGGAATTAAAATACTCCATAGATGATTTATTACTTCTCATATGGAATGGATGTCATTCTCTATTCTCTAGTGTTGATTTGTTCTTCCTTATGTAATACTGAATTAACTATTCAAGTGTTCTAATATCTTCTAAGTTATTATAACCTTTTTCTTGGCTATTACTTGGTAATAGTAGTTGTTTTTAATATAAATTTTAAGATCACTTTCTCCATTAAAAAAGTGATTGACTTCCCGATTTATATTATATTATGTTAAATTTATGCATTAACTTAAGAGAATGACCAACATCATGAAATTAAGCATTCTTAGCAAAGATTGTGTATTTCTTTCACATTATATTTAGGTTTTGTATTGTGTCCTTCAACACATTTTAATAATTTTCTTCCTATGGACCAGAGGCTCTTGAATTCGGTAACACACTGGAATTATTTACAAGCTCTAAAACATGCTAATGTTTGGGTTTCACACCCATAAAATCTAATTTACTTTGTTTGATGTGCAACCTGGACATCAGGATTTTTCTAGCACCTGAAGGCAATTTTAACATATGGTCTAAGTTGAGAATTATATAGAGCCTCTGCCATTCATGTTAAATCTATTCCTTAAGTATTTTATAGTTTTTCTGAATCCTTTCAACTCTCTTCTATTACCTTCAGTCTATGTACAAATTTCCTATTTCTTAATTGACAATGGGAATTTATTAATTTTCTCTAGGGTTTCAAGGGCATTTTTATAGTTCCATATTCTCATTTGTGTGTGTGTGTGTGTGTGTGTGTGTGTGTGTTGCACTTGGATCTCTACATGTTTTATTTCTGTTAGGTTTTCTTCTTTTTGTCTAGCAATTTTATTTCACTGGGTGTGTATTCTGACTGTCCTGCTGGTCTTCCTCTTTCAGCTTATTCCTGCTTTTATCATCTCACTGAGACTCATGTTGGATTGTTGGAATAGTACAAGATGGCAAAAGGCAGACAGGCTTGTCCCTGCAGGTTAATTGTCAGGCCCCTGCCAAGGTACCAGGAGGAAGCCTCTGGCTCCTTGAATTGCAAATACTCTGTTTGCTGCAGATGCATTAAATTCTCCACTTACTCAATTGTCTCCACTTACTCCTCACTTCTTAGGGATCTGGAAATCCAAACCTTGCAGGAGACCTATATGGCCCCTCAGATAGTTGGAAGCCACCCTCCTGCCTAGGAAGGCATTTCCTTCTCAGTACTCATCCCTTGGCTCCCTCCCTCAGGAGGGAACAATCCACATTGATGTTCTCTGTGAAGCTTGAACAAAGTCCAAGAATCACTTTTGCCCTATTCTTCCTCAGTCCCTGAATCCACTTATCTCAGCTAAGCCAGGTCCTTTCAAGCTGCAGTGGCGCAGGGTTGTGTTCAAGGTGCCACGTTCCTGTGTGCTGAGGTAGGACACAGCTCCCTAGCTCACTCTCCGCAGTGTTATCTCCACTTGCCTGTCACTGGTAGACATTTGACTTCCCCCTTGCCTAATCTCTTGAGCAAACTCATGTCACAAAGACATTCTTCCCAAATTTGCTCGTTTCTCTAGTTGGCTTCTCACACTATTTTGGTCCTCAACTGAGTAGGTGGAATATTGTTGTATAAGGAAAGAAAAAAAAATTTTCAGGCATGCAAGAAGTTATAAAAAAAGTGTGCTTGAATGGCATGGAATGGGTGTGTTGCATATCACATATCATCTCTACCTACCCTGCATAAATCCTGATACCTTCAAAAGTTCCTTTCAGTGTGGACAGCTAATCATTGTCTCATGTCAGGGGCAATGTCACAAGTTTCTTCTAAATATCAAAGGGAAATCACGAGGTGGATTTGGTGGCCTTACATAAACAGGCATTATGCTGCCCTAGAGTGGTCATGTGTGGCCTGTAACAGATGGCGAGACAGCCCTGCGAGCTGTGCCTGTGAATGCCTGATTTCTCCTCTGGTATTCAATTTCTTGATGGAACTTCCACACCCCAGGTCAGCTATAAACAAAAACCAGGATGAGTGGCAGGTGCAAAATAATTTCTTTTAAAAATATTTCTGCTTTAGCTTACAGACAAGTTGATTTTTGCTTCTCTAACACTCAGAGAGTGTGAAGAGAACTACTAGTCCAGTCTTATTGTCTCTCCACACTAAAAAGACACTTATTTTGTGAGACTTGTGTTTATGTTTGCTAAATTTTGAGTTGTATTATTAGGGCAGAGAGGAACTAGGCCTCAAAAAGGGAATAGGTCTTACTTAGGTGTTTTTTCTTTTCCTTTTTTTTAGATGTAGCTTATTTCACTTTTTCCTGTCTAAAGTCAAACATAGCATGTGCTTATACTTTGACTCCATACTGCAAGTCGCTGGGGGAGAAACTCCATCATTTTGCAGGTTCTCTGTCTGAGTTTTGATGGGTAAGTCAGTTCTGTTTCTTAGAATCACCTCTCATTATTGACACATCTCCTTTTGGCCTGTTCCCAGAACTGTTTCCAATTGCTATAATAAAGAAATCTGTCCTCTGGGGTTTTTCCAGACCTTTGTTCATGCATTTAATGCTAAACATTGCCATATGGAGAATTGGGTTTATTTTCCCTATATTAGAATGTGAAGGAAAAGAGAGGCATCTCAGCACCATTCAACAATCCCAACGAACTGTAGAACCACCTCCATTGTTAAGCTGCCTAATAACTGTTTCAAGAATTCATCTTTCCTGTGAAATTTAACACCAATGATTATCTTGCATATAGATATTAGACTTCATGCATTAACCTCAATGCTAACCACATGCATTACATATGCTTCTTATAATTTTGCATTTACTCTGTGGCTAAAGTCATCTTTCAAAAAGACCTGTTTATAAGGTAAAATGACAATCAAAACTAGTTTGAGGATCAAATGATGAAAAATAAATTGATTTTATGGAAACGTCTCATAGGATTGAATTCAATATGCATTATAATAAATAAGGAATCCTCTGCTAGCTATCAAAGATGAAAAGTCACAAAGCCCAGATCTAGGTTTAGTGAAGATTTTGAAGATTTTGTATGGTTGTCTTAGTCAGTTTGGGCTACTATAACAAGATACCATGGACTAAGTGGCTTAAAGAATAGAAACTTATTTCTCATAATCCTGGAGGTGGAAATGTCTAAGATCAGGGTGCCAGTAGATTTGGTGTGTGGTGAGGGCCCTCTTCCTGATTTTCAGACACTTGTCTTTTCATTGTAGCCTCGCATGGTGGAGAGAAAATCCATGTCTCTTCTATCTCTTCTTCTGAGGGCACTAATCCCATTTCTGAGGGCCCCACACTCATGAGCTGACCACTTCCACAGCTCCTCCTCCCCACACAATCACCTTGGAGATTAGGTTTCAATATATGAATTTGGAGGGACCACAAACATGCAGTCCACAGCAGTGGTAAACTCTCTCGACATTCCACATGGACACCCTGATCTTTTTTTCTGTGAGTCCCTGCCAGCTGCTTTGGGGTTTGCTTTTGAAGGCTGCTCCTAGGACTCTCTGGGGAGTTGCAGTACTCTGAGCAGTCTTAGGCAATGACTGGCAGTTTTAGGTGTCTCAAAGTAAGTTTCCTGGCCTCAAACTGGACTTTTCCTAAACCCACAAGCAAGCTGGGTGTCTCTGTTCTACTTCTCCCTATGCTTGCTTCCCCCTTTTCCTCTGAGATTACCTTCTTAATGAGTCACTTCCAAGTACCTCCTCATCTCAGGGGCTGCTTGAAAATATGACAGGACAATATGTACACACCGAGCTTTACAATAAAATAGTAACTTCTTAAACCAAAATATAAGAAGAGACCTTCATAGTGTGTTTTGTACTCAGTACAGAAAAAATTTTATCCTAAATCAACAGCAGTCTAATACTTCTTCAGAAAAATTTAGGAAAGATTGGTTGGAAATGAGTAGCATAGATTGGGAGCCTAAATCAATGAAAGAGGGTTTACTACAATGACCCCATTTGTATTCACAGGCAACTGAAGCCCCAAGAAATAAGTATCCCATGTTACACCTTGACTATTTAATGTGGGACCAGCCCAAAAGACAAAGGAACATGGAAACCCATTTTATGTCTGAATTTGGAATACAAAGTTAGAAAGCTTTGCAGGTTTTCCTAGAGCCTGAAATTTAATTATGGGAATTATTGAATTTGAGACTCATAATTCTCTAAGAGAACTGAGACAATGGAGCATAGGAAAGATGGACTTAGCAAGAGGTAAAAATGGCAGAAAGAGTCCTGGAACCTTGGAAAAAATACACTAAAATGACACAAGTGATTGACTTAGAAGAAATGGAGATAAACTTGCTTTCGATTTGCTATAATTTTCTCTGTTGTCCTTATTTTCTACAATTACATGTATTAATTTTATAATCTAAAAAAGTAAACTAAATTTTGATTTCTTCATAACTTATACTGTATTTAAAAATAAAACTAAATGCCCATTGTTCAGGTATTACTAATAACTGTCAACATTCACATCAGGGAATATTGTGCAGTAAAAACAATGTCCATATTGTCTTATATTGTCATAAAAAGATATCATGAGATAACAAAGACAGGGTTCAAAACTGAACATGCTGTTTGATATTCTGTCTATTAAAATGTGTAGGAAATATATAAAAGAGGAATTACATTGTTAAAACCATCGCACAAGTAAATTTTCAATAGATTGTGAAGTTATGGATTTTTCTTCTTTCTACCTTATGAATATTCTGTACAGAATTATTACAATCAGACAAAAATAAACTTAATGCCACTTGGAGGTGTGTGCTGAGCTACACCAAGGTCTGAAATGCTAGCTTCCTAAGGTCCTGGTCTCAGCATGCCTGGGAATAATTAGATCCATCCAAAACATTTGAGCCAATTTATGCTTTCAGATGGGTCGCATTTTTCTTTGCTCCACTTCCCCATTTTCCTTTAAGCATCTATCTTCCTTTGAATGCCTGCCACTTCTTTGTCTCAGGAAAGCTTAAATTTATTTCCAGCAGTTTTCTTCACATTCACATGAAAAATACTCATCTGCTGTGCTGTGTTTCCCCCTCACATCTCACCGAGAGTGTGCTATCATTTTTCTGATGATTTATGGAAAAGTAAATATAGTTTTCCAGGGCTATTCACCCCATGTAAATTTCTAATGATCCCAAATGTGAGGGTGTGTGTGACAATGGCGCCTTGGTAGAAAGCCAGCTGCTCTTTTCATTTGCGCAATAGTTTGATATTATTCAACTCACTAAGTGAGCTTGTTTGTTTCAACAGCTGTTGACTTCATCTCCCTCTCAGTGGATGAAAAGAGAGATAAAAAGAAAAGCTTCCTTCCATCTCCCCTGCCTGGCTACCTTTCAGAAGTGCTTTTTACAAGGTAGTAGACCTCTTATCCATTATTAGAATCAGGGACATTTGAAACTGGAAAGAATCTAATAGATTATAATTGCCCAACACCCTCTTTGTGAAGTAGTTTTACATCACATACATTATGGTAAGTATCATTAACCACTTTTTTGTCAATAGGAAAATGGAAGTGCAGATCTATTAAGTAGCTTACCCATAGTCACAAATTCTGGGGAGTGAAAATTGGAGTCTCCTTTCTCTCACAGATGGAACTGTAAGGGTTGAAAAACTTATTGGACTTAAGGTCTGAAGAAGGATATAAGCCATAGAGCTCTTGTTTGGCTTCTATGATTTCATTTGTACACTTAGTTGCGATCTATGCAAGGGATTCCTGACCTCCAGCAAGAGGATGTGGGTCCTTTCTGCAGGACTGAGCACCTGCAGAGTTCCAATTTTCCAGGGCATCTATTCATATGTTCAGATTCCAAGCCTCAGGGCCCATCCCTTCCTTCCAAGGTCCTGGTTCAGGAGGGAAGAACAGCTGAGGACACCAACTTGGTTTCTCTTTATGTGTGCTTCTCCCACGGTTGCTCCTGGATCTGGTTTTCAGAAAGATCCTCCTCTGGCTATAGAAGAAGACGACCTGTTTAAAAGCTAACAAGGGTCTTATGACTTTCTCCTCAGGACTGAAGTTGACCAACTGGCACCTGTCATTTTCTGTTTTTGATTCATCATTGAACCCAGCCAGTTTTTATAATTACCATTTATCTTGTAGGTCCCAAAGCCAAATGAGATTGCACAATGTAGCACACCCCTCTGGTCACATCCCATATGTATTTGTATCTAGGGCTTCTGTAACAAAGAGATTCTATTCCTTGCCTCCCATAGCCTCTGGTAGCCTCAGATGTTTCTTGGCTTAGAGATGGTGTTTTCCCTGTGTTTCATACCATCTTTTTTCAGTGTACATCTATGTGTCCAAAAATTCCCTTCCAATAAGGATAACAGCTATTTTGGACAAGGGCCCATCCTAGTGGCTACATCTTAACTTGATCATCTGAAAAGACCCTCCTTCCTAATATGGGCACATTCACAGGTATTAGGGGGTGAACTTCAATTTCATTTTGGGTTGTATAATTCATTCTATAAACATGACCCTAATTCACTACCTAATTCATCACCTAACTTCACCAGTGAAAGTTAACTGTCATATGCCAGTGGCTATGCATTCCAGTTCTGATGACATCTTTATGGGCCTTCGGTGAATTAACTTGAGAATCCCATCCTGACAGTCTGTTCCAAAACCCACCCTGTACTCCTGGTGCCAAGTATCTTTATGCCTTCCAGAAAGAGATTCTGAGATAAAGACTCATGCACAAGGGGTTTATTAATGGCCAGGAAAAACATGTAAGAGAGAAGGGGATGAAGAACAGAGAGGATGAGATTCTAGAAAACTCCCCAGACGAACGTCAGAGGTTGGCCACTCTAAGGTAAATGTCATGCTTGCAGACTAGCAGTCATTGGCTATTGCTTCCCAGACAGACTCAAGCCTCAGTGCATTTCACGCTGTGTGGGGTTAGATTATCAGTTCAAGGCCAGCCCTCTAAATAAAGGTTGCAAGGGCAATTCATTTGCAGCAAAGCATAGAGAAACTACAATAAAAATAAACATGGCTGTTGAAATAGATTGGAGGGGACTGGGGGGAATGTGGAGAGAGATCACTACAGAGAGAAATAAACTTCTCATGTATGTGCAAAGTCTACTGCCTTTAGTACATGAGTGTTTCAAACAAAACAGTTCCTTACACGGTTCACTGGAACACTGAAGGTTCCAGGAAGACAAGAAATGCTTTGTGATAGGATTCAGCGTGTCCTGGAAGTAGGGTGCCAGTGTATGGGAGGCAGAGGTGTTTCTTAGATCAAAGGTAACTTCAGTGGAACACTGTTTCAGAGATCTACAAGAATCAGCCCCCCAGATCAACGTGACAGAGGAGCAGCACTAAGTCCTGAGTGAGACTCTGTCTCTGAGATTCCCTGAAGATTTCCAAAGATAAATGCAACAGTGGAGATGCATTGAAGTACTTGCAAAAATAGATCTGCAGGTACAGCCAGAGAAATTAATGCTTACTATTTTTAATGTGTCATTTTCCCCTTCTTTCGAATGTTAGATGGGTGTGACAATCCTTTGTTAAAGATAATAATTTATTTTTTTCACAATGGTACAGAAAGATTCATAAGGCTCATTAGAAAGATTTAGTAGATGAAAAGGAGTTTGAAGAAATAGATTAACTTGAAAATAGTAATTAACAGAAACCAGAAAGTGGCAGAAAGGTAGAAATTCACTTGAACATAGATTTCAAACCAGGGATACATGAGGGAAAATGTTATGTACACTCTCTCTTTAAAGCATGACAGGTATGCAGGCAGAGAATAACAACTGTCTGAAAGCTCTGCGCCCGTGATTTAAGTTTCTCTTGAGTTGAGATCTTGGGTGTACAGATAATATATGTTTGAGGACACTAAGGTTCAGGGAGGATTTTTTTTTTTCCAGAATTATACAACTGCGGATTTTGCAGTCAAAAATATGTAAAAAAAATCTAAGAAGAATTGTCACCGAGAAGTAGATGTCTTTTTGCTAATAGATTATTGACTGGCAAATCCTAGACTTAGGGTCTCATAACGATAGCCCCCAACTGTGCCAGCATCCTCCTACCCACTCTCCCCTTCTTGTCAGTGGATGTCATAAATTATCTTAATATAAAATCTATAATACATCTAGCCAACACCAGCACATTGTTGCACTTACTGCTTAGGCAAATTAACATCAGCTTTGCTATAGCTGGGCAATTCTCTTTCCTGTATTTGACCTTTCAGCCACAAAGTGGTGTCTTGCAGTTTTCAGTATTTCGGTCACTTGGATCACTTGTTCAAAGGATCTGTGCCCACTGAAAGGAAGCTCTCAGGAGGTCCATTCAGGGATCAGGCAGCAAGTGTGGGAAGGAGGGAACTTCCCGGCATATGTTTGGGATTTCTCCAAGCTGCTGAAATAACGCTTGTAATGTGTTTTGGAGATGCGTAAACTTAATATCCCCAAAGTTAAGTCTAAAAGGCTGTAAAATGGAAGGTTGAAACCACAGAGGAAAGAGCCAAATAGGGTGATGCTTGTGTTTCGCCTTCCTGGTGCCTGCACGGGGCCCTTTCTCTCCCTGGGTGCGGGCGCCCTCTGGTGGCCAAAGATCCCAACGGTTCACTCTGGGCTGAAAAACGGGTTGCAGGAAGATGAGGCTCCACTCAGTGCAAACTGCTGATATGACAAAGTCGGGATTCCTTCACCATTCTTCACATTCCAAATGTCAGAGAAGTTAACTTTAAATTTTAGCTTAGGCAAGACTGTGGTTTTTAATAGAATATTATTACCCTGAGGACAGGTTTCATTTTCATTTGACAAAGTAGCATTAAAAAAAAACTTGGGAATGTCTGCCTGAGAGTACCAAGTGAGATGCAGCTTCCAAATGACTATTGCTTTCCTCGGACCATAATCTGACCCTCAATTTATGACAAGTAGATCACTTAATTCATGCTCTGCAAATGTCGTGCTTACTCTTTTTAGTGAACTCTTCTCAGGCAAGGAGCCCTGCAAATTTGAATTATCAATATTGATCATGTCTATTCACTTCTGCAAGTTTTGCTCTCCTCCATGCTGCCTTTAAGAAAGAGAAGCTATTTCACAATTCTTTTAACTTGCATGATAATAATTAAAGTTGTTGGAATACAGGAAAAATGAAATCACCACCTACCGCCACTGTAATCATATCTATTTTTCCTTCTTTCATATGCTTATTTTACTATATATGTATATGTGATATATAATTTAGCCTAGATTTTAATTTTTGTTGTTTTATTATTTTATATTTATCTTAGAATATATTCTATTGCATAGTATATATTATTTTTATTATATTCATGTACATAACCTTTTTTCTAATGTTGATCAGTTATTACCTTGAGTAAATTATATTCAATGAACATGCTTTAGCAAGAAAAAGGACTAAAGTGGATCTAACTTGTGTTCTTAGTTTATGTATCACAATTTTTTTTTATTATTATTTTTTTTTGTGGTGGTACTGGGGATTGAACCTAGGGTACTCTCTCACTGGGCGAAATCTCCAGCCCTTTTTAAATTTTATTTAGAGATAAGGTCTCTGTCAGTTGCTCAGGCTGACCTCAAACTTTCAACCATCCTGCCTCAGCTTTCTGAGTAACTAGAATTATAGCATGTTCTTGAGTTTATCATGATTTATTATCCCCTTTCACCAAAGATACATCACAGTGAGGAAGAAGAGTTTTATACCTGACATGTTTCAGACTGTGCTGTGTTGTGGGGGGTAGTCTTAGAGACTAGCTCTAACTTGGTCCCGCCTTGTCCCATTAAGTCACCCAAATATCCAAGGTCTGTAGCTCACAATGCCTCTAGCTGTTCGGGCTATTCTCCTGTGGCAGGTTTGGCTCACTGAAACACTGAGGGTATGCATTCTCCGTGGTAAACCCTTGGGGGTATATATCTGTCTTCAGTTGTATTACATTGTAGATTTTCTTCCAGTTAGCTAATCATATGTACAATACATGCTATGGGTATCAAGATCTATTTTTGGCAACCAGGTAGTTGGGGAGCCAGGGGGCAGTCAGAAAATCCCCTCAACACAAGGGGGGCTGGTTCTGCCTGGACTCTACTGGACAAAAGCAGGGATGTTGCATCCATTCTCTCCTTGAACCAGAGAAGGCCTTTGTATACATGCATCTTTCCATGAGCATCCTTAAATGCTATGAAATCCTGACACTAGACACAAAGGCAAAGATGAACCATGTCAAACAAAATGGGTTTGGACTTCTGATTAGCAGCAAAATTTCCAGGGATATTTGATTACCTAGCACCCATATTATCAGTCAGATATGAGGAATTTGGAATTGGGAATTCAGAAGCAATGGGAGCCACAGTAGTACATTCCTTTAATTTTATGTTGCCTCAGCCCATTTGGGTATAAGCTGGACTTTCTAATACTGGAAGCACAGCCTAGTCACTTTCACAGTTTTCCAATTCTCTGCCTCCTCCCAGTTCCTCAGTGGTTGATTCAGGTATGTGTCTCATGCAGCCTCCTCCTGGTGACTACCTTGACTATGGGACAGCTAAGCAGAGCCTACTTGACTGCTGTCCACACTCCACCTGAACTGTGCAGATCTGAAGCAGTGACCACCTCTCAGTCACAATGTGACCCCTGGGGACTTGCTCCAGCTTGCTCTAAACCCATCTAGTTGACCTGATCCCAATAGAGCCTTCAACCCATGAGTCCTTTGCTCTCTCTCAGTCCCCACCGGCTGATGAGAGCTGCCTCTTCTCTTTAGGATCTGTCAATCATACCCTGCTCCTGCCAGTTCACGTGTCATGATCGGCTGCCTCCTCTGTGTCTCACCTGACCCACTCACCTGAACCTAACTTCCTGCCTTGTCAGGGCTCTCCGAGAGAGTGACCCTCTTAGTAGAAATAAACTAGACACACCTCAGCAGACAAGAGGTACAAGGGTCTGTGCTAGGGTAAACACATCTCCTGTGAAAGGAACACCTGGTCATGGGTGGAACACTCAGGCCTTAGGTCCCCCATTAGCATAAGTATTCTATGAAAGGTAGACTCTAAACATGACAAATCTACTAGAGCCCATCAAGGCAGGGCTAAAGTTTATAACTGCTCTCCATAGAGAGATCTTCAGACTAAATTAGAAAATAAAAAATACATTCGCTACTCTCCCTCTCTCTGATTCCTAAAAAGGGGTTACCTGTCATTTTCCCACTAGCCTTGCTCTCTGCCTATCCCAGCTCATCCCCAGGAGGTAGGAACTGTGGCTCACCTCTGCTAGGGAAGGATGGAGGGAAAGAGGGGCTGAGATTGGGGCCAGTTGCTTCTCAGACTTCATCTTAATTTGCATTAGCTCTCAACTTTGTATCACTCTAGTACTCAACTTTATATTAAAAAAAAATTCCCTTCTTTTCCCTTTTTTAGCTCCTGAAATTTTGTGAACAATTTGAATGCTATTTCTCAGCTGCATTAGAATTCTCATAAAATATACGCAGACATTGTTATGTCTCTGGCAAACACTAATATGTGTTGTAAAAATATGCCTATGGGTATTTAATGCTGGAGATAATTATTTTATTCATTTTAACTTCAGTCCACAACATGGCTTCTCTTCTGAAAATGCATGTGAAAAAATGATTATGTCCAGTATGGCCAAAAGCATTATCTTCCTTTCTTCTCATTCTTGGGGAATATTACATTTTATCCACCCTCCAGAATTTTGTAATTATTGTGTGTGGAGGGGGACTAACTGATGCTAAATTTGTCAAATGCAAATCTTTCAAAACTTCACCAGTAAAGTTGCCATAAAAACATTTTTTTCCCAAAATGGTTCTTGTCGCTGCTTTAAATAAAGAATTTGCTAAAGATTGGCTCATCTGAATATGAAATCATGCTATTCTCACAAAAACTTTCTCTATGTGATTAAAATATGTAATCCTCAGGTTCTAATTTAGTTTTATTACCTGCTATATATAAAATAAATTTTAACTACCATGAATTTCTTTTTTCCGACCCATTAACATATTAAGGTATTTAATTGCCCTCACTTGATGAACCAAGCTTAAAGGTCTGGCACCTATGGGGGAACGTTGTGGTATTTGAGATTCATCACTAACCCTGGCTTGTTGAGCACTTACTGTGTACCAAGCCTCATACTGAGTACTTCAAATTCATCCTTTTATTGATTTCTCGTGAAGTTCCTAGAGCTAGAAATTACGTGATGCTCACTTTACATTGAGAAACAGATCCATTAGAACTCAGTTCTACCTGACTCCACATCTTGAGCTCAGCCAGAATCCTGCCTCATATATTCCTGGTAAACAAGGGAGATGATGCACTTAGATTCATTGGTGCCTTTTCTTAGGTTCTGCAGAGCTATATGGACTTGTGTTTGTCTTCTGCATAAAATTCCATTTATGCCAAATCATTCTAGATGGACTTGTTTTCCTGAATATTGAAGGTTCTCTAAGAACATGTTCTCTCTAGATAATTTCATCTGATGTTATAATATTACCCAAATGCTATTTCCAAATGAGCATATCAGGTCTTGCCCTTCAGATTTGCATGTCTAACTGCCAAGTTAACACTTCACTGTGATGTCTAACAGGCAACCTGAGTTTAACAAGTCTGCACAGAAAGCAGTTCTCCTCTTTGCCCTAAATCTGATCTTCCCATTACGTGCAGCCTTAGAGGGACTATGCTCTCTAATCACCCATTTGTGTAGCCTCCACATTTAGGAGTCATCCTGGATTCCCTGTTTCCCACTCCTCCACATCCATTGGCAAAACCAATCCGTTTTATCTTCACAACATCCTACATCAAGTTTTTACCTCTTTCTATGGGACCATCTCAGAACCTGCTTCCATTATCCTTCTTCTAAAGTACTGCAGTAAATTCTGACTGCCTTCCCTGCGTTCATTATTTCTTTACAACCCAATGCCAACCTATTTTTGAAACAGGAGTCAGAAAGTTCACCCTGCCCCACCCACCCAGAATAAAAACATATATTGAATCAGCTTTGCTGCTCAAATTGTGCAAAGAATTTCCATTGCACCAAGGATAAATCCGACGTCTTCACCTGTATCTACTGGGATCTGGGCAGTCCAGTCCACTTATCCTTTGAACCTGTTGCCTTGAACTTTTCCCCCAATCATTCAATCACTTTTGCAGTAAATTTCCTGCTATTATTGACCCTCCATGTCGAGCTCTTGCTGCCTTATCACCTCTGGCTCTTCCTATTCCCCCAGATGCTGATGTGGGTCTTTGCCATGACTATTACTTCTGAGCCTTCTAACACACACACCCACCCACACACACACACACACACACACACACACACACACCTG
>JAJEJO010004231.1:261681-281491 GCA_020662805.1 Glaucomys volans
AAAGAAAAAAAAAAAAACAAAAAAAAAAACGGCTGTCTAGTTCAATCCCAACTCCCCTCCTCCACCAGGCTTTATCAGAGTTTCTCTAGATGGAGGGGTAAGGAGGGACATGCAGTTTTTTTTCACTCTTTTTTCCATTTGCACACATTCACTAGTTGCACCTGTTAAGGTCAGACACAGGTATAATAAAAGATTTAAAGAACAGACCAAATCTTTATAGCCTGAAGTTTGCGTGATAAATTCCCAAATTATGTTTCTTCCGTCTTTGAGAGGCTATTTGCCGTGGGGCAGCCTCCCACCAGCCTTTGCAGGCGGCCAAGCGCCCCCTGGCGGACCTCTTCCTACTGTACCCTAAACCTGTACCCTCACCCATGCAGGCAGTTCTCCAGGGTTGGTTCTCCTAAGATGACTGCAGTTCCGCTGCCTCCCATGAAATGAACTCTTCTTACATGGGGACCTTATGACCTTTGTCTCGCTGAACTCGAGTCACAGGTGGCTCCTATTAAGCCATCCTGATTTCACTCTGCAACTTGAATCTCCTCAGTCAAATCCTTCCTCAGGATTTCTGGCAGGAGTGGAACACAGGTTTCTCTCTCTGTCAAGCTCTGTAAGCTGTTCTCAGGTTGCAGCTTTCACTCATTTTGAGGTGGTGGGAGAAGGTTTGAGGGAAAGGGGAGGTGCACCATCTGCCAATAATTCCCTTCAAGCCGAACTTCACCAATCTCCTCTCTCCAATATTCCAATCTCCTGTTTAGGAGATACTCTTGTTTGGAGGTGCATCAAGGGCTGTTTGAAAAACCAGATTACAACCCCACATTAGGACAACCTGATTAGATGGATGGTCTGTCCTCTTCACCTAACACCATTGTCCTTACTGTTGAACATCAAGAAAACATCAGACAACATTGGAGAAGATGCACTTAATATCCTGTTATGGAATATATTTTTATTCATTTTTTCACAAGACTACTTCTCCTTCCCACACTGCACCTTCCCTGACTTCCTACATTATCTGCACATTAAGAGTGGAAACTAAAATGTATTTCTGTATCCACAGCACCTAGCTCAAATTTGACATGTCCTGATACCTAACCAGGTTTTTTGGGAAAAATGCATGAGTCATACTGTGTCAGAGTAATACACCAATCTTAATAAATATATGAAGCTACGCTGTGCTACAGTAGTAAAGGAAACAAAGACTCAGTGACTCCAAACACAAGAGCCATTTCTCACTCATGCTGCATGTCCATTGCGTGGAGATTTTGCACACTCAGATTGACGGAGACTCCATCTCTGCTATTTTCGTGATCACACTCATAGGTGAAAAGGGAAAAAAGGTGAATGACATGCTGGATTTTCAGGATTCTGTTCAGAAGACACATATTAATGTTCCCCACATTTCAATGACCAAAGCAAATTGCAAGGCTAGGACAGAAGACAGTAAGAACTCAAATACTGCTCTAGAGAGGGATGATGAACATTTGTAAGCCATAATTCATAACACAGCCATATTTTACAAACCAGAATTAACCATTATTAATATTTACCATATTTACTTCTAGTGCTTTATCTTCTATAGATGAAATCATGATGATATTTAATATCTATGGACTGCTATATGCCAGCCACTGCGCTAGACATTTAAATATGTAAATTAAAATATTTACCATAAGCCAATGAGGTTAGTAATGATATCATCCGAATTTTAAGATGAGGAAATAGAAATTCAGAATAGTTAGGTAACTTACTCAAATGCACATAGGCAGGGTAGGAAGGATTCAAACTAGCAAATCTGACTGCAGACACTACACCCTTAATCCTATCAATCTATCTGAAGCACTATGCAATTACCACATATAACTATATATATCCTATATCTGAACACATGCACCCAGATACATATACAAATTCATACATGCATGCTGAATGCTACGTACCTCTTTTTCACTTATTATGAAACATTTATGAACATTACAAAATGGAAAGCCTTTTCTAGATTTCTATCTTTACCTGGACCCTACCTTGTCTCAGTATTATAAACTTGATGCATGTACTTTAAAGTTGCACATTTTTAAAAAAAATTTTAATTTGTTTAAATTAGTTATACATGACATGGAGAATTCACTTTGATACATCATGTAAAATGGAGTATAATTTCTCATTCTTTCGGCTATACATGATGTAGAAGCTGCACAGTTTTATAATAAAAGTATCTTCTATAACATTTATAAAATTGTTCTGTGCTTGACTTTTAAATAAATGACTGTTTTGTCACTTGCTTCTTTGACTCAATATTAACATTTTGAATAGTATTCTTGTTGATACATATGGACCTAGTTAATTCCATTAAGTTCAGTTGATTCATTACTTTTTGGTCACAATGCAGAGGTACTGGATCATATACTCAATTTCTTAAGGGAACAAAGGCTGTGTGTGTGTGTGTGTGTGTGTGTGTGTGTGTTACAAATTTTATTTTAGAATACAGAATTTTGACAAAGGCTGAGGACAACGTCTTTTGTGGCTTCTTTGAATGTTGTCGATGAGAGGGTTGGGAGGCAGAGCAGGAGGCAACGAAGTTGGATTACAAAGTTGATGCATGTTTACTTATTTCAACACTGAACAAAACTCAAAGGCTCCACAACTCACAAAAATTTGGAAATTTAGAAGACACCCCATATTATGATATGTCCACATATATGTCATCATTAAGACTAAAAACCCTCTACATTCATAAGTTATCAAAACCTTCTGAATATTCTATATGATAAGAACAGCTGATACCAATTCAATAGATAAGGGTTCAAAAGTAGTGTTTTCTTTTTTGGGGAAAATTTTGAGTCTAAAACAATCATGGGTCCTTCATACAAAATATCATTGTTTGAAATGTACTTTCAAAATGTACTTTCAAAGGCGTAGTTAAAGATATGATCTTTGACAATGTGCAATAAAAATTTAGGACTCTAAATTTTTTGAAATTTATATTTTCTTTTTAAATACAAAGGTAAATTTTGATTTGTAGTTTCCTGATTCTAGTGATGTTGAACATTTGTTCACATATTTCTTGGTCATTTGTATTCCTTCCTTTGAGAAGTGTCCAGTTTTTTTGCCCATTTATTAATTTTTTAAAAATATTTTTTAGTTGCTTATAGACACAATATCTTCCAATAGTCAAGTTATGGAACCAGTCTGTTATTCTTTCAATAGATGAATAGACTAAGAAAATGTGGTGTATATATATAATGGAGTTTTACTCATCCCTACAGAAGAATAAAACTGTGGCATTTGCTGGTAATTGGATGGAACTGGACAACGTCATGCTAAGTGAAATAAACCAGACTCAGAAAGTCAAGGATTGAATAATGTTTTTTCTCATATGCAGAAGCCAGACCATAAGGAAAAGAGTGGGGGATTTTATGAAAATAGAAGGGAGATCAGTGGAGCAGAGGAAAGGGATTAAGTCCAAGGAGGAAGACCAGAAAAGGGAGGAACAACATAATGAAATTGACCAAATTATGCTATGTACATATGTGAAAATACCACAGTGAATTTCACGTTTATGTATATCTATAAAACCCTAATTTAAAAAACTAAAACTAAATAGAAAGAAGACCAATAGAGTATGGGAAGAGGAACAAGGGGAGCGAAGAGGGGAAGGAAAGACGAAGTACTAGGAACCAAAGTGGAGCAAATTACATTCCATGCACATATGATTATGTCAAAACAAAACCCAATATAATGTATAACTATAATGCACTAATAAAAACCACAAAAATAATGATAGAAAATTAGAGTTAAAATTTTCTTTTCTTGAGTAAAAACATTTGGTTTCTTGAAACATATTTAGATCTGACTTTATTTCCTTTGCATTTTATGCCCTGATTTTAATTTGCTTAACTATGTAATATGTATTGGACAGTGTATTTTATAGTGAGGCAAAAATCTGTCAGATTTCTCAGTTTTCAACTGTTTTAAGACACTGTATGACAGAATAGGAGATATAGAACATGGTAGTTCACTCTTACAAGCAAGATAATTGCTACATCCTCCCAACACGTATTGATAAAATAATCAGTCTAATACCAATTTCCATGTATTAGGAACACTGATTGTTTTTTAGCTTATAATTTGTTTAAAAGCATTTTTCCTTGATAAAAAGAAAATATATGGAAGAAAATTTCACTTTTAGTACTTTCCACCTGCTCAGTCCTATTTTTTATTTAAACAGGAAGTTGAGGGATTATATATACAAAGATTCTGATTGGAGGCACTTCTTTTGTAAATGATTATAAGCTTGTCTTTCATGCAATTAACTGAGAACATATTCTATTTATGGACAAGATTTTAACAAGTTATAAATAGTATTTCATCAAATCGAAGACACTGTCAAACACACCACTTCCTTTTTTCTTCTTCTAATTTTATTTATTTTCTTAGAGAAGCAGAAGCAGCATACAGGGCTTCTTTTGTTGCTCCAACATGTATAATATTGACTATTTTGAGTTACACAGTCTCTGTTAATTTAAGAAAATATTCTAGTCATTAAGATTGTCTAGTTTCACATTATTTTACTTGGAGATGAGGTTTCAAATTTAATTTAATGTTTTTGACTTCTATACATATGGTTAGTTTTTTCTAAATCTGACTTGCTGATATGATAGAAAATACAATGATCTGACTTAATATGGAACCAATCTTGAAAACCAAGAGTAAAACATACTTGATTCTATTTTATATTCTTTTTGAAATCACACTGAATTAAATGTGTTACTAGTTATATATTTTTGTTTTACATTTTTCAGTGATATTGTTTTATTTTTAATGCTTCTTTTGTTAATCTGAACTTTTCCAAAGAATTTCAAGCTTTTTATTTATTCATTTATATTTTTTGCTTAAATTTCCTGTAGGTAAAGCCTTCTGGGTCTTGCACTGCTCAGGGAAATAAACTTTTAATTCTCTCTTCAAATAATAAAGACACCTGAAGTTATCTTGGTTGCACACAATTTTTGATAAGAATAAGTTTATTATTGTTTCCATTTTCGAAGTAGTATGCCAATGTAACTTTTATTTTTGTGAGTTGTTTGAAACTTTAAAATATTTTCAGTAAGATATTTGAGGAGTTTTTTTCATTTTATATTGCTTATTTCAATGTGGACTTGAAACTTTGTCACTGAAATGTCATGATTTAGATTTTTCTTAATTGCTCAGTATGTTAATCTGTATAAAATTTCCATGGATATTATAAAAAATATTTGCACATCTGTTATTAGGCTATTGTTTATGTTAATCAAACACAAGATATGCATGTTTTCCTTTTGTTTAAATTGTTCACAAACAATTGAGGAATGAATGTTAAGGTCCTTTCTTAAGCATTTCATTGGGTCTTACATATTGCAACGCTATGTTGTTAAATATGTAAATAATTACAAACTATACAATTATTTATGAGGAAAATTTATGTGCATTTTAATTATTTTGGCTTTAAGTTTCCTTACTTCTATATTCATACTGTTGCTTATTCACTCTTTTCAATTAATGTATGTTCCCCATTCTTCAACCTCTTCACCATCCCATAAAATCAAAGAACTAATTAATTACAGTGTAATAAAATGTAAAACCAAACACAGGACATTTTTATTATTAAAAGCAAAACTGCTTATAATATGATCATTTTAATTTACCTATTCGTGAACATGAGATGTATTTCTGTCTTTTTTTTTTTTTGTCTTCTCCTATTGTATCAGTGTTCCATCAGTTTTCCTTGGAGAGGTCTTTTACTGGTTTGAATAAATTTATTCATAGGAATATTTTTAGGCTATTTTGAAAGGAATTGCTTGTGTGATTTCTCAGTGGGTTCCTTATTTGTGCTTAGAAGTTATTAATTTTTGTATGCTGATTCTGTATCCTGCTACTTTGATGAATTTGTTTAGCTGAGTTAGAAGTATTCTGGTGGAAATTTTAGGGTCTTCTAAGTATGGGATCATATCATCTGCAACTAGGGATAATTGACTTCTTTCTCCCCTATTTCTATCCCTTTTATTTCTTTCTCTTGCTTAATTGCTTTGGCTAAAATTTCAAGTACTATACTAATTACAAGTTGTGAGTGTGGACATCCTTGTAATGTTCCTATTTTAAAGAAAATGCTTTCAGTTTTTCCCCATTTAGTATGATGTTGACTTTGAGTTTGTACTATATAGCTTTTATTAAGTTCTTTCTACCTCTGGTTTCTTCTGGATTTTTATCCTGAAAGGTTATTGAATTTGTCAAAGACTTTTGCTGCATCTATTGAGATGATCATATGGTTTTTGGATTTGATGAAGTCCTCACAGAACAAAAAACATTCCTAAAATTTGTAGGGAAGACCAAAAGACCTAGCATAGCCTGAGAAATTCTGACCATAAAAAGAGCAAGGTTGGAGGCATCACAAAACTTGATTTCAATTATATGGCAGAGCTATTGTAACAAAGACAGCAGGATACCAGAATAAAAACATAGACCAGGGAAATAGAAGACAAAAAGACAAACACAAAAGTCATCTTTTGACAAAGGTGCCAAAAACATGCATGGAGAAAAGACAGCCTCTTTAACAAATGATGGTGCTGGGAAAACGAAATATCATTTTATCTCTTGCCCTGCACAAAAGTCAACATAAAATGGAATAAAGACCTAAGAATAAGATCAGAAACTTTGCAACCACTGGAAGAAAAATTAGGAAAAATTTTCTGATATACAGTTCCAGGCAAAGACTTCCTCAATAAAATTCCTATAGCTCAGGAAATAATGCCAAGAATCAATAAATAGGGTAGCATCAAATTTAAAAACTTCTGAATAGCAAAGGAAAAAAAATAGCATAAGGAGTGAGTACACAGAATGGGAGAAAATTTTACCACCTATTCCTCCAACAGATGATCAATATCCATATTATATAAAGAACTCAAAACACTCAAAATAAAAACAAAAGTACAAAAAGCCCTCATTCAATAAATGGACAAGTGAACTAAACAGACATCTCTCAAAAGAAGCAAAAATGGCTAACAAATATATATGGAAAACATATTCAACATCCTTAGCAATCAGAGAATTGCAAGTTGAAACTACACTGAGATTCTCTCTCACTCTGATCAGAATGTCAACCATCAAGAATACAAATAATAATAAAAACTGATAAGGGAACAAAGAAAACAGAACCATTATATACTGTTGGTGGGAATGTAAATTAGTATAGCCACTGTGGAAATCAGCATTGGGATTCCTTATAAAACTCCAAATTGAACTATATATAATTCAACTCTACTTACCCCAAAGAATTAAAGTCAGCACGCTTTAGAGATACGTGCAGGCCTATGTTTACAGCAGCACAATTTACAATAGCCAAGAATGGAATCAGCATAGAATGTTCATCAACAGATGAATGAATACAGAAAATGTGAAATATACATATGTATGTATATGTATATACATGTTATACATATGTTAGACATAAATTATACAAATACATATAATGGAGTTTTATTCAGCCATAAAGAATAAAATTATGGCATTTGCAGTAAAATGTATGGATCTGGAGAATGTTATGCTAAGTGAAAAAAGCCAGGCTCAGAGAGCAGTGTCATATATTTTCTATCATATGTGGAAGCAAGAGAAGAAAGAAAAAAAGGTATCTCATGAAATTAGCAGGGAGACCATTAGAGTTGGGGAAGGGGATAGGCAGAGGGAAGCAGGGTAGGAAAGGGGAGGTACAGGGGATCCAAACTGATCTAATTTTGTTATCTTCATGTATGGATATGCCACAATGAACCCCACTAATCTATATATATGTACCAGTAAAAAAAAAATTAGAAAGCAAAGCTACACTATTATAATGAGATGCTTGATTGTGAGCAGGGAATCAAACAAAAGTAGTTAAGTGGATGCCCACACACACAATGATTTTCTGCCAAGAGGTAAGGCATGTATCTTTGTATTGAGTGACTCAAAAAGAGAAAATGTTCAAAGTTTATAGGCTGAAGTTCCCTTTTTTTAACCAGGTTTAAGTTCCATCATTGTATTTAATATTTGCTTTAGCATGTTAAAGATTTGAATTTTATAAATAACAAATTGTGAGATACTGGCCCAATACAAAATAGATACTCTTGAGGTAAACTGTAAACTTGTATCGTGTGTCCATGACCGATTGCCCAAATTTCAAGGCTGGGTTCCAGCTTTCACTAGGTATAGCCAATACCATAGAATGTAATGCTTTCTCAAAACTGGATCACTCATGTTTTCTTGGAATATAGACTTTTCTTTATATTTATTTATTTATTTAGGGGAAATATTGGGGATTGAACTCAGGGGCACTCTATTTTGTATTTTATTTAGAGACAGGGTCTCACCGAGTTGCTTAGCACTTTGCTTTTGCTGAGGCTGGCTTTGAACTCCAGATCTTCCTGCCTCAGCCTCCCAAGCCACTGGGATTACAGGCATATGTCACCATGCCCAGCTATATTTATTTTAATAAGTATTATATATTTTGTAATTTTTCTAAAAATAAATTATAGATATTCATAATGTAAATTTTTATTTTTACTTCAACTGACATGAATTTTCATGTTTATGGTTATGACATGGTTTTTATCAGATTGTTCTGGGTTTCTATTCAAGCACTTGGGGCCCAGAATACAAGAGAAGGGAAAACATTGAGGATCAATTATAGTATTATGACACCAGGTGACAAGTCCATTTTTCTATGATAAGTAAATGAGACATGATGAGTGTTTAGTGGAGGTCTCTGCTAAAGTTTTCTTTTTCCTTATTTGTGGTTAAAAACCAAATTAGCCTTACTGTTGCTTTTCTCCCTTAAGACCAAAGATGGCAGAGCTGACCCATTCCCCACTCGAACCAAATACAGACAGCCATACCCACAGAGTAAGTACATGCTGGGAATGAGAACCCTGGCTGACGCTCTATGTACCAGCACATGAATATTACTTTCAGAAGGAATGGAGAGATTAATGATTATTTGCATCTACTGCCCTTGTACCCAATCCATTCCTTCTTAATTTGATGGCATTAGATTCTACCAGAAATTTACTGAACTCTGACTTTACTTTTGCTGTCTTAACTGTGGTCTGCCTGCCCCTCATTCCAATGCACCTGCGCTCTCTCTTATAAAGATTCCACAACACTTCTGGCATGCACAGACCCTCTTCCTCTATTTCCAGTGTGGTATAAATATTCACTATGGATTGGGGGTGGAGTGGAAAGATGGTGAGGGAAGAGATTTAGAGTAAAGGTGAATTTGCCCAGTTATAATGAAATATGCCATTGAGTTATTTTAGCACAATCAACCATATCAACCTTTGAATGAATCATCTATGTAATCACTTAAGGAATCTGGGGCTAAGATTAAGGACAAACAGACCTATTAATAATTTACTTGGCAAACACGAACCATGTAATCAGTCTGAAATGTGAGATAAAAAATGTTGATCTCTAAAGTTGCTCTGACCTTTCTAATTTCATGATCCCATGATTTTTAATGGTGTATTTGACTGCAGCATTTCACTGGGACTGCATTTAGCTGCTCTTTAAGGAATCAACCCTCAAATGTATATAAAAGTCTAAGTACTTTTCCTAGGTACAAAGGGAATGTCATTCCCTCTGAAATTTGAGTGAACTGCAGTAATAACAAGCAACCTGTGCATATTCACTCTGCTTATCTATCACATGGTACTTGCTCATTTACAATACTGGATGCTGTAAATATGTTAAGGACCATTTCTCCTGATGTTCTTGATGAGAAATGTTAAGCTCCATTACTTAGCATTTAGAACTAATAACGGCCACTCTCTGCTTGTCAGTCAGTTCCCACTTTTACCTCCAGAACTCTTATGATGGCAAAAAGCACTTTTGAGATCTTTTTAAACATATTAAGGTCAAGAAAGTTCATATTCATGAAGCCCTCTTAATTTTTCAACAAAATATTTGGTCTTATTCCATCTGAAAGATAGGAAAATGCTTACTAGGAGCTCTATTTTAATAAGGAAATAGAGAAAAATACAACTGCCTATTAAGGAGAGGCAATAATATATATTTGAATATCTTTACCCAATTGCCAAAGAGTGTGTCAATTCATTGTGGTTTGAAATAGATCTGACTATTAGAAAGGATCATAGGTGTTACCTTGAACACCTACCCTCTAGTCCTTAAAATGTCCATTATAAGGGCCATTTGGCCTCTGTTACTCATTTCTTTTCTTTTTCTTTTTCTTTTTGGTACTGGGGATTGAACTCAGGGGTGCTCCGCCTCTGAGCCACATCCCCAGCCCTATTTTGTATTTTATTTAGAGACAGGGTCTCACTGAGTTGCTTAGGGCCTCCCTAAGTTGCTGAGGCTGGCTTTGAACTCACGATCATCCTACCTCAGCCTCTCGAGTGCTGGGATTACAGGCGTGCGCCACCGTGCCCAGCCTGTTTCTCATTTCTTATTATAAATAAATATCCATTACCAACATAGTATTTCTCTTGTTGAACATTTTTGTAAACTTGGCTTATTAATCTCCTTTTGTTTTTACTAATTGTTCCTGTTTTCTGCCCCCCTTATCCCTCACCCTTCTACCTACATGGAGAAGGAAAAGATTTTCTTCTTTCATTCATGTACATGGTCATACAACAAGCCAATTATTGTGTATATAAGATGTGTGTGTGTGTGTGTGTGTGTGTGTGTGTGTGTGTGCACGCACACACGCACGTGTGTAGTTTGTGCCTGCTCTTATCAGGAACCATGATAGATAATAAAATAAAATAGTGATTAAGATAAAGAATTTACCTTCAGGGAATTTATTGGCTAGAAACCTCACGTACAGGTGAACTGTTCATTTCAACATGTGATTAGCGTTTCAAATATTTGAATACAAGTTTTAGGAACTATGCATTTAATAGCTTTATGTGTGTTTGACCTTTCCTGATCCTCAAATGAATGATTTACTCTGTGCTTTACAAATGTATGGTACTTTGAGTTCTTGTGTTTTTCTTTGTGGGGGGATACTGGGATTGAGCTCAGGGGCACTTGACCACAGAGTCACATCCCCAACCCTATTTTGTATTTTATATTTAGAGAGAGGGTCTCACTGAGTTGTTTAGTGCCTCACTTTTGCTGAGGCTGGTTTTGAACTTTCAGTCCTCCTGCCTAAACCTCTTGAGCTGCTGGAATTACAGGCATGCACCACCACGCCCAGCTGGTAGTTTAAAATATAACATTGCATTTCATCTATGGACTACTTGATAGAATAATCATTACAAATCCTGTCATAATAATTGAGTTCCATTTTAATATATATTATGATGTTGATTTCATTTTTAAGTATGAGGAGGTTAATATTCATCCAAGTGATTTATGCAGAATCATAGAATTAGTGAGTGAAAGACAGAGCATTAAGATCCAGGTTGCCAACTCGTACCTCTCAACTCATGGGAAAAGAATTTTGGCGTTGAAGATGGAAAAGAGGTATTCTCCACATTTCAATCCTATAAAGTGATATTAAACAACACAAGTGGCAAGTAGTTCCAACAGGAGAATGAACATTTGAAAGGGGCTTCTTGCATATGCATATTTAAAATATGAATATTCATAGAAAATGATTTTAACTGATGATCAAATAATGGTGATGCAGTGATTAGAAAAATGGCATTAAAATTTTAGACCTGAAAAAAATTTTTTTTAATGTTGGTAAGAAACAAAGACACTTCTACCTGGGAACCTGGGAAGAAATATTGAAGATTTCTATATTTACTATTCTAGTGGACTTCAGGTTCCACCTGGTCAGTTGAACCTACTACAAATTAGCAGCAAAGATAGTTTTAAAACAAATTTTTTAAAAAATCAGAGAACACCTGGACTTCATAATAATCATAAGTTCTATCTGGTAGATACACACAATTCTGAACACTGTTAATCATTTACAGAATGAGGTAAGTGACTTAGTCCTGGAACATTCTTCTATACAGAGCTCTTCACCAAACTTCTGCTACTAAGGTGCAAAAGTGACCAAGTAGATTTTTAAACATTTTATATGGTTTTATAGATTGTTCTTTTGCCATGGAAACATTTGTTAAGTCTTTCTTTCCTCAATAGGCCTCAACAGCAGACAAAATTCATATTTAATTGTCAAAACTGAATTATTGCCATAATTAACTTTGATTTCTTAAAATTTGTAAAGCACACACACAATGCATGTGCACATGCACACAGTTTTTTAAAAAGAATTTCTAATTCCAATAGCAAGAAACAAACTGCAGAGCTCTGTTAATGTTTTCATGGCTGCACTGATTCTTTAAAGTTCATTTCTTCAGGTAGTTGTCAATTCACAGATGGCTATAAAATATTCATTAATAACAAAGTCACCAATTTCCCCAAAAGTTTTATTTGGGTATGTTCCACAATGGATGACACTTAAAGCATGATAATTTTAGAGAACTTGAGAGTAGTGATATCATTCATAGAGTAAAAAAAAGTAAAAAATTACCTAATTCTCTATACTCTTTCTGTATTTCAAATTCTTAAACTTGAGAGTAGGAGGAAGATATAGCTGGTTTTAATGGGAGAAAGGACTTCTAAGCCCTCATAAATTTATAATGATAAAATAGGTGGGAATATGTAGTATATTTTCCCTATATCATCAAATGCATGATGCAAGTCACATTAACTTGCATATTACAAATGCTTTAATTTTATAAAAAGCTTCATATTTTCTTAATAAGAGTCAGCAAAGAATCCAGAGTTATCATCTGTTTTCTCTAAACATGAGCTACCAAATGACATTTTATAGTTGAATGACAATTTACACTGTTCACAGAAAAAGACTTTCTATCCACATAGAAATAGCATTCATACTCCATAATGACATAATTACTTGGTGTCACAGGACATTGATCAATATTGCTTTATCCAGACCTAAAACCCTTTTCTTTATTACTGAAGGAACAATTCATTCCAAGTTAACTTTTCTTCTAGTTTTTAATATCAGAATTTGATTACGTGTTCTGAAAGTTTAACTTCATTCCCTTTTTCGTCATATTAAAATTGTCTCTGAAATTAGAATTTTTGCTATCAATATAGTTTTTAAATTTAAAAAATAATGAAACTGATGTGTTCATGATTTGTGAGGTGCCACCAAGTTCAAAAACCAGGGAAGGTACATCGATCTTAGGCCTAAGAGTGGGCCTTTTCTTGTATGGTATACTCTGAAACATAATCCCATGGATGCATGGGTTTAGCCTTTCCCATCTGTGAAAATTAATTAGCTGCAAATAAATGGAAATTTGACTTATAGGAATTCAAATGAATATCATGATTTTTCTCAAAAAATAATAATCAGAGTAATAAAATAAAAGCTCTTGACTAAAGTGTCTTCTGGTGTTAACACTTGGCAATAGGGGTAATGTCTTTGAGATTTCTGGGCCTTTCCTTCACCTACCCATGTAGTTCAGGATATCTACCAAGCCCAGATATCTTGTCTGTATTCAAGGACAGAACAAAAGAGGAGACCACACCACAAAACCTGAACAGTCTGTCAGTAAATCAGAAGTATTTCCATCTTAACTGCCAGTGACCTGTATGGCTACTTGGCCTGCATGGGATCATGATGAAGGGACACATTGGGCCTGTTCAGCTTCTAAATGTAGAAGAGTAAAAGAGAGGGGTCTTGAGAATGTGTAATGAATTTGCACACCCACAGTGTCTGATTCTTAGCTTGTTTGGTACTGGGGATTGAACTCAGGGACACTCAACCACTGAGCCACCTTCCCAGCCCTTTTTTGTATTTTATTTAGAGACAGGGTCTCACTGAGTTGCTAAGTGCTCCCTTTTGCTGAGGCAGGCTTTGAATTTACTGTCCTCCTGCCTCAGCTTCCCAAGCCACTGGGATTACAGGCATGTGCCACTGCACCCAGCCTCAGTCTCTTTTAACCAAAAGCCACACAGGAGGTATTTGCTAAGAAATTCTATGGTCTGTCATTTCAGGGAGACAATTCAGGGAGACAATACCTTGAATTAGCAATAGCCTTTGCCTGAACAAGATAATTGTTTACATTTCTCGTATACATACTGATTCAGTTTATGACATATTTCTCTATCCTTCTATCACTATAGTTACAATTTTTTCACTTCTTGGTTTTTAATCAAATGTCACCTTCTCAGGGTAGCTATAGACCACTTAATCTAGAAGCAAAACACCCTTTAAATGGATGGAACTGGAAAACATTGTGCTAAGTGAAATAGGCCAGAGTCAGAAAGTCAAGGGTTGAATGATTTCTCTCATATGCAGAAGCTAGAGAGAGGCAGAGACAGAGACACAAAAAGGTGACCTCATGAAAATAGAAGGGAGACCAATTGAGTCGAGGAAGGGGATCATGAGAGAGGGAAGAGGGGTGGGCATGGGGACGTACTAGGGAATGAAATCTACAAAATTATGCCATGTCTAAGTACAAATATACCATAATTAATCACACAAAAATTATGCTGCACTAATTAAAATAATAATAATAAAAGAGAGCTCAGTCTGTAATCTGTACAGACTCATATAGTTTCAGATACTCTGAGAAAAATATACAATACACAATACACCACTCATCAGAGCAAGTGGATGGGGGAAGGGAGGAGAGAAGGGGAAGGGAAAGTACTGGGAAAGGAGATTGAGTAAATTATGCTATGCACATTTACAAATAGGGCACAATGAATCCTATTATTATGTATAATTATAATGCAACAAAAATGAATTAAGAAACATGTAACACCCTTCCACAAAAACTTAACCACTGCTTTTTATTGCTTCAATTTTTCTAGAGCAAGTATGTATTATTAACCATATGTGGTACATGTTTATACTCTTTAGTTCTTGTCTCTCACACTAGAAAATAAGCTTGATAAATGCAGACATCTTGTTTGTTTGCTCCATGTCTGTTTTCCCTACCACCTGGCACCATGCACATAGTGTTTTAAGTGCTCAATAAATACACGCTGCAGAAACCAGTAAAAGAAAGATGAAGTGACAGTTTCAAGGGCTTTGAAAGGTTAAGTACATGTCCACTAAACCTATTGTTCTAGTTCAGAGTTCAGAGACAACTTTCTAATTAATCAATAGACCCATGTAAGGGATGAATTTAATTCTATTTAAATTGTTGAAGATAAGATAGAATTATTTATTTGTTAAAACCACAGCATAATATTGATCAAACTAAACTCATCATTTGATATCTACCTATGCTGTAGACAGTGGCAATTGACCATCTTGAATACAAGTAGATTTGCTTTTCTGATTGAAGTTCCTGAAAGTTTCTGTTAGACTCTTCATGATTCTGGAAAGATAAGTTTCTTTGCTACTTAGGATAACCAATCTGGATAGGAAGAAAATAATTTGCACAGACTCATATAGTTTCAGATACTCTGAGAAAAATATACAATACACAATGCACCACTCATCAGAAATGTAGGAATAGTATAGCAAAAAATTAAAATTCTTCTTTAATTTACTTGCCTTTGATTTAAGGCAGTTCTACCTACTATAGAACAATAGGTTTAGTGGACATGTACTTAACCTTTCAAAGCCCTTGAACCTGTCACTTCATCTTGTTTTTATAAATAATTAGTATATAGATGAATACATACCTCTAGGTATTCTCTATTTTTTATAGCTGTTTGCTTATTGAGGACCTCTGCCATATCACTAACTATAGGCCTACCTTTCCCAAGGACTCCAGTGTCTGAGAGATAGAGAGTGCATCTTATTCATTTTCCTGCCATTTAGTTAAAATACTCAATTTGATAATTACAGATTGTCCCCAACTTACAATGGTTCAGCATAAGATTTTTCAGTTTTCTGAATATGTGAAAGTCACAGGCATTCATTAGAAACCACACTCTAAATTTTGAAGTTTGATTTTCTCCCAGGATATTGAAGTGTGGTGCAATGCTCCCTGCAATGCTGGGAAGTGGCAGTGAGCCCCAGCTCCAGTCAAAGGGATTGTGTTGCTAGGTTAGGTATATAAAATGTATTCTTGACCTGATATTTTCAAGTTATCATGAGTTATTGGAACATAACCCCACTGTAAGTAAGTGAGCATCTGTGTGTGTGTGTGTGTGTGTGTGTGTGTGGTCTGCAGAGAGATATACACAATTAATTGATTACTTTTTAGACTTGGCAATTGGTGGATCAGTTCTTTCTGTGTAGAGTTCTAGAGACAAAAAGAGAGCCACTTTCTGATTCCATTCTGCCACACACAAATTTGACACTAAGTTGGCTGAAGAGATTCATTCAACTAAAAAATTATTGATACAGAGGTTGTGAAAAATATGACTTATTCAAATCAGTCTCCAGATTTTACTGAAGATCTAAAAGGTCTTAGTAAAATATTAGGGAATTGGGATATTTTAAAAATACTACATATGCTCTACATCTTCAAGAAATATGTAGGTTTGACTATTTATAACTTGACAAAGGGACCATCCCTCCCCAACCCAAAAATCAGAGCTTTATCTGCTAATACAACAATTTATACTTTTCAGTTATAAATGCTTTTACTTCCTGTTTAGCTAATATTCAACTAATTCTGCTAATATACCTAGTGTTAATTTTTTGCCCTATGTATTTTATAAAAAGTAATAGTTTAAATTATTGTTCCATTGAAAGAAAGGCAAGCCTTTTAAAATGTGCATTACCCCAACTGAAATTTTTTCTTTAAAATTTTGTGAGGTTTCCTCATGAGCCTTGCAGTCATCTTAAATACGATTTACTTTTGTCAGCTGATTGGGAATAAAGCAAATGGAGATTACTGAATGTCTTTGGAGACCTGTCATTGAAATGATTTTAAAGATGTGTCCAAACAAGAATGTCCAAGGTTACCTTTATGCTTATTTTCAAACCTTTTATCAGAGAGCACAGTCTGTTCCCTGGGTTAGATGATTGACTGAAGGATTCTTCCTCTGTTCCCCCGGTTTATGTACTTGGCACGCTGTCACCAACTGAATTGGAGTCACAATTAAATTCAGATGTAATATGCTCTTAGGCACATATTGCAGAGTTTTTAAAGAGCTGTTGCAAGGAAGATTGGTGAAACTGGCTTGCTGGATGTTTAAAATCAAAAACTTGGAGACCAAAGTCAAGGAAGAAAAGGGCCAAGGAAAAAGCAGCTAACATTTTGGCCTTTACCCTCCAAGGTCAGTCAGGATCCAGAGAATGATGGGACCCCTCTCTGGATCCTGCAATTCTAGTAAGTCACCCAATCTGCTGATCAGGGAGATTGAGAGGACTCTAGAGAACAGGAAGTCAACCAGTGCACATTCTGAGAAGAGGAGGATCATTGGAGACAGAAATGTGCTTGATGCTTCCAAGAGAAGCCATGTATGGTCAGCCAGACTCTGACCCATCCTGGCAGGTAGCACTACTGGTAAAGGAAAGCTAAAGAAGGCAAGAGGCCTCACACACATTCCCAAGAATTTCCTGAGAAATTTCAGCTGACTCTCAAGGTCAGCTTTGACCAACTTGGTCTTAAACACCTGGCAGGAGAGTATAGCCTGAGCACAGTCCTACATGATTATTTAAAAGGAAAAATAATTTTTTTTAATGTAACTGAAGATGTACACTTGTGTCAGCCCTACCAAAAGTAAGTAAAATTGGAGGCCATAAAGGAAGAGTTCTTATGTGAGAGTGCCTAATAATAATGATCACAAAGGACTCTACAGTTGCAAATTTGTCCTGAGTTAATTTGAGCCTGATTTCATAAATCTACAAACTTCTTAATCTCCTACATTTATAAACTTGATATGTTTTTAACTGATAAGATTATGAGTTACTGTCCTCATGGTTTTCAGAGACTGGCTGAAATACTAATTGCTTTTGTGCTAATTGTTTCCAAAAAGTAATGCTTTGTTGTCTTGTTTATTGTTGTTTTATCATGATCCTTGCCTTGGTCAGTCACCTGCCATCTGTGGATCTCTGGACTGCTCTGATGCTGAATGCCCTTAACTGTCCACACCCCACCTGATAGAGAACAAGGACTTTGAGTTACTTCCCCCCAACTTCTCTACCTTTCAACAGGGAACAGCTCGGAGATGTTGTCACCCATTTTTCAATAGAAATGGAATGTAGAAATTGACAGTGGGGAAATGTACAGTGGTCCTCTTCATGCTTTGAATATAGCTCTTCTTACTCTGCCACTGCAACTTATTTTTTAAATGGACATGTTTCTTTCCCTTCCTCTCTCTCTTCTCCTCCCTAACTCTCCTCCCCATCCCCAATCTCAGGGGAAACAGGATTACCTTTCTTCCCCATACTAGGGCAGATTTATCTGTCCCTGAGCACACACCCACCACAGGAATGAAGTGATCCAGACTTCAGGGATGGTACCAGAAGATCTCAGAAGTTACTGTCTCCCAAATTAACAAGTGAATTACAACTCCAGACAGAGAACACATAGAAGATAGCCTTTGAGTCACCTCTTTAAAAGTCCCAGTTCCTGCTGATGGGCATGAATCACAGCCTTTAGGACAGGAGTCCCCTGTGTTTCTCCCTTGATAGCAAAGCAATAAACCTACTTTTTCCTTTTTCTTTAAAAGAGAGAGAGAGAGAGAGATGATGCAAGGTTTTGAGTCTTAGTTTTCAGGATGTGTCAAAATCTTTGGCGCCACAAGCTCTTGCCAAAGTTTTCTTCCCATTCCAGCTATATAGAGTGTTGAATTCTCCCATTGTAGACATTAGACCTGCCCATATGATAATAACCTCCAGTGCATGATGTTGAAGAAAGTGTAAGTTCGCATTACATCATCTGTTTAATATATTAGGGTGTTCTTATGCAGAGTGTTGAGTGATCAGATCAATGAGTACTATCCAAGTTGACATAAATTGTCAGATATTTCATAATTTCTTGCTTATTAAGGACCAATTTTCAAGGTTGTTCACACAGGACTGCTGTAAAGTACAAGTAAAGAGCATGAAATCTCTTTGATGTGAAGTTCTACTTTGGCAAGTTAGGCTAATATCAGATCCAGGAGCAAGAGATCCTTCTGAAGATAGATTGCCTAAAAAGAGATAGGACGCAAACCCAGAGGAGAAACTCAGGAGTGTTCAGCCCCAGTGATAAACACTCCTCACAGATAGATGTGACAAAGGGCCACACTTTCATAGGCATTCCATGACCTATAAGACAATGTGTATTTCTATAATGCACATATTAGCACAAATCCATTACTAAAATAAACAGAAAACTCAAAACATATTACATGTACTGGAGTATAAAAATGTGCAAATCTCAACATTAGTAATACAGATAGATAAAAGGAAATCCTTAAAATTTGCATATTTGCTTAAAACCATGAAACAGCTTATCCACTCTGAACTAATGCACAACCAAACCAAATGTCAAAGATCGTAAGACAGCACAAACACTTTCAGTCACAGAAGCATAAAGATGATTTATTCCCCTTATCTTCCCTGCATTAGAGATGGACTTTCAGTATCAAAGTTTTAGTTTTACTTGTTACTTGTAAATATTATAAATGAGTAGCTAAACATAGTTATATTCATATAAATATCCAGCAAGATATGTGTAGTAGATTCAATACTTTGAGTATCAATAAATGATTACATTGTCTTTGTAAAATGTTGTTCTGAAACATTTTCATGAGATATTATCTAGTGTTACTGATTATGTAGATCAAATTAACATCCTTAGTAGCACCAGAAAATTGTACACAGTTCTAATAACTTTAGTCAAAAAGAATGGCTTGGGTGCATTATTTTTTTTTTATTATTTACTTATTGATTCATTGAACACAAATG
>JAJEJO010004232.1:0-226425 GCA_020662805.1 Glaucomys volans
CCTTACCTAAGCCTCTACTTCACCCTTCCTTTGTTCCTTTTTCATCTCTGATGACTGAGTAAATAGCCCCCAAATATGCTGAGGTCTCAGTTTTCCTCTCTGGGGCATACTGATCTTTGGCTTTGCTTTCTACTGGTATTGCTCTATGTATTTCTACCGGCAGTATCTATGGTGACTTATCAATCTCTTGATTTCAGTTTTTCATGTAACTCAACCTCCTTTCTTGTACCCTGCATCTCTTCTTATTAAAATTCAACTTCCTTTTTAATGTTGAACTAAATTGTGTTTTCATAAGACCCTATTTACACCTCCCTCTGAAAGAGCAGTGTATTTATAGGACAGGTTTTCCCATCAGTCTGTAAGTCAGACCTTTGGGGACTGAAACTGTATTCCCAGTGCCTCGCATAGTGCTAAGTGTATAGTAGGTACTCAATGGGTGTTTCTGAATGATGCAATGAAAATAATCATTCCTTTTGCAAAATCCTTCTGTATTCTCCTCATTTTTGTTCCCTTTCTAGCTTGGGTTATAAGTATATGTACATTAGAACCTCTCAATTCTCTTCAATGACAAGGATCAAGCCTCATTGATCCTGTAATGAAGTTACTGTGTAATAGCATGTAGATCCTTTCTGGCAGAGGTACCCCAAACACTACCGTGCTATGCTGACAAGCAAAGGATGGGTCACAGGGATGCCAAGAAATGGATTTCCATCAGCCTGAGACAGGCACTTTCAGTCACCAGCAGTCCTTTTTCCCCAGTATATAATCCAAACATACTTTGTATGTGTGCTATAATGTGATGAAGATGAATAAACTGTGCTTTGTGGGTCCCAATTGCATAAACAGGTAGATAATTATTATTTACCAACGTTTAACCATGAGGTTTCCAATTAACTTCCCTGTTGGTTTCCTTTAAGTATTGTTCCAAGGGTGAGTTGATGTTATTCAGGAAAACTCTTTAGTTTTATTTCATTGCTGTAATGATGATGATCGTGCAAAAGAACTGGGACAAGAATTTTGGATGATCTAGAGGTTAGGTACTCTTCCTTAAGGACATGTCAGTGCAACTGACAAACACACACAGAAAGATACACACACACAAAGAAGTACCAGAACAATCTATGGTTAGTGAAAATGTGCTTGTTATGAAACTAAGTGGTTGAGGAATGGTTGCCAAAGATGGTGGGTAGGAGCTGGGTCTTAAAAGATGTCCAGGAGTGCTCAGGTAACCAGGGCCTGACTGACAGCTATTCTAAGGATTATTTGATGGAAGAAAGAAACCAAGATACCAAGCTGTTTTGTTCTTTCCAGGCTACAATCACTACCAAGTGGCAAATTTCACATTTGATTTACTTGAAGATTTGACACATAATGTGAAAGTACTTTCCATATCAATCTTTCACTCTTCTTTGATCTGTAACTGAAACACATTTGTAAATACCTTTTGCTTGTGTGTCTTCTGGGTGGAGCTTTGCTGGTGATGTTGCCTTTGTTTGCTATAGTCTGTCTCTTCTTTCTTCTGGTTCCCCTCTCTTGTGCTTATGATCAGAATGACTTAGGCAAAGAAGGGGGATGAGTAGAAGTCAGATTTCTCAGCCCAGGGGCAGTGTCAGCCACCAGAAAGGAGAGGATGGAAAAGGGAAAGATCAGGAGGAGAGCAGTCTATAAAACCACCGGAGCTTGTGAGTCCACAAACCTCCAGTGATGGGTTTCTATCCTCTGAGCACTTAGTTTTTAAAACTAAGAAAAGTGAGCTGAAGTACTGGGAGGTAGTACCTGCCTTTTAAAATTCCCTAAATTGGACTCATTGACAGAGGCTTTAATGTGAGTTTGGGAATACATTTCCATTTAAGAAACATTTACTATATTGGATACTTTGACTTGTGGTTTATTTTAAATGATTCAACCTCACAGATATCTGAAAAAAACACTTCAGTGTTTCAGAATTAGCTCTCATCTCTAACCTGAGCTTCCTGTAAGTCTCTGTATAATATCAAAACCATTTAGAATACGGAGCACTTGATTCTTTCCAGGCACAATCAATGGAATGACATTTTTCTTTCATGGGATAGATAGATCAAGATTTTGTTCTCTATGTGATGCATTTAGTATACATCGTTGTATTAATGCAAGTATTACATTAATCAAAATTTTAGTGGTTAAGAATATATTTCATAATTATCAGGAAGACCAATATCACTATTAGGCAATTGATTTAAATGGAAAAGTTTTACTGGAGTCTTTACAGACCAAGGACGGCTGAGATTCTGGAAGAGTTGATCAGAAGTTTTTATGCAATTGCTCAGGAGAAAAAAAGTTGCCTTAAATTCTTTATGAATCTCCTTTAGTGTCCTTCCAATTATTTGCAGCAGTCTCATGAGGTCAGAATCTATCCAGTCCATGTTTTTAGTACTTTGTTCTCTTTGCCCAAGAGTGAACAGTTCATAAGAGGTCAGGATGTGTGTTGACCAACTCTGAGTGGCACTTAAGAAATCCTACAGTATATCTCTGGCCTTCCTTTGTGTATCTCCATTCAAATTTATCTATCCTTTATTTGAATTCTATTTGTCTTAGACTGTGTAAATCAATGATGTTAATTAAACAGATAAACCCATCGAGATAATGTTTGAGCACTACTTTTCTCTCTTAGACAATGTTCAGTTAGAGTAACAGTGTGTTGGATGACACACATTAAAGGGGGCAGAGTTTTAGGCAACATGCAAGCCTATGGGGAAAGTTCATTAGTAACGACAGTTTAGATGACCAATTAGATAATAATTTGGGCATTTCAAAAATGCACACTGAGGCAGCATTTTCCGTGGAAGCCAAGACTTGGAGAACCATCAACATAACTCAGAACAAGTGTAGGAGGAACATGATCAGAAATAGGCTACCGTGGCTACGTGATATGATAAATACAAATTCATAAACTCTTAAGTAATGATGGCTATAATAAACATGGAAATCAGTTGTTTTAAGCACAATTAGATCACTTAACCTAAACAAACAGAATTATACATTATGAGGCCAAATGGAAAAGGAAGAAATGCAATCATCCTGTGTGGTTTGTATTATTGGCCAAACAAAGGGAGAATTTGTAGCTTTTAATAAATTGTGCTGGATGAGAGCACAAATGAAAAAAATAGAGAAATAAAATTGAGAGTAATTCAACACTGTATTTAAAAGTGAGACATCTGTAGTCTACCCATACTAACAGTTATGAGAACTATAAGTAAACAGCAACATGTATTGGTTTTGTTTCTTTTCATTTCTTTCTCTTAAGTCATTTGATTTTGTTGGTATTCCAGTTGAGTACCATGATTATGAAAAGTTTCCATTTGGAGCAAGGTATAACTATCTGAAAACTGAATTATCTGTTGACAGTGTGTTATGATGAAGGCAATCTCTAAACCTCTGCACCTGCCTTCTCTACTCTGATCACCTTTCTTTGACAATATCTTTATCTTTGGAGTATGTCCCAATGCTAGACTTTGCCACATCAAAACAGAACATGAGCACTGGGGTTAAAAGGAATGTAGGCTGAGACCAACATGTGTGCCTTGGTGCCTCTGCAAATCACATTCTGAAACAAAGATGTGCAGTCCACATATGTGTATGTAGCATGTGTGGATTCATATGCATGTATCATAGACATTCATAAGGATGACTTATAACAGAAAATATAAAGATAGCATTTGTCATTAGTGGGAACTTCCTAGGCTATCTCCACAAATGCATCAATCATACATTAATGCCAAAAAAACCCACAACAGAGATATAAAGGTTATATGCACAAGCACATTCCTCAATTACTAATAATTCACTCACCAGAATTTAAAACCTAAAATATTTGAAAAATCATAATAGGTTCACTTATAAATTCTTTGTGGACACAATGAACCAGGGCATTCCAAATCAACATTTTGTAGTTTTTTAAGCTAATTCCAAAACTTCCAGTATATGTATTGCACAAACTCTTCTAACCTATCAGGATCAACTTTCCCAGAATTGCTCAGCCACAGAAACTGATGTTCCCAAACTTTTGGGGGACGACTCTCATATTTTGAGGTAGTTCTTGCCAAAGAAGATTATATCACAGGATCTTTTTCCAGGACCTGAAATTAGAATTTTTGCTGCCATGAGTTTGCAGTAATTCTTGTGCAAAATGCAAGGGCCTCCCAGACTACAGAGTCCCAATACTTCTTTCTATAACAGTTACTGCTGCAGAGAGCACAGAGAAGGTCTCCGTGTGCTCATGTCCTCATTGGTTCTCCAATTCCCAGGGCAAGAGCAGGGTGCAGTTCAATTCTGTCTTCCCATGAGTGATCAAACCTGCCCTTCACATACACTGTGCTGCTGGGTAGGGTTTTGCTTCAGACTAGCTGAATCACCCAGATCAAGAGCATATCTGTTTGCTGACTTTGGGCTTAATACTTCTGCGTGACCCATCAGATTGAACCATAAATTTCAATGCCAACCTAACTTGTACCTGAGGTGATCATACATAATGGATGGCATAGTTTAATCATGCTTCATTCTTGTTTTGGATATCAGCCCTAGAATCTGGTTAGCTTTGTTCCCACCCATGTCTACATAGTCAGTAGAAACAAAATACGGGTTTTATTATGTTGCAACTAAAATTCCTCTTCAAAGAGGAAAGTCTGTATTTATAAATATCTTGACATGTGATTTTAGATATAGAAAGGGAAAATTTAGAGCTTAGGAGTAGGGGCAAAGAGATTTCAAGAATTGCCCTCTCTTTTTTCATAAGAAATGGATATTACTGGTAGAGAAGTTTTGGAGGAGATCAAAAACAGAGATCAGAAATGTTGCTGAAGGCTGAAATCTAACAAAAAGTGATGATTCAACAAATTCCTTGATGACAATTAATGGAAAAATAGATTTTAAGAACTAATATCTCATATTAAGTTGGTTACTATGATAGTCAAGATATTGAAAATAAAATTTAGAGTATTTCAGTAGCAAGGGAGTTTAGTCACTTACTTTAAACGGTATTACAAGATCTACAAAAGGACATTAGAATTGCTTGTTTGTTATTTCTTTTTTCTATCCATTTTTGTTGAAATTTCAAAGGATGCCTTGCTTACAAAAAAGAGGAAGGCACTATGTCATCCTCAAGTGACCTGTCATGGGAAGGTCCCTTCTGTCCTAGACACCACCTCTAAAGGGCTTTTATGAAATTTCAGGGCCCCATGAAGCCCTTTTTGGAAACCACTGAACTAAGTTTGCTCTGAGTTCTCTTCTAGCTTTAAAATTCTCTGACGGAATGCAACTCTTGGATGACTCACCTCTTATCCAAAAGAATTATAATAAGCTATACAGATGGCATTAAGAGAATACATTTGATTCATCATGTTTCTTACTTTCAATATTAAAATATTAGCAGGTCCAATGACTGTCTCTAAACCTAGCCAGATTCCTCTGCTGTATTCCATTCTCAGTAGTAAATCTCTAACTTGAAACACAATAATGCAAAACTAAATCCATATAGAGCACTTGTGGCATGACATGTTCTGTCCATCCTTCCAGCAACTCTATAAAATGAGCATAATCATTACTGCTATTTTACAAAGGAGGGGAAAGAGACAGTAGGTGATTTACTTGTTGCAGGTCACATAGCTCATACATGAACAAGCATGATTCCAGGGAACTACAGAGTGTGATCTTGTCACCCACGCCACAGAGCCTTGACATAATCTCTGTTATGGTTGACATAATCTCTTACATGTCCCCCAAAGGTCCAAATACCAGAGTATTGGCTGCCAGGCTTGTAGCTATGTGGGGTAAAGCCTTCAGGAGACAGGAACTAGTGGAAGGAATTTATGTTACTGGTGCCATGCCCTTGAAGAAGATATTGGGATCCTGGCCCTCTCTTCCTCTTTGCTTCCTGTCACCACAAGACGAGTAGTTTGTACTTCTTGTGTGCCTCCTATGCTGCACTACCTTTCCACAGGTCTGAAGGCAATAGGGTCAAGAAACCATGGACTGAAATCTCTGATGCCATGAGTCCAAATAAACCTTTCCTCTTGGAGGTTGGTTATCTCAGGTACTTGGTTACAGCAACAGAAGTTGAATAACACAATCTCTTACCTGACATTTCTATTTTTTCTCTTGTCTGGTACCATTTCAATCTCCATGCTGATGTCAGCGTGGTTTTCTAAAAATGAAAATAATGTCCTGTTTTTCTGATTAAAATCAGTGATTCTCCATTGCACATATAATAAAATTATATATAATTATATACATTCCTTACCATAGCGTAAGAAGTCTCACAGGATTTACCCCTGACTCCCTCTTTATCAGCCTGTTTATATCATAGTGAAAACTGCCTGGAATCAGGGATTTTACTGCTCTTGTTTCTTGCTGTCTTCCCAGAATGTTAACAGAACCTGTTACATAGCAGTATTTAAAAATACAGGCATCAATAAATAGAATATTCAGATTGAGAGTTGGCAGATGGAAAGAGGAAACTCATAATTATTTTGCTAATCATCCTTTTGCAGTAATTCTTCCCCTAAAAACCCTGGGCTTCAGTATACCAAGAGAAGCCTTTTGTCATCTCCAGGTTTGCCAAATCCTAGGCGTTTATTCCTGTCTCAGAACTGAGTTTATGTTAGACACAGATAATATGTTCTGCCCACATCTGTTTTTACTCACACTATTCAATAAAGGCTCAGGAATCTTGGTGGAGATGGGGGAATTATCCATCCTGCTTTTTATCTTTTAAACTAACCACTTTACAAATGACTTTTCCTGTCCATTTCTCTACGATTATAAATATTTAAAGTAAACGTGTTTTGTTTGCCAACATAAAAAGTAATCTATATTGTTAAAATGTCTATACTACCCAGAGCAATATACAAATTGAACACAATAACTAACAAAATTACAATGGCTTTCTTCACAGAAATATAAAAGTCAGTTCTAAAATGTGTTTGGAACCACAAACAGCTGAATTGCCATGGGAACTTTGAATGTCTGGGGGTATAGCTCAATAGTATAGTACTTGCTTAGCACATGTGAGGTTTTGGGTTTCATTGCCAGCAATGCTAAAAAAACAATTTTAATAAAGAAAAACAAAATCAGAGTCATTTTACATCTTGATTTCATGCTATATTACAAAGCTATTGAAATCAAAATAGCATACTAAAATAAAAATTGACATAAAGATTTCATGGAAGAGAATAGAGAGCACAGAAGTAAATCCAAACATAAGCAGTCAACTAATTTTTAACAAGAGGTCATGCAGATATAATAGGAAAGGCTAATAAAGGATACTGGGAAAACTGAATATTCACATGCAAAAGAAATAAATCATCATATGCCATATGCAAACATCAACTCAAAATAGTAAAAGACCTAACCATAAGATGTGAAATCATAAAACTCCTAGAAGAAAACACAGCAGGAAGTTCCTTGACATTGGCTTTGATAAGGAGAGTTTGGATATTATACCAAAAGTCAGGCTACAAAACAAATAAATAAATAAATGGGAATATATCCAACTGGTAAAGGAACCAATGAACAACAACAACAACAAAATTAGTAAATTAGGAAAATCACCCCATTCACAATAGCCTCAAAAAACACCAATATTTGGGAATGAATCTAACAAAAGAGGTGAAAGACCTCTACAATGAGAACTACAGAACATTAAAGAAAGAAATTAAAGAAAATCTGAGAAGATGGAAAGATCTCTCATGTTCTTGGATAGGCAGAATTAATATTATCAAAATGGCCATACTACCAAAAGCGCTATACAAATGCAAGGCAATTCCAATTAAAATCCCAGTGATGGACCTCATAGAAATAGAGTGAGCAATCATGAAATTCATTTGGAGGAATAAGAGACCCAGAATAGCTAAAGCAATTCTTAGCAAAAAGAGCAAAGCAGGAGGTATCACAATACCAGATCTTCAACTATACTACAGAGCAATAGTAACAAAAACAGCATGGTATTGGCACCAAAATAGATCAATGATACCGAATAGAGGACAAGTGACAAACCCACATAAATACAGTTTTCTCATGCTAGACAAAGGCGCCAAAAATATACAATGGAGAAAAGACAGCCTCTTCAACAAATGGTGCTGGGAAAACTGGAAATCCATATGCAGCAAAATGAAACTAAACCCCTATCTCTTACCCTGCACAAAACTCAACTCAAAATGAATCAAGGACCTAGGAATTAGACCAGAGACCCTGCACCTAATAGAAGAAAAAGTGGGTCCAAATCTTCATCATATCAGCCTAGGATCAGACTTCCTTAACATGACTCCCAAAGCACAAGAAACAAAAGCAGGGATAATTTGGATAGATTCAAACTAAAAAGCTTTTTCTCAGCAAAGGAAACAATCAGCAATGTGAAGAGAGAGCCTACAGAGTGGGAGAAAATCTTTGCCACACACACATCAGATAGAGCACTAATCTCCAGAATCTATAAAGAACTCAGAAACTTCACCCCAAGAATACAAATAACCCAATCAATAAATGGGCTAAGGAAATGGGCAGACAATTTACAGAAGAAGATCTACAAGCAATCAACAGATATGTGAAAAAATGTTCAACATCTTTAGAAATAAGAGAGCTGCAAATCAAAACTACCTTAAGATATCATCTCATCCCAATTAGAATGTCTATCATCAAGAATACAAGCAACAATAAGTGTTGGCGAGGATGTGGGGAAAAAGGTACACTCATACATTGCTGGTGGGATTGCAAATTGGTGCAGCCACTCTGGAAAGCAGTATGGAGATTCCTTAGAAAACTCAGAATGGAACTACCATTTGATCCAGCTATCCCACTCCTCGGCTTATACTCAAAGGACTTAAAATCAGCATACTACAGTGATGCAGCCACAACAATGTTTATAGCAGCCCAATTCACTATAGCTAGATTGTGGAACCAACCTAGATGCCCTTGAATAGATGAATGGATAAAGAAACTGTGGTATATAAACACAATGGAATATTATTCAGTCATAAAGAATAATAAAATTATGACATTTGCAGGTAAATGGATGGAGTTGGAGAAGATCATGTTAAGTGAAATAAGCCAATCCCAAAAAACCAAAGGCTGAATGATTTCTCTTATAAGTGGTTAATGACACGTAGCAGGGGTGGGTGGAGGTAAGGGAAGAATGGAGAAGGGATGGATTTTATAGAAGAAAATGAGGGGTGGGGAGGAGGTGGGGAAGGAAAGATAATAGAATGAGACAAACATCTATATCTTATGTATATGTATAAATATGTAAATTGTTATGATTCTACTTTGTGTACAACCAGAAAAATGATAGTTGTACTCCATTTGTGTACAATGAACTAAAATAAAAAATTTAAAAAAATAAAAACAGCTAACAAAATAAAAAAAAATAAAGAGTACTCCCACAGAGACACAAATAAGCCATTCCTGTCATCTGCCCCTTCTAAATCAAGAACAGATGATTTTGATTTAATATTATAGTGCTATTTAGAACACTTTTTATAACTGTAATATCTTTTGGTAGGAATATTTTATTTAGGAATCATTTCATTTACATATATATATGCATATATATTTATATATAAAACATTCATATAATTACCTTTAAGGGAAAGAAATAAAATTTACATGAAACATTGAAAAAAAAAGAAAAGAAAAGAACCCAAGTTTTTATGGATTTTATGGAGATAACATTTGCAAACCATGTATTTCTTAAGAAGTTAATGTACCAACGTTTATAGCAGTTCAATACACAATAGCTAAGCTGTGCAATCAACCTATGTGCCCTTCAACAGATGATGGATAAAGAGAATGTGGCATATATACACAATGGAATATTATTTAGCCATAAAGAAGAATGATTTTATGACATTGGCTGGGTAATATAAGGATCTGGAGACTATCATGCTAAGTGAAGTAAATTAGTCCCAAAAAACCAAAGGTTGAATGTTCTCTCTAATATGTGGTTGCAACACAACACAGGAGGTAGGGTAGAATAGAAGTTCAGTGGATTAGACAAAAGAGAATGAAGGGAAGGGGTGGGAAATAGAAATAGGAAAGACAGTGGACTGAATCTGACATAACTTTCCTATGTACATATATTAATATACCACAGTGAATCTCACCATCATGTACGTCCACAAGATTGGGATTCTAATTAGAATAAGATACATTTCATGTTTGTATAAATATGTCAAAATAAACTCTACTGTCATGTATGACTACAAAGAACAATTAAAAGTAAAACAAAAATAAATTTAAAAAGACATTAATATTCAAAATATATAAATAACTCACACAATACGATAGCAGAAAAACGAATATGGCAATTAAAAACTGGGCAACTGGCCTGAACAGACATTTCTCCAAAGACATAAATGTAGTCAACAGGTCTATGAATAGGGGCCCAAAATCATTAATAGTCAGGAAAATGCAAATCAAAACCATGTAAGATACTACCTCACAGCAGTAGGAATGGATATGTTAAAAAAAGGAAAGAGATGAGATATATTGGTGAGGGTGTGGAAAAAAGGGAGCCCTGTTGGTGGGATTATAGATTGATGCATACTATGGAAAATAGAATTATTAGATGATCCAGAAAGCCTTCTTTTGGAAACATATCCAAAGAAGATGAAATCACCACATTGTAGAGACACCTGCAGTCCCATGTTTATCGCACTGTTCACAATAACCAAGATAGAGAAGAAACCTAAGTTGTATGAATGGATAAATACACACACACACACACACACACACACACACACATATGGTTATGATACATATATATCCAATGGAACTTATTCAGCAATAAAAGTAGGAGATCCTATAAAGACAACTTTTCAGAAACACATTTCCCAAATTAAAATTGATAAATTTTTGAAGAGGGGTTTGGATGCTGGGGAGGCAGCCCATATTATGATTAATCAGAGGAGGCCCTTATTTGTTCAAGGATAATTATGGAGTGTAGTCAAGTTGATTTGGCCATCCCGAGGCCCTCCCAGATCCAACTGCCTGCATGCTGAGAAGGTCATCTGTAAACCCAGAGGTCAACTGGTGGGTCACAGGTCAGCAGACCAATAAGGAACCAAAGGGTAAGAGGAGAATGGGACAAAAGGAAGGCTTGTCCAGCATAAGGATATTGTGATAATGTTCCAAACAGAGCACAGTGTTGTGGACAAAAGAAGAGCAGAGTGAAAATGAGCCGACCTCAGTTGTGTTAGGGTAGGAACAAAATAGATTGAAGGGCGCCAAGAAACAATCATGTGCCAACAATTTCTACCTGACACACCATATCACCAGAAGCAGCAGAGGAGCTCTCCAAGGAAACGAGTCATGCTGCCCGACAGTCAGCTTCAGCTCCCATGGGACTAAAGTTGTTCAGCTTTTATTCTTATCCACGGGGGTATCTTTTGCACAGTGAGGTTCACTTTAAAAAGAAGGACTTTCGAGGATAGACCTGTAGGAAAAGCAAATTCAGACTCAGTTTTTGCTACAATGCTCTCACAACGAGGGTCACTTCTGTGATCCTAAAATGTGTGGGGATTAATCCTCACCAGCAAGCAAGCAGTTCATTGTGTAGTGGACGTCAGCTGGGTGTCCTGCAATTCAATTCAGTTCTGATACTATCTGCTTAGAGGCAGCAGATTCCACAGGTTGAAGGATCAGTCCCTCAATGTGCCCCACTTCAAACGCCCACCACAGCCCCAGGTTGTTTCACCTGTCCTCGGGACCCACTGGCAGTGAATCAGCGTTCCCACAACCATCTCCCTGGGTTGGATTAATACGGTACAGCTGGTCACAAAACTCAGGGAAACATTACATTTGCTGGTTTGTTATAAGGATATCTAAAGGATACAGATGAAGATATGTATAGAGTGAGGTATGGGAGGAAAGATATGGAGGTCACATATTCTCTCCAGTGTATGACCCTCCAGGAACCTCCATGTGTTTGGCTATATGAAAGCTCTCTAAACTGTTCTTTCTGGTTTTTAGGGAGTCTTGATCACATGGGCATGATTGATTACATCGCTGGCTATCGGTGATCAACTTAGTCTTCAGCTCCTCTCCACTCCCAAAGGTCGAGGATCTGGCTGAAAGTTCCAGTCCTCTAATCCTATCATGGTATTTATGGTGACAACTCTCCTGAAATAAAGGGGGTGCCAGCCACCAGCTGACTCATTGGCTCAGCAAAATACAGATATTACCTTAGACATTTTAAAGATTTTAGGCAATGTACCCCAGGGAGGGGACAAAGCATCAAATATACATTTCACAATGTCACAAGACCAGAGAATTAGTGTCGAACCATAGTCATGATTTGTTTGCCCAATCTGTGTTTTTAAAATAATGTTGAACCCACTTTAAAAATTGTTTTGCAACAGAGAATATGATGTTTGGTCATTTGTTTCATTAGAAAGTGGGACAACACAGGATGTCTGCCTGGATCCAATGGATGCTTCACTTTTGAAGGGTTTGTGCTCTCTACAGAGTGCATGTTCTAAACATCGTGTGTACTACAAGTATACCTGCCTGGACCCTTGATTCCCTGGAATTTGTACCCTTAGTGAAACCAAGCTGAATTAAATAGATACATAGTTAACCTAAGGCCATGGATTCTTAACACATAGGATAAAAAACAAAATTATTTAATGTATTATTTGAATTTCCTGGTATTATTTGAATTTCCATTCAAAATTGTAAGCAGCATGAATCATCATAGCAAATGAATACTGACATAAAGCCTTCCCAGACTTAAAGGTGCTTCTTGGGTGGCAGACACACCTCTGGTTTTAGCCTAGGGCATGGCAAGGCTGATCCAACCACTGGAATTCCTCCTGCATTATGAGGCCCTATCCCTGGTCCCTTTTTACTGGAGTTTAGATAACAACAGCAAAAGCAAGAACACCAACACCCATTTTCTAATATCTCTTCCTAGCAGGTACAATCCATATAGAGTGGGGAGACTTACATATAAGAGGGAAGAGAAATTACTCACATATTTTTATTTTTCCAAAACTTCATTTGTTTTCTGTTTATGAAAGCAACATATAGAATTATTTTAGAATTTTGAAAAACACAAATGCAAAAAATGTGGTGGAGGTTGGGAAGGAGAAGACCTCCAATAATCCCATCATCCAAAAACAAATTGATAGATCTACAATTTTCTCTTTATCTCATATTCCATCTCTAACTTTTGTTCTATTTCTCTGCTCACTTTCGCAGAAAAAGTCCTCAAAAGAGTTGTATCTTCTCTTTTCCCATTCTCTCATAGAGCCCATCACACCTGGAAATGTTGGTGTTCAGGTTACAGATGATCCTTTTGGTTCTAAACCAGTGACCAGTCCTCAGGCAGGATTTTTTTTTTTTTTTTTTTTTTTTTTTTTGGTACCAGAGATTGAATTCTGGGGTGCATAACCCCTGAGCCACATCCCCAGCCCTTTTAATATTTTATTTTGAGACAGGGTCTTGCTAAGTTACTTAGGGCCTCACTAAATTGCTGACTCTGGCTTTGAACTTGGAATCCTCCTGCGTCAGCCTCCCCGAGCTGCTGGGATTTACAGGCGTGTGCCATTATGCCCTGCCATGAGGCAGGATTTGACATACATGACTCCTCAGACACGGTTTCCTCCCACCCACCTAGACTCTTCTCAGTCTCTGTTTTAATAGTTACATTGTCTTTCCCACCTCTAACCATCAAGACAGCTCAGGGCGCATTCTCTCTGTTTAAATTTATCCAGTCTCAGGCTGAAAATGTCAAACAACCTCGCCAATACCCCACCTGAACACCAGGCTCACATTTCACATTGGACATCTTGATAGACATACTAATTTGAACTATAGCAAACTTTTAACTTCCTCACCATCCTTCCCTTCCTGTCCTGTTTCTCATTTCAGTAAACAGCAATTCCTTCTTCCAGGTTGCCTAGATGAGAAATGGCAGATTCAGTCTTGATTCTTCTCTTTCTCACACCCAGATACAATCCATCAGCAAATCACGTTGGATCTTTGCTCCATCATAGATTCTGAATCCAACCATTCTCACATCCACCTTTACCAGCCTGGTCTGAACCGCCATCCATTACTGAAATAGCTTTCTCAATGACCCTTGTGTGTTTATTAATTCAGTACAACCCAAATCAGATCTTTATGCTCCCTTGTCAGTAAACTTTTCCATTGGCTCCAAAATCCATGTCATCAGACTTCCATGAGGAGGCACTTGGCTGTTTCTCTGATCTCATCTTTATTCTTTCTTCCCATGTTTTCTGCACTCCTACCATACTGACCTTCTTTCTGTTCTTTAAGCATATCATGTGCTCTGTTTTAGGGGACTTGATCTTGCAGCTCCTTTTCCTTGGGATTCTCTTTTCTCAGAGAGCTTCCCAGCACATATGCTGTCTCTCTCTCTTTATCTCTCTGCTCAAAGGAACTTTAGTCAATGGAATACTGAGTTTTCTGACACACGACCATCATTTATCTTCATTAATTTAGATCTTCCTCAGGTTCTAACCAGTGTTTTGGAGTTTTTACTGTGCAAATCTTGCACATCTTTTGCCAGATTTATCATTAATTATTTCATATTTTTACATGATACTAAGTAGTAGTTTTTGTGTGACTATTGATGTGACAGTTTTTGTGACTATTGATGTGATCATATCAATTGATGCAAAAAAAAATTAAAGAAAATCCAGCATCAATTCCTATTAAAAGTTCTCAGGAGAGTAAGAATAGAGAGAAATTTCTCAAACTAATAATAAACAACATCTATTAAACCTTAAAACTTACAGTACAAATGGCAGAAGATTGATTCTCCTTAATATCAAGAACTAGATTATTCAATATTTTGGTGTATGGGGCGGGGGTTGCCAACACAGTCAGCAAGACAAATAAAATGTGTCCAGATTGGAAAAGAAAGAGCAAAATTGTCTTTATTCACAGATGATATGATAGTTTATGCAGGAAATCCAATTTAATCTACCCAAAATAATAACAAAACAAAACAGAAAACCTAGTAAAGCTAACGTGAGTTTTGCAAGGTTTGTAGGATATAAGATCAGTATATAAAAATCAATTGTATTTCTTTTTTTATTAATTTTCATTTGTTCTAATAAGTTGTACATGACAATAGAATGCATTTATACATTTTGATAAATCATACATAAAATGGAGTGTGATTTCTCATTTTTCTGATTTTGCATATTGTAGGATCCCATGGTTCACACAGTCATACATGTACATGAGGTAATAATGTCTGTTTCACTCTACTATCCCTCTCTCTACTTACCCTTATACCCCTTCGCCTCCCTTTACTCCCCTCTACCTAATATAAAGTAACTCTATTCTTTCCTAGCGCTGCCCCCTTATTGTGAATTAGCATCCTCACAATGCTAATGTGGCCTTTGGTTTTGGGGGTTTGTTGAACATTTTTTCATCAATTGTATTTCTTTTTTTGTGTGTGTGTGTGTGTTTCTTTTTTTTATTTACTTATTGATTCATTGAACACAAATGGAGTATAGCTATTGTTTCACTGGTTGTACACAAAGTAGAGTCACACCATCTGTGCATTCATGCATGTACACAGGGCAATGGTATCTGTCACACACTGTTATTAATTTTACCCCCTACCCGCCCCCACCCCTCCCTTCCCTCTATGCTAGCTATCTTTCCTCCATTCTTGCCATCTTCAATTGTATTTCTAACAAAAGATGTACAAGACCTGTACACTAAAAACTACAAAAATTAGTGAAAAATTCTAAAAAGCACAAAATGCAATCAATAAACAATTGAAAAAATTAAAAATACTTTTTAAAATTAAAATAGGAAAAGGTAATAAGTCCTTACATTGTTGGGATTAATCCTACTTTATCAGTATATATAATTTTGTATATATCTTTGAAGATATGTACTAAAAGTTTGCTGGAATATTTGCATCTAGGTTTATGTAGGATATTGACCTGTAGTCTTCTTTTTTTAAAACTTTTTTCGTCTGGTTTTGGGTGATGCTGGCATCATAGAACGGTGAGGGAATTATTCCTTGCATTTCAATTTCTGGAAGCATTTGTATAAAATTGGTATTACTTGTTTCTTAAAGCTTTGGCAGAATTCAAGAGTCAATCCATTTGAACCTAGATTTTTCTTTGTCAGATAGTTTTTAAGTGCAAATTGAATTTCTTCAATAGAAATAGACCTATTCAGGTTATTCATTTTTTATTTCTTGAGTGAGGTTTGATAGTTTGTATCTTTCAAGGAATTTTTCCATTTCATCTGTCAGATTAATTAGCAAAAAGTTGTTCATCATACTCCCTCATTATCCTTTTATTAAATGGAGAATCTGTTCTGATGATGCTTCTTTCATTCCTGTTACTGGTAATTTTTGTCTTCTTTCTTTTTTTTTTGATTAATCTAGATATAATGTGATTCACTTTTATTGATCTGAAATATGAGAGATTTTGGTTTCATTGACTCTCACTAGTATTTTTCAGTTCTCTATATTGCATTGACTTTGGTTTTTAATCTTCACTATTTTTGTCTTTTGCTTAATTTAATATGTTCTTCTGTTTTGAATTTGTTAAGGTAGAAATTGAGGTCACTGATTTGAGACCTTTGTTCTTTTCTATTTACTTTCATAAGTATTTAATGTTACAAATTTCCTGTAAAAATTACTCCACAGATTTTGAAATATTGTGCTTTCATTTTCATTCAGATCAAAATACTTCCTGTTTTCCCTTTCAATTTCTTTCTTTGATGTAAGAATGATTTATAAATGTTAGTTTCCAAATGCTTAGGGATTTTTCAGAGAGTTTTCTGTTAGTGATTTCTAATTTAATTCCATAGTGGTTAGGGAAAATACTTTGTATGACTTCAGTCTTTTTTAAAATAATCTTTTCTTTGCAATATCTACTCAGCTATTAATCTTACCCAATATATTTTTCATCTCAGACATTAGAGTTTCCATCTCTGGAAATTTGATTTAGTTCTTTTTTAGATCTTTCATGTCTCTATTTAATGTTTTGAATGTTTGGAATACAATTAAATTAAGTGCTTTAATGTACTTGTTTATCAACTTCACTGTATATGTCATTTTTGATTGTTTTAAATTAATGTTTCTCCTTATTACAGGTTAGACTTTTCTACTTGTTTGTATGTGTAGTAACTTTTCATTGGATGCCAGATATTATAAATTTTACTTTTGGGGTATTGAAATTTTGCCTTATAAATATTCTATGCTAGTTTTCAGTCAGCTGTATGACTTGGAAATGTGTCCACATGTTGCTTGACCATGGGAATGGGTTCTGAGAAATGCACCTTGTTATGGTTTGGATGTGAGATGTCCCCCAAAAGCTCACATGTGAGAGCAGGAAGGTTTAGAGGAGAAATGATTGGATTGTAAGCCTAATCAGTGTATTAATCCCCTGATAGGGATTAACTGAGTGGAAGGGTGTGGCTGGAGGAGGTGGGAATTGGGGCATGGCTATGGGGTATATATTTTGTATCTGGAGAGTGGAGACTCTCTCTCTGCTTCCTGATGATGGGAGCTCCTTCCTCTGCCATGCTATTCCCTTCCACTATGATGTCCTTCCTCACCTCGAGATCCAAGGAATGGAGGCAGCCTTCTATGGATTAAGACCTCTGAAACCATGAGCTCTCAAATAAACCTTTCCTCCTCTGTAATTGTGCTAGTCAGATCATTTCATCACAGTAGCGAAAAAGTTGACTAAAACACATCCTTACACAGTTTGTCATTGTGCGAACGTCATAGAACATACTAACAAACTAAAAATGGTTACAGTGTCACTAGGTAATACAACTAACGGGTCCACTGTTAAATATGCAGGTTGTTGTTAACTGAAACATCATCGCGTGGCACATGACTATAGTGTGATCCTTCAGGTCCTGTCTTTAGGATTACCTGGGTCTAGTGTATTACTTGGACTAGGGATATTTGTCACCACTTAAGTGTCATTATTATTATTTTTTGTTATGTTGTGGCTGTTACTACTTTCTGTGTACTTTATGGAATGTCCCATGAATTATGAGTTTTGTAGTATAGTGGCTGAGAACAGGTATTATCCCATGTTGTGAGTGCTGTTTCCTTTAATCCTTTCAGATGGCTCTTTTCCTAGCTACGGGTGATTCTATCACACATATGTGCTGATCAATACTCAAGAGAAATCACTGATCACTTTCCAAAGGGCAGTCTCTGGAGTTCTCTGAGCAATGTCTCTGTTTTTCTTTACTTTGTCCTGATAGCTTGAAGTCAAACTTGAATAGCTTTGACTTCCCTGGGTTTCAGCTCTTTCTTCTCCACTGGGGAAGTCCTTTGGATTTCCCTGGGTTATGCTCTCCTGAGCAATTTATTGCCTGTAAACTCTCTTAAGGAAGCTACCGATCCTGTGGCTGAGCTTGTCTTTTCCCCTCGCTTAGGGATCACTAGCATTTGCTTTTTGAAAAGTGCTATTTTATATATTTTGCCCAGTTTTGTATTGTTTCCGGTGGAAGTACATACCTTGTTCCTGATTTTCCATCTTGGTTGGAAAAAAAAAGCTTTTATTTGTTGTTAAATAGAACTTCTTATTGACTTTATTTCATTAAGGTCAGTAGTACCCATTGAGTTCTGGTTTTTATATTTCCTGAGACTCCCCACTTGCCCTAGCTAGTACATGGTTGATATCTGAGATAATTGTCTGTGAGTAAGACAAAGAAGTTATAGGATTCATTGACAGCATATTAGGTTTCTTTTTAAAAAAAAAATTATTTATGTTTTTAAATTTTAGTTCATTGTACACAAATGGAGTACAACTATCGTTTTTCTGGTTGTACACAAAGTAGAATCATACATTTTGCATATTTAGGTTTCTTAATAGAGATATGGAACTTGGCTACTTTTTGATGAAATAAAATCAAGAAAAGCATGCATTCACAAAAATCAAACAGAAAGCAATGAGAATTAGAGTTTCTCTTCCATTGTTTTAATATATAATTATGACCCCAAATCTGGCAAAGTTAAGTACTGTTAATTTTTCCCCACAACTTCAATGGATTTACTAGAAAGTGTTTATATGGTTATTATTATTATTATTTATTTTTTGTGGTACCCTGGGTTGAACCCAGGACCTTTTGCATGCTAGCCCTGAACTCTCTCTGAAGCCTTGTTTTTAGTTCATTTTGAGGCAGGGTCTCATTAAGTTGCCCAGCCTGACCTCCAACTTGTGGTCTTCCAGCCATAGCCTCCTGAGTAGCCAGCCAGATTTATTGTACATATTCATTTTAATCCACTGTGTTACATACATTTACCTACCTTCTTTGATTAGAACAGCACATGAATAGTGCTCCTTTATTAATATATGTGTGTGGGTATGCAACATGTTCTATCTTCAGTGTTAGTTGTTTATTAAATTAGGTGGAAATTTTTAGTACCCAAATTGAGATTTTTTTGTATTCCACTCTTTTGTTTGTTTTTTGGTACTGGGGACTGAACTCAGGGGTGCTTAACCACTGAGCAACATCCCCAGTACCATTTATATTGTATTTTAAGACAGGATCTTCCCAAGTTGCTCAGAACCTCACCAAGTTGTGGAGGCCTTGAACTCATGATCCTCCTGCCTCAGCTTTCCGGGCTGCTAGGATCACACATGTGCACCACTATGCGCAGCCTCCTTCCACCTCTTAGGTTGAATTGATCTCAGTTTTGGTCTATGTTTTTAAATTATATATAATGAAAGTACTTTGGAAATACTCAAAGAACATAGGTTTTGGTCCTACACTCTCATAAATTAACTGTATCTATGTGCAAGTAAGTTTGGTCTTCCTGAGCCTCAGCTTTCTCATCCGTCATTGTTATATTGAATCAGATTACATCTAACATTAATTCCAACTGCGAAGCTAGGTGTATATACTGAAGTTCCTTCTTTAAGGCACTATCAATACACAGAAGATTTATGCTGGAAGCCTGACCTGTCACTGGTTGGTGACAATGAGGGGACATTTGCCCCATCCTCATATTCACCATGGTCTTATATTTGCATATTTGATGCTATCTCAAAGTGATGGCACACACATTATTGTGCAGAAACTCTGACAGAAACAAAAAAAAAATACTAATCATAGAGCTTTATGCTCTTCTCCTATTACTAGGCCACATATTTTAAAGTAAGTTACAATATATTTTACCACTGCCCCATGAAAAGCATTTATATTGCATTGCATTTTTGTGTTAAAATGTTACATTGTTAAGTAGAAGCATTTGTTTCCATTTCTCTTTTTTTATTTTTCTAAGTGACATATAAAAGTGGTTCATATTTAAGGGATATCACATGATATTTTAATACATGCAAACATTTTGTCGTGTTCACATCAGGGTGAACATATCTATCCCTTAAAACGTCTATCATTTCTTTGTTCTGAAAGCATTAAAATCCTTTTGTCTAGCTTTTCCGAAATGTTCAATGTTATTGAGATCTACAGTCAGTCTACTATACAAAAAACACCAAGAAACATTTAAACCAGACTCCAGCTTTGCTAACTCCATTTTGAGATTTCATCATTTAAATTTTAATAAATAATAGGCATAAAGAAGTGTACGTGGCCCACATCTCTCTGGACTTGCAAGTCTCTGAAATATGTGTGTCATAAGTATTAAAGCTGATATGTAATATTTCAACTAAAAACACTAGACTGGCTCTCACAATCCTACCCACTGAAGCGATATTTTGAGTTTGTTTTCCTTCTACTTATGCGTACATATACATATGGTAGGCTCAGATAATGAGATTCTTTTCAATTTAAGCTGCTTGTAGTTAGACATATGAAAAAAACACCTCCATATAATTTGCCTCTTTTAGTGGCATTTACATGGGTAGATGTGTTTTGATTTTGCTTTTGTGTAGCAAATACTGTGTTATCTGGGCCAAAAGCATTTCACCGTCAGAATTAGAGACTGTAAGCACAGCTGATTCTTCAGAGCATTTTGGGCAGCTGCAGAATCAGGATGACTGTCCACCAGGCACTTCATGCCGTCGTTAAACAAATTGGTTCACTTTCTACCTTATGTCTAACTTTATATATAAAGATATTCTCCCTTTCCTCCTGGTGAAGTAAATATGCAAAAGCAAAACAAAGTAAACAGGAGATATGTCTAATGGAAAATCTTTGTGTTTAGGAAATACATAAATAATTCTGACATTTATTTAAGTCATAACTAATCCATGTCATGGGACCAGAGTTCATCTTCTTTAATTCCAGCGGAAATTGTCATTTATTCTGAAGAATTATGTAACAGTAGACATTTTATCTGTTGTTACAAAAATAAGATATAAGAGATAAACATATATTTTGTTTAGGATATAACTGAGGGAAACTAACACTTGATTTAAATTTATATGGGACGGGAGGTATAGCTCAGTGGTAGAGTGTTTGCCTAATATGGGGCTGTCAGTTTCAAACCCAGCATAGCAAACAAATCAAAATTTAAAAAGCAAATTTGCATGAAGGAACATTTGAATATGATATAAAAACTGTTGACTTTGGCTAAATTTAGTGATGGTCCTTGAAACCGCTTACTAAATTCTTTCAGATGTTCCATTTATATAGTCCTATTTGCTATCATATATTAGTTAAAGAAAATTAGTTTTTTTATACTTTTAACAATTCCATGTTAGTATTTATTTGTCCCATTTTCCAGCTGAAGGAAGTAGGACTTACTGAACAAATCATACAGCTGGAAAACAGAAAATGGCCAGATTTTAAGCCAATTCTGCCTGAGTTAAAGGGCCTGTACTTTGTACTCTGAGTCCCCCACCATGAGTTAGTAATTTTGATTGGCAGCCCACCATCTCCAAACACCTAGCAGTGAGAGTCAGGGCCTCATTTGGAAATGGCTGTTTGCTTACTTGTGAATGAGCAGCCATTCTCATTTGGACTCTGTTCTCCTGCATCACAGGTTACTCCTGACCATCCCCGCCTTCCAGTTCTTCCTGGAATGTGGCTCCCAGTAGGGCTCACTGTGCTTCTTCCTCCAAGCCCAACTTAGAGCTACCTTCTTGGTACAAGAGTCCAATCTGACATGAAATTTAGTGTTTATGAGTCACACCCGCCCCAAATAACAGCTGCTTTCTCCCTCTAACACCCTATGCAGCCCCAGGCCCACTGGGGGCAGTGCCTGAACTTTATACTGCCCCATAGGGTTTAGAGAAATGGTTATGTGTTTGAAAAACAGATCTGTGGTCAAGAAAATATGGAAAGAGTGGCTTAAATAAAGTTTAACAGGATCAGAGTCTTTAATATGCTAATATGCTTTATTTGTTTCCAAGGGAGAAAGTTAGTTTGCAGCATGCTCCTGACATATTAGACCAAATATGGCTGTTTTTTTTGTTGTTTGTTTAACAGAGTCCTTTAAGGGGAAAGGTATGCTGTGTAAAATGCTTTGAATATTGTTGGCTTAACTCAAGGAAGTGGTGGAAATTTCCTAAACCTTTAATACGTGAGTCAGGGAAAATATTTTGGGAAGTTTTCCCCCTTTGTAATCTGTTATCACAAATAATAATTAGTAATGTCCTTTCATAAGACTGATCGTACTTCTTGCTATTCTCCTTACTATTAAATTGGGCGGCCCTTTTGAGGGGAATGTTCTAGAGTAGACATCATCCCAGAATATGAGAGTGTCCTTGGCTGAGAATTGGAAAGTGAGAGTAAGAATAAGTACCTGGAACTAAGAAGAGAGGCTGAGTCCACGAAGGAGACTCAAGGCACAGGTGTGCATACCTAAGATCTCTGGTTAGAGCAGGTGAGCATGCCCATCCTAGAAAGGCTTCATGGAAAAGGTGAGTCCTGGCTCAATTTTGTAGGAGGGGTGACTGGCAGAAGCACACAAAGTCCTCCAGGCGAGGCATGGAAATGCGTGAGGGTAGAAGGGTGAGTCACATCCTGGAGACAGTCACCAATTGATTTCTGCTTCCTCTATGTCCAGGCATGTCTAATCAAGTTTATTCCCTCTTCAGAAGAGGGGGAAACATTGAGAAATGGATGACGTTAGTATCTCTTAAATCTTTCCCTCTAACTCATTTGATCCATATGCATGCAGATTACCTCTCAATAGATACATTCAAACTTTTAAAAATAACTGTTGGTTGAACAATCACATTAGGAAAAGTGAATATATTTTAGTTTAGAATTGGGTCCTTGGAAGTAAAAGTAGTAGAAATGATAGCCAGGAACAATAGCCCAACCATAAGTTCCTTAGAAACAGCTGGATGGAAGATGCCTTCAGGAGATCTGCCATCTGGTTCTCCTGCTTTCTGCCCCTTCCTTCCTGTCTGCCCTCCCTCCATTCCTTCCCACCATGGCCCAAGTGCCACTCTGTATACAAAACTCATGTTAATTTTATATATAAGATTCAAACCAGCCTTTTAAAAACATAAATTGGATGCGATTGTCCCCCCTACTCAAAAGTTTCTGGTGTCTTCCTTCTGCCTATAGAGAACTCCCTTCCCTCCTCTCTTTGTAGGATACCTTACCTGTCTTGGCCTCCATTTCCCACCTTCAGCCTTTGTGCAGAATTGCTTTCTGGCTCCCGTCTTCCTCTTTTGCTATCAAGGGTTGAAAAACTGACTCATGGAGCTGGTTCTGGCCTTTATCCTGTTTATGTAAGGCCCTTAAACTAGGTAGGTCAATTTTTTTTTTTCAAGAACTATTAGAAAAATATGCAGTAGCCATCAAATGTGGTATGCAAAGCCCCCACATATTCACCATCTTGCATTTTATTGGAAAAGTCTGGCAACTCAGGACCTGGATCATGTTTCTCTACCAGTGCATCCTGTTCTTTATATCATGTGCCTCAACTTGCAATTATATTCTCATCAGTTTTTACTTGTTGATGGTCTTCTTCTCCTCTCTGCTCCACAAGGACAGAAGCCCTCTTTGCAGGGTGCTCTAGTGTGGAGTTCAGTGCTTCACACATCTTGCCACCATTAGTGCTAAATATATACTGGTCTACTTCCCAGTTCATTTCCCAGATACCACTTTATGACTGGTGCTCTCTGTCCACATCAGTCCTTGGCTTACCCTTGTTTAATTTTTCACATGTACTTTCTCTATTGGGAAATGCAGTTCAGTTGTGTTCATAAAATTCCTTTCCAGTACATGTGAATTCACCTGAGAAAGAGACCCTCTGTTCCTGGATTGTATATGATGGATACCTGTTGTGAGTTTCACAGGTCTGTCAGTTTTCTGGTGGAGAATTGGGAGGCTTGTTTCCAATGTGTTGAACTTGTGGCATTACTTCAGTGGGCTTGGCTCCATTCTCATGTTCATCTGGGTACTGATGATCTGTCTGGTTGAATCTACTGTCACTGAAACCTAGTAGAGGGAATCATTTCTGAAATTTTAGAAATTGGATTGCTGTTGATAATTGTCTTTCTGTATCCATGGGAGGTCCATGTTAATAATTCTCTGCAACACTATTCAGAGATGACATCTGTTTAAGCATACATTATAAAAGTCAGATTTGTTCAACAGAGACTTTATTAATTTGTCACTTTCCCTGAGCAAATGTGACTGCACATTTGTTTAAATATTTACCAACGTAGGTGAATGAGCAGCAGAAGAAGGTAAAATGAAAGCCAAATAGGACACATGTTTTTAAAGAAAGAGTTTCATTGACTTTGTTGTTGTATGGGTAATAATGCAGTACAGAAAATGTGATATGTTCAAACTGTGCTGCTCATATTCACTGATTGAAAAGGGACAGTTCCATTTTCTGCCGTGCGAAACCAAGTCATTCTTATTAAAAGGTCACAGGAAACTGAGGAGAAATGTCAGGCACACAGACTGACCTATTCAGAATATAATCAAGCTTGCTTTAAAAAGACAACATCTACATTATGAAGGGGAGAGATCTGATTGTATTCTCTGTGCCTTGGTAATGCAGTTAGTGCCGATAAGACCTTGAGACAATCTTGCCCTTCAGAAAATGAGTGTTTGTGGTGGGTGTGGGTGGGTCAGAGGGAACCTCATGATGTAATGTGGCTAAGATCATCTCTTCATCCAGTTTCCTTTTGAATTATTGAACTTAGCATTTCTTTACAAGATGTACATTTTATTTCAAGATAACGTTGCTTCACTTTAATTTTCACCTCAGAATAATTAATTTCATAAAGGACTGAAGAAAGTGGTCCCCTGGATCCAGCGGCAGACTGACAGTTATGCAGCTCCAGTCCTCTGTTTGCCCAGAGGTACTGTTTTTGCAATGCATCTTCTGATAGTCTCCCATCCCATTTGAAGAGACCAGCTGTAAAGGCAAGATGGTAATTCTGTTTTCCTGCCAGTTCATCCTTGGCCTCTCTCCAGACTTGTAGTATTTAGAGCTTGATTTTGCTGGCTGCCTAGTTCCTTGTGTGCACAGAGCTCCCATTGACTTCATTATGATAAACAGAATGATGATAAACTTCAATGGTAAACAGAAGGGTTCTTTACTTCAGTGGGAATTCTGCATGTATGAAGAGATATGGTCCAGTAAAAGCTGCTCATCTCATATCAAATAAATAAGCATAATAGTGTCCATCATGCCAAGTTGGTGTCATGTGACATATGTCTCAGAGAACGTGAAGACCAGAGATTCCACTCCTGTGGTTACCAAATTACCATCTGATGGTACATTCTCGATTTTTCCAGTCTCTTGTTGGAAATCTTCAGCTGGTTATATTCCCTTCTGACTGGGATGGCTCTTCCAGCAGATGTATAGAAAGAGGTAGGTTTTTTTTTCCTTGCAAAGATGGATCACAAATAAGGCCCACTGAAGCAAGTAAACTGTAGGATTTTTAATGTTTGACAAATTCTTCATTGGTTCAAATGTGCCTGGCCAACAATCTGGTGTATAATTTCTCCTAGGCTGGCAATGTGGCAGGTGGACATAAGTGAATGGTGTTGCCAGGTGAAGTATTTGGGGTTCTAACAGACTGACTGACTGACTTAGGCATGCGTAATTAATTGAGTTAAAAGTTTTAATCTGTTGACTGTCTACAAATTAAGATTTTATTATCACGGTATCATGGCCTTTGCTAAAATTGCTTATTTATTATATCTAAAATGAGAAAACTCAAATTGGAATATTATATAAAAAACCCAGGTAGAGTAAGATATCCATTTCACTAAGGGTGAAATCTTGTTAGTTAGATCTGATTTGGTTAGATTTGTCTCCCTATAAGGATTGAATAAATTTATCTTACCAAATATCTTTTTGGACTTAGAGAAAGCCCTCCAGCAAACACCTCCAGGTAATGAACTATTTATTCAGATTGTTTTTTTTTCTGTTAAAGATTTCTGTTTTTAAAATTTGCTTCCTTCTTTCCTCTAACAAAAGAAACCTGAGAACTTTCTATGTACAACCATCTAGGGGAAAACCCTTTTTGCCTTTAGGTTTTTTGATGTTTCTGCTTCCTATCATAATCACTTCTTGACCTTTATGATACTTTTTTCTCATTATTAGTTTTTAAAGCAACTAGCTTCATATTTTCTTTTTTAAAAAATGTTTTTCCCCGGCTAACTATTGTTTCATTTTTAACTTCCTATTTCTGGGAAATTGATTAATCCAAATGTCACTGGAATGTTTACTAATAGACTAAAATTTTCTGAATGCTTTGCAACTTGGCTTTGGCACAGGTTATATTTTTAGAAGAAACTATTTTTATTTATCTAGTTTTTAGTTTTTGAACACATATATGAATAGGTTTTAACAAAGCACTTTTTTTTCCTCAAGAAATACAAAATGATTTTTCTACAAAACTATTGTGTGGCCTAGATTCAAAGATTCCATTAAAAAGCAAGAAGACTATAAATAAAGAAGTGACTCATAAACAGATATTTTCAATTTTGAATTACATACTTTGTAAGCTACAATTAAGCAGAAGTAAAATATTGCTGAGTAAATATTAAGAAAGGTAACTTGGAGATTTGAGTTTTTAAAGAAAAATATTGGTACAATTTTCTCAAGTACATATAAGAGAAACTTTTTGTGACCATTCATTTAAGCTATTTTTCAAGAAAAAAAATCATTTCAGAAGCCAACAAGAGAAAAAAAAAACACTGAGAGACATATGGTCCTTTATAGCTAAAAATGAAATACACTGAAAATAAAAATGGAAGAAGAATAAATATATAATAATGAACACTATCATTGTGTGGTATAAATCTTCATGATGTTTCAAAGCACTATCATGATTATTTTATTAGATTCTACATTGGCTTTCTATCCTGTTCTGTCAGTGTGTGTACTTTTATGTCGATACCAAACTGTTTAGATTACAATCACTTTATAATATGTTTTGAAATCAGGGAGCATGTTGTCTCCAGCTTTGTTCTATTTGCTCAAGATGGTTTTGGCTATTCAGGGTACTTTTAATAGAAAGGTACTAAGAGCAGAAAGAAAGGTGCTATGTAAATATATATTGCTGCTTACTTTGCTTTCTATATTACTATTTCTTTTGCTTAATAAGTGGAGGAGGTCTGTGAACACCAAGTTTAAGTGTCCATTCTGAACTTTGTCAAGTCACTTCAACTAACTGAGCCTCAGTTTCCTCTTCTATAACTAGTCATCTTGTATTAATGATGCCAGCATTAAGTAGTCCTTTTTTGCATGCCTGGAACTTTCTTCTTTTTCCTTGAATAATTTCAATTAGATCAATCTTCATATAATTCTACAGCTATACTACTATTGCCTTTGTATGAAGGCTGGAGAAACTGAGGCACAGAAAGTTTAAGTAAATTTCTGGTTACTGGCTCAGCTGAGATTATCATTTGAGTGGCATGGCTCTGGAATCTCTTCTCACGAATCCTGCACTTTTCTGCTTCCCAATTATAATAATGGTCATGGAATGACAATACTCGGATAGGAATATGAAAATGTTATGATAGCACAATGATAAAATGATAAATGATAAGGCCATAGAATACTGATTGACGTTACCACAAGTTACACTCTTTTCTGACACAATTTTGTCTCATGCTTCTTTAAGCAGTAACTACCAGGATCACCTGTTTCCTAGGTCGGAGAGCTGAAGGGTCTGTAGTCACACAGAGGTAGGACACAAACCAAGGTGAGTTTCACTTCATTTTACTGGTGCACTCTGGTTCAAGGAGAGAACTCCATTGGGTGCTCTTTACCAGCTCCTCCTGTCGTGGTTGCCTGGTAGGACAGTACTGTATGAATCAATCCAGGGCATCTCTGACTCTGGTTCTAAGGACAGTAACCAAGTTCAGTGACTAGAGTTTAAAAGTAGTTCTTTATTGGAAGATGGGGGAGACTTCCAATTGTAAATTAAACAGCTGGCTTCAGCAGTGCATGCCTATAGTCCCAGCTATTCAGCCTATGGAGACAGAGGGATCAATTGAGCACAGGAAGCAGAGGGCAGCCTGAAATACATAGTGAGACTCTTTCAAAACATCAATCAATCAATCAATAAACATTTCAAAGAAGATTTTAATGTTATTTTATCAAGGTTAGTGTGGGGGAAATTAATCTTATAAAAATTATGAGTTTCCCAGTGCCTACCAAGTTTCTATGTCCAATAGACACTCAAGGAATTCTTGAAGAGTAAATAAATATTATGATAGAAAAATTGTTTCCTTCCACTCTCTGGCCTTCTTCTGAGTACTCAGCTCCATTGGTAGACATTTGTTAAGTCCTTGGTCTGTGCCTTACTTCAAGTAGGAGTGTGTGTCTTGTGATATCCGGCCATGTTCAAGGACTAATATATTCTTTTTTTTTTTTTTTTGAACCAGGGATTGAACTCAGGGACACTCAGTCACTGAGCCACATCCCCAGCCCTATTTTGTATTTTATTTAGAGACAGGGTCTCACTGAGTTGCTTAGGGCCTCACTAAGTTGCTGAGGCTGGCTTTGAACTCGAGATCCTCCTGACTCAGCCTCCCAAGTCGCTTGGATTACAGGCATGCACCACCAGGCCCGGCTAAGAACTAATATATTCTAAGAAAATGAAATCCAATGAGGAAAGGGCTAACTCTCAGCACTTAGCTTCTCCAAAAAGGCCATAGATCCATTCTTTCCCTTCGTGCCATGGATAAGCTTTGGTAAAACTGGATCCTTGCAGTGTTCAGTTTTTAAAATAGGTATCTTAGAGAATCTACCTTGGAGAACAGAACTTTTTTTAAACATTATTTTTTTGAACTCAGATCCTCACACATGTTAAGCAAGTGCTCTACCCCTGAGCTACATCCCTGGCCCACAGAATAGAGATTTTAAAAATAGTGTTCTACAAGCCCCTTGAAAGAAAGACTCTCAAGAGTTATTAAATGACCCTGTCTATGATGCTGATGTCATATGCTCAGAATGCAGGCATTTCTTTGCCTTTGGTAGAAAGTATAGGAGTGAAGCAATATTTTGAAATAAAACTTGTCCCCAAATTACACAGATTTCCTTGCACACATACCGACAGGGTGAAGCAGTGATAGTACCTCTCTGGAGATGAAGCTGTTTTTATTCAACTCATCAATGTATGCTTATGTCTGGAGAGAAAGAAATGTCTTCACGTTTCTCACACAGTGCTCCTTTTAATATTTTATAGTATTTAGTTACAGTGAAAATAAATATTCAGCATTAATGGAAGTCAGTAGGAATTCTGTTTATAAGTGTCTATTAATAAACCACTTGTGAGGTTAGGGAATAGAGATGTGTTGAGTGGAAACATTGCAATTAAGTGGCTTCAGTGTGACCACATAGTTAAATTGGGATTAAGAACCATAGCAATAAAATAAATCCATAAAGTCTTTTTTGTGTATCATGAAATAACTTGATACATACAGCATAACCTAGTTGACATTAATAAATTTATTTATACTCTATTTGAACCTCAGCCTCTCATTCAGACAGTCCTTGGTATTATGTTCCTGGAATACTGCAGACATGAATGTGTAAAATTACAAATTATTTTAACTTCAGTAACTAATGAGTCTGGTCTCAAAGTTCCGTTTTTTATTTGATCATCTAAATTCCTATTTTCTATACATTTCAGTTCCATTTTACCTTTCTTCAGTTGTGGTTCTGGAACAATGTGAAACCACAGAGATGCACCAGAATGTGTTTCTCTTTTGGGCTGCAAAGGTACCCCAAATCAAGAACTGGCAAAGATACTCGTGTCAACAGCTGGCATCCCTCCCAGGAAGCTATCCTTTTATTTTCAGCTTAATGTCCCCACTGAAGAATCGAAGGGTCCAGTGTTTGTGGGCTGGTGGTACTATATTGCAGAATGAGGGTGATTTCACATGGTCTTTGATCAAGTAAAGTGTTTCATTGAATTGCCTGGAAAATTTTAAAATATGCTACTTGGCAGAAGGCATAGAGGGATTATATAATACCAAACCCCATCTTTCCCCATTCCTCTGAGGCTATCTCTTGGTATGTGGTGGTGATTGATTCCAAAACCTCCATAGTACCAAAGTCCAAGGATGCTCAAGTCCCTTATAAAAATGGCATAGTATTTGTAAGTCATGTATATACATCTTCCAATATGCCTCAAGTCATCTTTTGATTGCTTATAATATGTAATAAAATGTAAAGGCTAGGTAAATATGCATTGTACTGTATTGCTTTGTGAACAATGACAAGAAAAAAAAAAAGATCTGAGTATGTTCAGTTGGTTCATTTTGGGCACATACTTTTTTCTCCAAATATTTCAATCCACAATTGGTTAAATTCATGGGTAAGGAACCTGCAGATACGGAGAGTGAACCGTAATTACATAGTCTGATTTCCCTTACAGATCAGATAAGTCTGTCTGCCCTGTTATCCGGCCCCCTTTACAGACTGGGAGTGTGGTTTGGAAAGTTGAAGTTATTTTGTGCTATGAAGTCACAAGGTTGAGATTTGAAGATCTGGATCCAGGTCTTCCATTATTCACTGTATCTCAGTGGGCCACATTAATTTGACATTGTAGCACAGATACCTACTCATGGTTATTAAATCCAGCAATTTCTAATTAGTAGAGAACAGGCTATCACAATAGTTCTGCACACACACGACTCTAGGTATGACACCTCTACAGGTCAGTTACCACCACCATCTCAGTGGAGGTGAAACCCAGTCATGGCCCTCCCCTTCATTGATATGCAACTAGGTCTGAGTATGTAATGTTCCCTGAAACTAATTTTAGAAACTAAGATGTGATTCTCAGGGGATCAGAGATCGCTTTGTGGTGATCTGAAAGCCCTAAAAGTTTTAAATATATTATACCTCTACTCCAGTAAGCATCCAACCATTAGATATTCTGAATGGTATATAATACTTGCATTTGTAAGACAATCTGAAATATCTAATGTTTAGATATCATTTAACCTATAGTTCAAGGATAATAGATTTCTGCTATGATCACAACACTCATGTGTTTTTTATTAAATTGCTGTTGAGCAATCAACCTAAAGCAGCTTGTGTTAATTGTGTTTGTGTGTGTGTGTGTGTTCTGGGGACTGAATCCAGGGCTTCCTGCATATTGACCACATGTCTGCCACTGAGTTACACCATTAGCTAAATTTTTGATTAACATTATTTTAGAATAAAAATAGCAAAGTTAATATGAAAAGTTCTCATGTACTCATACCCAGTTTCACCTATTCTTAACAGCTTACAATAGCATAGTACATTTGTTATAATGAATGAATCAATGCCAATACAGTGTTAAAACACATGATTCAGAATTCCTTTTGTGTTTAATCTCATGCATTTTTTTCTCTCTCACAAGGTCATATACAGGATACCACAATTACTTTTAGTTTTTAGGTCTCCTTAGTTTTTTTTTCTTTTTGTTTAAAAATGTTTTGATGAACATAATAGCTTTGAGTAGAATCAGTCAAGTGTTTTGAAAGAGTATCCCTCAATTGATGTTTTTCTTATGATTAGCTTGGTTTTACATATTTTTAGGAATATCACTGAGATAAAGTTCCATTTTTAATTTATTTTTGAGTGTACATATTGAAGACATTCAATATGATAAATATAAATATGTATGTAAATACATGCACATATAATGAAATGATTATTAGAATTAAGCAAATTCATATACCCTTCACCTTCTGTAGTTATCTTTGTGTGTGTGGAAAGAGCTCCTACTGCATACTTTCTTAGCAAATTTTCAGTTCACAAAATTATTAATTCTAGTCCTTGTGCTGTATTGTTGGGAGCTGTTTGCTATAAGACTATTCTATGGGTGCGGCTAAGATGGCGCCTGGCATTTTGCACCGTCACTGTCCTTGCTGGGTAAACATATGACGCTGTTTTCAGGAAGTATCTTTGATTGGGCAGCTTGCGCGTGCTTAATGCATGATCAGTCTATTCTTCCTTTGTATGTTATACGGTTAGCACGCATTGTTCACGTGTACTAGGTTGTGATTGGTTGCTTGTTCACGTGTACTAGGTTGTGATTGGTTGCTGTATGCTTATATGCTTGGTCATTTCCGGTTAACGGGAATTGTAACGAGAGATTGTTGGAAGAAGAAGTAAAAACCACGCTTACTACCCTTTACCTCTCCGAGTCGTTCTTGCCGGTCGAGAGCGACACTGTATGAGATCTCTGGGTCTTTTCATTTTACATAACTGTATTTGGCCTATTTCTCCATTTCCTCCTTTTCCCCAACCCTGGAATTTGCTATTCTATGTCTATGTGTTCAACTGTTTTCTGTATTCTACCTATAAGTGAGACCATGCAGTGTTTTTTTCTCTATGTCTGACTTATTTCACTTTATCATATCATGTCAAAGTTACAGACTATCAACATGACCACAATTGATGTTGACCAGGGTCACCTGACTCAAGTAATGCTTGGCAGATCTCTCTGCCATAAAATTTCCCCCCTTTTTCAGAATGTATTCTTTGGAAGGAAGTCCCTGTGTTTTATACCCCAGGTTTTAGGAGTGGGGAGTTATGCTCCTGAAGCAAGCGAATCTACCTGAATTATTTGGAAATCTGTTCCTTCTCCCCCATTGACCTATTTATTCAATTATTATATTAGTATGGCTGCACTAATTTTTTTGAGAGTTTGAATTGTGGTCTGATATTGCTTTATTTTGTTCCTTGAATTGTTCCAGATTTGGTCATCCAATTTAATGTTTAATTTCTAATCCAGCATAAATGGCTTTATGTTGTTTTCTGCAGTTATATTCTCTGTAAATTCAAGAAATTTCTGATAATTTGACGGTACTGATTCATTTAAAGGCATTTGCAGACGTATAGATTTGTATTCTTATTATATTCTGGCACATTGTAAAAAAATCTGAAATGAAAGGCTAATATCACTCTATGATTAGGTCAAGTCTCTGAAATCAAATTTTCACTATTACAGTACAATGAGATGTGTATTTTGTCATATGCTCATAGTAAGTCATTTTCAGTGGCAGGCACTGATGACTTTGGTGTCCTCTTAGCTCCTTTCCCAAAATTCTCATCCTCCTCCTGGTTATCCCCTCAACCAGGTACCTATGAGCATCTCATTTCTAAAGCCTGTTTCCCTGCCATCTGTCAGTTAATTTCCATATGTTGTAGTTGATGAGACCATTAGGGATCACCCTCTCCAATAACTAAGATTTAGGATGGGAAATGAATGATCTGAAAGCATCCTGAAATATCAATGATTTGATATTTAATGGTAAGCTTCCAGGAACAGATATATCAGAAGAGATGAGTCCCGTACAGTGCTCCTCAGATTCTATACCTTCCTATGTATCAGTCCAAATAATGGCACCTCTCTGTGTGCATGTGCCTTTTATTTTCATGCTTTAAATCAGAACCAGAGAGTCATTTTTGGAACTAGAATTCCACTTTAAAAACATGTGTGATTTGGGTATTTTTATTCATGTTAGAACTTAGTCTGAAATACAACCACTTGACATTGTTCAATAGTCATCTCAACAACCAGAGCGACATGTTGTCAGAATCTTAATTAGAGCGACGTTTTGGGGCACAGTCACAAAGCAACAGGAGTAATTACACAAAACAATCACCAACACCCACAAGTACTAACAGTGCCTGAGCTACAGCACGTGAAGACTACAACGACAATTTTCTAGATTAATCTAAGTCATTATAAAAACTGATTTATTAAAAATAATTGATTTTAAGATATCCTATAGATTTTTGCTTTTCATAGCCTATGTTGTGAAATGACATGCTGAACAAAATAATTCTTCCTGTACATAGTTCAGAATATTCTCTGCTTCAAAAAAGAAAGGGAAATGAATGGTATGAAAATTAACTTATTAGAAGTGGTAAAATTGTAGGTGGAACATTTAAGAAAATCGTTGCAGGAAAGCCAGGTCTTTTCACAAAAGGAAAATATGCATATATCAAAAATATTAATATAAATGCCCTGAAAGAACTGAATTGTAACAAACCTGAAGCCAAGCAAACTGCTACCAAAGTTAGTGCAAATAGGAGGGCGAAAGTTAAATAAAATTTTAAAAAGAAGTTACTATCTGCAAAAGACACAGAAACAATCTTGGAAAAATATTTTGTAATAATATTCTCATGGTAGAGAATACTTGTTTCAAAATGATGCTCGTGGTACCACAGTTTGGGCCTCAAGTGAGGAACATCATCCCACCCAGGGCTTTCTTAGTCAAAGAGAGATGCTTGTGAAGTTTCACTTTAGCCAACTTTCCACCCTGCCCAGGTGAGAGCTCATTGTACAGGTTTAGTTTAACATGTTTTCTCCTTACCTGTCAATTTTTCCTTTGACAGCTATTGCTAATATTTATCAGGCATTTTGAAGTACTCCGCATAGGCTCAGCCTCAGGTAGAAGCAGAGGTAATGGATCTTACAGTTAATCGTATGCTATCACATGTGTGCACCTCACACATACAAACTGAACAGCAACAGTTACCTTAAAAGGAAAAAGGAACAGCAGGAAAGTTATCAGAGAAGAGCAATATTCTTCTTGAAAGAAGGGTGGGAAAGGGGTAGGCAGAGAGGTTTTTTTTTTTTTTTCCTTCCTCTCTCTCTCTCTCTATTAGCAATTGCCTCTTTTTTCACCTTTTGATGACCTAATTTCAAGCCTCAAACCTCAATATCATTCTCATTATTTTTAATCATGAAGATTTTTTAGATCTCCCCTTTCTTACTTTGCTCTATTTTTTTTTTTTATGAGCTATAGAAGAATAAGACCCAATATGAAACCCCATGGCAGAATTCCTATTTTGATGGAACTTTATGGTATGTCTTCCTTTCATGAGGCAACTGGGCACCAAATTCAAAGAAAATTGATGCAGTACATTGTACCATAACAATCATGATGGACACCACTCATCTGGTGGGTACCTACAAGGTTTTGGGCCTTTTCCTATATACCTTATAAATATGACATCTAACCTTCAACGGAACTCTATGAGGTTTACTAAAGTATCCATTCATTCATTTATCCAATACTTACCTACTACTAGGCACCGTCTGAGAATCAATAATTAAAAGTGTGATCCTTTGAGCAGGCTAATTGTATGCCAATGGAAGGGAAAATAGTTTAGTGGAATATATTCTGTGAAAGATGTCAGAGAGAGATCAATAATCCTCTTAAATATACATGTGTAGGGCTTTTGCTGGCTTCTTTGAAACACAAAATGAAACTTTCAAGCAAGTTTCAGAAGCGGTATGGAGTTACTACAGATCATTAGAAAAGTCAAAGACAGAAAAACAAAAAAAATAGCCCACTGTTATTAGACTTTTTTGTTCCAGTTGAAAACCAATTTTGTGTTAAAAAGAGTCTGATGAAATGAAAATAGAAGTAACATCGAAGAAGGGTCAGTTTTGCTGTGGTTTAAATGTACCCCCCATGTTCATGTGTTAGAAAAGTAATCCCTGGTGCAGTAGTGTGGGAAGGTGGGTCTGATAAGAAGCCCCGAAGTCATGATTAGTAGATCATGAATGGATTAATGTCATTATTGTGGTTAGTTATCACAAGAATGCAGAATGAGTTTGTTAGAAAACCAAGTTTGTGACCTCTCCCTCTCTTTGAGACAAGAGTCCTACTATGTTACACAAGCTAGTCTCTAACTCCTGGGTTCAAGTCATCCTCCCACATCAATCACCTGATTGCTGGGCCTACACACACAGCCTAGCTCCCTCTTGATTTCTCACTCTTGGCCTCTCTAGCCCTTCTGATTCTAAAAGGATGCAGCACAAAGACCCTCACCAGATGTCAGTAACATGCTCGTGGATTCCTCAGCCGGGAGGCAAATAAACGTCTGTTCCTCATCAGCTGTCCAGTCTATGACCAGTCCCCAGTTGAGCTTCTTCTTTAATGGAGATTCTACATACTGAGTTTAAAGATCATATAATAGCAGGACTGTCATGTTGTTTCTGATCCTGGAAGTTTTGTTAAGGAATACAGGATCATCTGTGCTCCTTAACAAAATTTAAAAGCATACTTTTTCCTAAATTTGAGCACACCAATCCATTCCAATATGAGGAACTCATGAGTTGTTGTTTGATGTGAAGAACTTGGAGGTTCCCGTGGCAAAAACACTTGTAATTTTTACTGCTTGTCAACTCAATCCACGGAGAGGAATGTGCAACTTATTGTTTCTGTTACTTTCAACATAGAATGTATTCTTCCTTAAGTAGAGAAAAAATGAACTTAGTAATACATAACATTAGAATTCTAGATTCTGATTTTCTTTAATTTTCTTGATCTAAGTTTGAATGATATTCAACGCAGATGCTAAGTATAAACACATAAAATCAAGTTTATAGTTAATGGACTGATTAGTCAAAAGGACTGGGCAGATGAAAATTTCAGTGGATATACACTCTACCTCTTAGGGAACTGTGAAAGTGACTTATTACAAATCCACTATTATTATTTTAAAAACTAAATCGAATTTTTAAGAAGAGAAAGCACAGCACTTTTCAAAAAGGAAGAAAAACCAGTGGTACCAATTGAAAGACTGTTAAAAAGCTTCAAAGATAAATAATTATTTTAAAAATGTATGGTTACTTAGAAACCATGAGATACTAAATTTTAACTGATATTAATTTTTTATGGACAAGTAAAATACTAGTAACTAAGGGAAAATAATTTTCACTAATGAATTTTTTTTTGGAAGCATACTTCTTACCTTCATTTATGTACAAAACCGAAGTAAATAAAGACCATAAAATAGAATCTTTGTCCATGGGTTGTGGCATGGAGGAAGGGAACAGAAAAGGAAATCCTGTCCAAAGAAACATGATTCTACCATTGTCCTAAAGGGAGATCCGACCTCAAATTGAAAACATTTGGGTTTTAATAAAAGGATGGTCTTTATGTAGCTGTGGTTTCACTTTTGCTTGGGTAATTGGAGGGTAAAAAGATACCACATGCATTCCATATGTTACTCATTAGATTGCAACAAAGATTCCAAACACAATTATTTTGTGAGTTAAGATTTCAACTGAGTGTAAGTTATGGTCTCTGAGTGTATAATTACAAAGCTCACCTGTATTGCCAGGTTCCATAGAAGATACAATAATAAATCTCAAGACAGACCAATTACCTGTACACATAAAGTTTCTAGTGGGTCATATATGTCTGTCATAGGCGTCCTATGATTTTCTGTCCTGGCGTGTTGTCTGTGATTTTCAAATAAACTTGAAGGAAACAGTAAGGGCATAAGTTACATGTTCAAGTTTAGAGCTATTAACTTCATATCACTTGTCACATATAATAATGTCTAATAAATCCTAATCTATTGAGTATTAAATGTGGAAGATTCTAGGACTAAAATCACAGAGTACTAATTAGTTCAAATTAAGCTTGAGTTAGCACCTCAGATTATTGTGATGATTGTGTATGGGCATAGCTTAAGAAAATTTCTTTTTGTAGGCAAAATTCTTTAGCTTTTGGATATTATAACAGGTAGATATGAAAGATCAGTAACAAATACAGGGACACACAATTTAAAACTGCAGACAGTCTGGTAAATATCAGATTTTTTTTTTTTTTCTCCTAAGTGAAAGACTGCTTTTGAGTCATTTCTTTCTCTACACTCTGATAAGATGGAAGGTGATGATCTGCATGTTTCTGACTGATGCAAAATGTTCTGTCCTGGGCTACGAGGAGACACCCTATTGCCCGAGTTCTGTTTTTTCCTGTTGAGTACTCCTTACTCCTGTAGATGTTTCCTATATGAATTCCTTGTTCTCCTGTAGGATTTTGCCTTTTAAAACCTCTTTGTCCATGCCTCCTTCAGTCTTCTTCTCACTGTGCCATGAGCTGGTAATACGTCCACAGTGAAACCTCAGATCATCCCAGGAATTTTCCCTGACCCTCAGACACACTCCTTCCCCTAAACCTTAACCTGACATGATTCTCCTCATGCAGGACTCTCCATTAACCTATTGATTAGTCAATTGTTATACACACAACGCACATACACACACATATGTAATTATAGTTTAGAATGCATTGAATGATGTAGAAATAAATCATATTTTTAAATTCAATTTATACTTTTCTATTTCATCAATTCCTAAAATTAATACCTGAATTGAATCAAAGACACTAGTCTCTCTCAACATATTGACGACATTGAATGTAAATATGTGCCAGATATAATAACTGATTTTCATAAAAATCCCATGAGGTATAAATGTTCTTTTTTGCATCCAAGGAAGTGGGGTTCAGAGAGATATAAAATCCCCAATGGGCAGACTCCTTTATGGCAATTGAGAGGTTTTTTTATGCATAGATTTGCAAAATAGCATGACTCAGAGTTATGCAGAGTACAACTGACACTGTTGTATCTGGAAACTCCCATGATATAACTCAGTTTTTTATTGTTGTTGGTAGTGGTTTTATGTTTGTTTGTTTGTTTGTGTTTTTAATGCCCAGATCTCTTCCTAGTATGTAGCTCTCTGGAAGAAATACAGAATGGATTCCCATTAAGGAAGAGGCCCCTCCCAGTCTTCTCAGTGACCCCTGACCTCTTGCTGCCTCTGTGAATGGAACAGTCAACCCTCCTCTGTAAGCTTGCTGTCTCTCCTCTTGGAACCTATCTCTCTTGAATCTCTTTTTGATAATTAGGGCTGAGGGCTTGTATGGTCTGTTTAAGTCTAGACTGCATCACTATTGCTTATTGGTTCTCTGACCATGAGTAGGTAGACAGATATATCTGCTGTAAGCCACAGTTTCTTATATGTGAAATGAGGATTAAAATGCTACATAATTTCAATGGAAATATTAAACGAGACAATACATGTGAAGATATTAATGTAAAACTTGGAGTACAGCAAGCTCAATAAATTTTCTTCCTGTTCCACTTCCATTTGTCTTCCTCCTCCCTCTCCTCCTTCCCCCCTTCCTCTTTTTTCCTTCCCCTCCTCCTCCCCTTGTTTTGTTTTTTCTTCCTTTTAACACATCTGTACTATGAATGTGGCCTTTCTTTGCAACCAACTTTTGTATTCTATTAATGTAACCACACAGTGAGATGTCAGCCAGTTTCAGAGGCCAAGGAGGGTGCCTGAGAAGACTATGGAAAAGTCATGTTGTTTAGGCATGGTGGCGCACATCTGTAATCCCAGCAACTAGGGAGGCTGAGGGAGGAGGATGGCAAGTTCAAGACCAGCCTCAGCAACTCAGTGACCATTGGTGGGGGATGTAGCAAAAAAAAAAAAAAAAAAAAAAAAAAAAGGAAAGAAAAAATAGTTATGTGAGCTCCAGGAAGAATGTAAATGAGATCACTTGGCTCTTTTGTGGGACATTTAGAGTCAGATATGGGGAAACTTTCCATGGGTGGGCTGCCCCTGTCTACCTCTCCTCTCAGCTCTTTTTTTCCATGCTTTCTGCTGCCTCTATAGCTGGCCTGCATTCCTTATCACCATTCCCTTTACTATCCATTCCTCTCCTCCCCTTTCCTTTTTCCTGTTTTTTTTTTCTTTTAGTCCTTCCTTTTTCCTACATTCCCCTCTCTCTTTCTTTGTAAAACATCTGATACTGAAATGATATTTTCAGTAACTTATGCTCCCTAACTTAAGCCTTGCATACATTTCTGAGTAATGTAGTTGTAAGTCTAGGCTTGAATTCTATGAATATTATATAAGCTAATAAATCCAGCAAAGAACACATTTAAAAAATAAATTTCCTTATAGAAATATTGCATACACCGAGTGCCAGGGTATTTTTCCTCTTCCTCAAACACCTGGTAATGAAATTTATTGATGTATAAACTTAATAAGCTACTAATTGAGTAATTATCGATCGAAGGAAATGTGTTCTTAAAAGTCACATTATCAGTTGGCAGAGAAGCAAAAATAGAACAGACTCGGATTTCATCCTATTTTACAGCATTACCTTAAAATTGTAAAGAGTTAATCTTATCACACTACACATGGCTGAATTTATAAAAGATAAAATCACAAACGAGTAATGCACAGTTACTTGTTACATATTCTTCCCATTACAACTGACAGGTTCATTAATCATACAGTGTATTTTACTATTAGAAGCTATAAAGGAGATCAAATCTCTTGTAATTTTTCTTCTTCTCTTTCATTTGATAAGTGTGTTGTTTCAGTGTGTAGATAAAATATAGTGTCAGTCACTAACAGTCTCAGGAGAATTTCATTTTTCCAGTAAGAATATCCTTGCTGATTTGCAATGTAAAAAATCCTAAACTCACACATCATTTCTCTATAACTTGACCATTGGATCAAATAAAATGTCTGTGTGCACCTACCCACAGAAGCGGTCATCCCGAAGTAAGTGCTGGGGAGGAATCATGTTTTCGTTGAGAGCTGTATTGCTTACTGGGCGTTGAACACCTCTATTCATAAGGTAAAGTTGATTCATAATTAAGGTTCATGTAAATTACACAGAGAGCTGACAGATTTCATAAGCTGTTCTGGGGAGAGGTGGCAAATTTTACAGTTTGTCACAGATTGCCAATGAAACACTTGAAAGCACAAATGAAATATAAGACTATTTGCCAATAAATAAAGGAGTCTATGCTACTCCCCTTAATGGAGTCTGATAGAAAAAAAATATGTCTTGAAAGGCTACATTCCTACTTAGGAAACAAAGGTGGCTTTTATTTTCTAGTCGAGCAAGAAATCCTGAAAAGAGATGCCATCAATCCATACAGCAAAAACAGATGGACACACTTTAATTTTTTAATTAGCAAAGAAATTGGAAATGTGTCTTTTGGAAATCTCTCGTCGACTTAAAGAGGGGAGAAGTCAACCATAAAAATTCTTCTGTGTTTCTCAGTGTTTTCGTTTTTGATTTTTAAAAGTATCACTTATAAATAAAATTCTTAGGATTTCTTAGTTTGGGTGATTTGTGTGACACTGATGTGCTGTAATTTATACAAGAACTACTTCAGTGTATGTTTTTCAGTGCTTCTTGCCAACCTAAGTATTCTAAATATAAACTGAAGAAATTCAGTCTGGCACAAAACAGCTGATGAAATATTCTGGGCTTGCATTCCCTATTTTCCCATAAGACCTTCTATGAGAAGCAGGGAACGTAAAGAGATCTCCATTAAAGTGCAAAAACATCCACGGTCCAGTTGCTCACAGACTCAATTTAAAGTTGACTGGAGTGGCCTTTCAGTTTTGTCACAGGGTGCTTCATTCCTGACTGGGACAGAGCCTGGCCCTCCTCATCATGTCATCATCTGTTCCTGGGTAACAGCTAGTTGTCCATATTGTAACTGTCTCCCGAATAGGTGCAGTTTGGTCATGCTGCACAGTAGCATTTCTGCAGGTTGGTAAAGCTGTTCACTCAGCCCCCACCCAAAAGTCACTTAATGCTGCATTTTCACAAGACATTGGCAAACTGAGCAATTTGCTGGGTGAAGCTGGAGTGATGTAAATAGCCAGCCTCCACTTGTTCCCCGCTCAGTGCTTTCCTCCCCTCTTCTTGCCCAGATAATTGCTCTAGCTCTACACCTTTATATCTACATATCATGCTTTACATTTGAAATACAATTCTGTCATTTTTTGTTGTTTACTAAGGGTGAAGTATAGAATTAAAAGATTAAACTATCAAGAAAAGGTTTCCACTGTGAAAATGGAAACGTGATGGCCGAGCTTGAGGGGGGACTTGGCTCATCATGTCCAAGTTGGCAGCTGGACCTGTCTTGTAAGTTCTCATACCTGGACACTTGTTTCTTTTTTCCTTTACAAACATAGAGCACCATTCAGGTGTCCCTGTGTGCATTTCCTCAAAGCACAGGATGTTGTGGTCATTAGACTCAGAAGGAAATTCTAAATGTAAAGACAGATGAAATTCCCCATATCTGAATGCTCACTCGTCTGAAACTTCCATTTGGAGATGTGATTTGATTTGGTTGGGCTGGTCAAGCCTCTATCTCAATTTTTCAAATCTTCCTTTGGAGGGATGCATGAATAGAACTTTACGGAAACCCTTAGACATTCTTGCTTCTATTTCTACAATTATCTTGGGACTTTGTTTCTAGAGTTATTCTTTATCTGCTTCAGACTCCTGAGCATTTAGATCCAGGCAAGTGGTGGGGTGGTACTTCCATAATCCCAGACTGAAGGATCTTTGAACTTCCATGTCCCTTCTGAGGCCTGGAAGTCAGGGACAGGTTGTGACCTGCAACATCCTCTCAGCAGGGAACATCTATCCTGGACCAGATGTACAGGGTTTGGCTTATATTTCTCCCATTCCAGAAGGTCTTCAATCCTCTATGTCCTGTGCTAATCTGGTCTCTTCACCCCTGTAGGGTCACCCTGGGTGCCTTGGTCTGGCTCTGATTCCAGGAGATCAGCTGAGCAATCTAATACCCTCCCTGGATCATAGAAGGATGAGCCACTTGCTTGAAGCCAATCAGCTTTTAAGTGACTTTCACATAAATGGGACTAATCTGGGCTTGAGTCCTGTGTGTCGCTTGTAAGTGGATCACAGAACCAGAGAGAGGACCCAGGTGGTAGAAAGTACATAGAGTACAGTCCCCCTCCTCTCCAGAGGCTTGGCACCGGCTATCAGGCAGCCCTCTGCAGGTTGCCACTTGCCTCCTCCCAGGGCCTTCTACACACAGCTCTCAAGGGCTCGTCAGTTCACTGGCCATGTTTGTCCCCAGCAGACATGGCAATGTCGTGTGCTGCCAGGTAGATCTTCAGATGTGTGCAAGGGGTCCAGGGCTTGTCTCACTCTGCCCATGTTCCTCTTGGCCTGTGTCTTGCTGCAGTAAGCACCAAAAACTTCCCATTCTAGGAATGAAGCAAGTGTGGAGCAAAATGTTCAAAAGATGACATAATTGGAAGACCTGTTGTTCTAAGTCAATGCTATAAAATTCTGAAAGGTAAAGTTAACATGAGCAGAAAGCAAATCAACATTCAGGTTCTGCCACCTGCTCTGGATAGGGCTTTCAGGAGGCATGTTAACAACCTTTCAGAATATCACTGGATGTCACCAGAAGCCAGGGCACCCAGGCAGAATGGATAACACAATTCATGAACAGTGAGGTACCCCCCACTAAATAAATGAACCTAGAGAACTGCAAAGGTACAAAGATCCATATCATTTCAATACAAATAGGTTCCAGGGAGCCCCAGCATTGCTGCATTTTCCTACTGAGTGAGATTATATGCTATCCATATGTAACTATACCTTACATGGGTCTGCAGGCTTTGCAATATATTTTTTAAATCAAATTGTCTATAGAGATGGGGTCTCCATATACAAATATGACACAGAGCTCCATATGCTCTGGGTGACCCTAATTCAAGTTCATATGTCCAGGGTCTAGGGACACTGGAAGGAAGGGAATGACCTATCATTTTACTTTGTTGTTCTTGTTCTTTGGATTTTGCTTGCTATCAATAGGCAAGATTACTACATCTGGCTTTCTTTCACATAATCTCCCTACTTCAGGGTTATTGAGTCTATTCTTAGAGAAATCCTCGTTAAAGGCATAAATATTCATCACTCTGTTACCTTCTATGCTGCCACGTGTAATGATAATTAAACATGGAGGAATGCTGAAGGCACAGTGAGTGGTCAATCAACGTATCTGAAAGTGATGAATTAGTGCTCTGTATGTATGCAGACAAATAGAAGAAGGCTGAGGGTGTTAGTTTCATTCTATTTTTTCTCAAGTCATTGATATGATGAAAGCTGCTCCCTCTCCCTAAACATAAATATATTTCAGTATATCTTTTTTACCCTATAATCGAGATGCATATGTAATTTCCTTTGGATTCAAAGAAGAAAATCAAAGAGAGCTCATTTAAATTCAGAGACACCCAAATTCTGACACCCCAAATACCTTACTGGAAGAAGAAAAATCCTCTGTATTTTGAGTGTCGAAGTTTGTCACCATGGATCCAGTAAATAGAATTGGAAATATCCAGAGATACTGAACAGAGTTCACTATATGACTCCATTCTGGATCCTGAGATGGAAATTTTCTTCTTGATTCTGCTAAACATTTTGGGTCCTTGCCTTTGTCTCATCCCCCACAGTCTCCATTTCAAATGCTGTATTTGCTCATTGTGTACCTTACAGAGTGTTCTCTACCATGTCTATCTTCACACCATTTATCACGCTTTGAATAATCTCTGAACTAGATATTTTCCATTTCCCCCTCCAGTTCGACTTCATCTTCTGCTTCGTGCTAGACTGAACATTATGAATGTGCACTAACCAGTTCCCTGCCCCTGGCTTCTGCCAATGGGAAGTACCAGAAGGCCAGAGAATGTGAGAAAGTCCTGGGGTGTTCAGTGCCCTGGCTCTCTCCCTGAAGCCCCAAGTTCATGCCTCCTCTCCTAAAGACCTGTGCATCTGTCCAGTGCTGGACAGTTAGCATCATCTCCAGGTCCAGTGACATGTCCTACCTTTGTCTTCAGACCTGGATGTGCCCACTACCTCCTACTGTTGCTGGCTCTGGGGTTCTTCATCAGCCTGGTAGGATGTGCTTGACTCCATGTGGGTGCTAGATAAACCACCTTCATTACATTCTCCTAATCAGCCTTTGGAGTGTGCCATCTTATTAAGACCTAGAGCCCTACTGGTGCGGATTGCTATTATTTCCTCTGGGTTTTCAAAATGCAAATGGTTTCTAACTTTTACAAACAGAGCAGGCCAGGAATAGGCTCAGATGGCCATGTGAATCTGTTTATTTTGTCCATTCTCTTTATCTCATCCTTAGAGCATCCCAAATGTCATTGATTAAATGTAAAGATTGGCTTGGGCATATAATAGAGAAAGTGTAACTTTAATAAATGAGATAGAAATTAATTTCTTTTATTTCAGTAAGGAAATTGAAATACAGATGCCTGGGAAGACACCAAGTCACCTGAAGGCAGGAGGGGGTCAGGCTTTCCTTTACTGCTCCATCTAAGGAAGTCCAAGATGGATGCTAAATTCCTAAGCAGTAAATAGAATAGAAGTAAGTAGGCTAGAAGAATGAGGGAAGAGCATGCTTGGGGATGGCTTGTCCCTTCTTCCAGATTCAAGCCCATGTTTTATGTCTGGCTGAGTGTATTGCTCCACTAAAATACAGGGTTTCAGTATTAAAGAAAGGGCAGTCTCCTCACAGATGGCCCCACAGTCTGGTAGGCCTGTGAGGCTGTCAACCCTTTTCCTCTTGACTGTGCCTATCACATAGGCAGAGAAACTTTGATGACAGTGACTTATCTAATTACTATTTCTTATTTGCTTAAGTGGATAAGAGGAGTCCATTTTCACTGACTCCATTTCTTTCCTACATTATTCTTTCTTAACCTTCTACAATATGATTTTTATTCTGACAATTTATTTAATCTGTTTACTTAAATGTTTCCAGTTACTTCCTCATTAGGAAATCTAGCATCATCTTTTCTGTGCTCATTCTCTTTAACTTTGTCACAGTGGATACTGCTTCAATGGTCAGATCTTCCTCCCTTATACCCGCTTCTTACTTGGCTTCTGACATACAATATGTTTCTGTTTATCTCCTGCCTCTCTGGACAGACCTTTTTGTCTATGATGGTTTCCCTTTCTCCTCTCTACAACCTGACCATTCTCTAAAGTTTTAGGCTTCCATTCACTTTGAACTTTATTCTTTGATTTAATGATGTGTATCATCTTATAGCTCAACCATATTGTTCGTTGTCTCAAACTTTAGCACAATCTCTAATCTCATGTTGGACCTATGTATAAATAGTTTCTCAACACTTTAAAAATTTATCTGAAACCAAAACACTCTTCCTTCACAAAAACTTTCATTTAAACCTCTTTTGAAAACAATGGCACATTTTTACTAATCTCCTAGATGCACAAAAATTGTGGGTTTTTTGGTTTGTTTGTTTTTTTAGTGCTGGTGATCAAACCCAGGGCCTTGCACATGTTAGGCAAACTCTCTATCATTGACCTATGTCCCCATTCCACACAAATCATTTTAACCATCATTTACTGCATGATATTTTCCAATATATCATGGAGTTTAATGGAAACGTCTTTGAAATTTCTTTTGTTTTTATTCTTTTCTAGCTTATGATCATCCAAATATTAGCACTGCATGCTGAGTCATTATAAAGTCTTATTTTATTTATTTATTTTTTTGGATCTCCCTGAGAGCTCTTGGTGTGTGTTGGTGTGTGTGTGTGTGTGTGTGTGTGTGAGCACACGCCTAGTTAATACTTTCTTTCTAATAACAATAATCTAGCATTTACTGAGCATGTCAGACCTGTTTCATGAACTCATTTAATTCTCATAAATACCTAAGGAGGATTTATGTTCCTAGATAAATTTTCAGATGAGGAAACAGAGGCACCTACCAGTGAAGTGACTTTCCCAAACTCAGATCTGGCAAATGAAAAAGCTGGGACTCAAATCAGGCAGTCCAGCTTCAAGGTCTGAACTCTTAAACCTCTTGCTATATTACCTCTTCTGTTGCTGGCAGATAGATCATGCCAGGCTGTTGCCCTCATTCTGTCCGTGAAACCACAGGACACCCTTGATCTCCCTGGCTTACCATAATCCAGTGCCACCCAGTACTCCAGTTCCATTTGCCACTGCAGTCTAATGTACCTTGTGTGGTCCATTGCTTGTTTTAGTTTCTCAGTTCTCAAAAATTCTATTTCTCAAGGTACAGTGTACCTGTGTTCTCCTGGAATGAGACTTTCAACCCTCAGAGAGGGGGGATTCAGAGTGATAAGGGGCACCGGGAGCCAAGGTGTGGAAATGCATTCCACTTTGCTAGTTATCTTTAAAATTAAAGCTCAAATATAATCTACCACATGAATCAATCAATAATAGCAATCCTGAAAAATAGACATTTGGAGCAAAGTTGGTGGAAGACCTCTGCTTTGGAATTGAGGAAAGCATGGTACATTTTATTTAAATAATTGACTATGTCTTTACAGATTATGAGAGATACAAAACAGAAACCTGGTTTTCTGACCCCTAAACAACTGTATTGATGTCACTCCAGAGTTGCCTGGAGATGCAATAAGAGACAAACTTAATTCTTCATCTTTCCTGCTCGTGTTAATTTTCTCATTGTTTCCATGGGCTTTTCTGTCAAGTTTCATTTGAACAAAGAGATCTGTGGCTGAAACAATTTTGAAACTCAATATGCTACACTGGAGGTTGACAAACCAAGGTCTGTCTCCCAAATCTGATCCTCCACCTATTGGTATATAGCCCACAGAATAAAAATAATTTTTATGTTTTAAATGTTTAAAATAAATGCAAAATAATAATTAATTTGGATGTGATATTTATTTGAAATTTGAATGTTAGTGTTCATAAATAAAGTTTTATTGGAATATGCTAAATGAATTTGTTTACCTGTTGTCTGTGACTGCTTTTAATTGTAGAGTTGAGTCATTATGACAGAGTTGACAAGGCCCTTAAGAGCATAAAGTATTTCTAAGTGGTCCTTTGTAGAATGAGTGACCCCTTCTGTGTTACACCATGTTCTAGATAGAAAATTGTCTCATTCAGCTCTTCTCTCTCTGAACATCTTAATTTATATCACCCTATTTATCTTCTATGTGTGCCTGTGAATTTATAACAATTTCGGAGTTTTAAAAAATTTGTTTCAGTGTGGTTATGCACACCTGTAATCCCAGAGTCTCAGGAGGCTAAGGCAGGAGGATTACAAGATGGAGGCTAGCCTTTGTAATTTAGAGAGAACCTGTCTCAAAACAAAACAAAACAAACAAATGAAAAGGACTGGATGGGGGTCTACCTCAATGATAGAGTGCCCCTGGGTTCAATCCCCAGTATTCCCAATAAAATTAAAGTATTTCATATATTCTAATTTTGTCTTTTCTATCAGACTTAAAAATCAACCTCTTTCTCATTTCCATCAATAGTTCCTAGTATGTACTGACTGAAAGGACAAGCGTATTTTTGAATGTCTGGCAAATACACGTGGAAGTTAGCTAATTCAAATTTGTTATGTTAGTTTCTTCCTGAATCACAAATATTGTACTAGTATGCTAGTGTTGCCATAACAGAGTACCACAGACTGGATGTCTTAAACAATAGAAATTTATTTTCCCACAGATCTAGAAGACAGAAGTCTAAGGTTAAAGTGGTGGCCGATTTCTCCTGAGGCCTCTCCCCTGGGCTTGCAAAGGGCCCTTTCCTGTGTGTCTCCAGGGCCAGACACAGCCTCGGGGTCTCTCTTTCTATAAAGACATCAAACATTGGAATGGAACTGCTTCCCTACGACCGAATTTAATGGTTAATTACCTCTTAAAGGCCGTGTTTCTAAATAGAGTCCCATTTAGGGTAAGGACTTCTATACATGATTTTGGCAGATATAATTCAGTTACAACTAATATTTCAGAATAATCATTTTGAATGCTCCCTAGTCAATCAGATTCTGTAGAAATGAAGAGGCAAATAAGCACATGTCAATGGTCTTACTATCAGATTCAGCAATAACGGTTTGACATTTTTAACCTGATTCCTGATTCCATTATTAATACTGACACTACCCATGTCGGGCCTAGATGACTGACTACATTTATTTTTCTCATTTCTCATCTCTAGAATGCAAGGTCTTTGTGTCTCCCTAGGGAAAAAAAAAACACAAAAGAATGAAATAAAACACTGGATACCTTGAAGGAAAACAGGAAGAATATGCGAAGTATTAGAACATTCTCAGTACTTTCTAAGGTCATTAGAACATTCTTCTCTAATCTCATGGGCATTGGAAGCAGAGAACATGTAAAGAACAGCAATGGAGAAGGCAGACTGCTAATTGGCAAGAGGGTCTCTCTGTAGTCAAAGCCTCACTCTGATAGGTCCAAGATTTGAGACCACTATTAATTGCCACTGAATGCATTTAGGCCTGTTCTGCGAGCTGTAGTAGACCCAGTAAGTACTTTGTCTAAGTATGTCCTTTGGAAGGGGCCAATGTGGTGTCTGATTTTGTCATGAAAAGTTTGGAAATTATATAATTTGATAAAGGATAATTACTTAAGATTTTGAGGTGGAAAAAAATAGAATTATTTTTAAACTTAAAAGTGAAAAAATTGGCCTAACCTAAAGAACATATGGAAGAACACATTTGAGAACTGCATACTGCTAAAAAGATTTTTTTCCCTACAGTCTCAGTTTTTTTCCCCACCACTGTTATGCCCATTTCAGTTCCAAATATGTAAATCTCACCACAAAGGTGTCTGCGAATGTGGTTGTTCAACCAGAATCACACCGAGGATTATCTCAATGTGCCAACTTTGGCTTCCTCTGTTCTAGATCTCTCCTGTCAAGCCATAGCTGCTGGCATGTGAAGTGGTAGAAGTGAAGGTGGCGATGGAAGAAGAGGAGAGTGTGTGTGTGTGTGTGTGTGTGTACGCATGCATGTGTATGAGTGTGTCTCTGGGTCTCTGTGCATCATTAGTATTGTGAACGGATGTGTTCAGTTTGAAAGAAAACATGAAAAAGTTAAGGTTTTTGGTAGCATCGAATGAGTATTTGGTTAGATTCTTAAAGCACAATTGACTGGATTTAAGGAGACTGTATGCTACAATGGGAAAAGTATGTCTTTGGAGAGGGCAAGCAGACCTAGATTCCAGTTCTAGTTCTTCTGGGTACCAAGGAATGACCAAGGAGAAACTGGCTCACTTCTGTTGTTATCTAATATGTATTCATTAAGAAGATTGTTTCTAGTGCAAGGTGTTTCAAAATACAATTTTGAAACAACATTAGACTCACAAGAAGTTGCAAAAATTGGGGAAACGATTTTTAAAAATACAAAAACAGTGACACAAATGGTGCTTTCTGGGGGAGGGTTCCTTGCAATTTTTATCATGTGCACAGAGTTGGTTAACCACCACTTACTTGTAAAACAGAACTGTCTCATTAAGATGGACAAGTGACAAATGTCCAAGAGTGGTTTTGAATGTGGATAACTGTAATAATTTGTGATTCCCACATGACTTTCAACAGGGTGCTTATGGTTTTCCACCTCTAGGAATCTTTGATATGATAATCAGGTGGGCTCGTCTCATTATAAGACATTTCATCAAAACACCAAGAAGGTGTTCTATGAGACAGGTCTTTTTTGACAAGACAAAAGCATTGGTTGAAAACTGTTGCACTAACTTTCCACAGCAAGGAGAGAATTCATTTCCATGCCCTGTACTGTACAAACTCTGAAGGTTAGTTAGGTTCTGATATATCTAGGGAATTAGCATTAACCCACTTTTCTTTGCTTGTAAAGCCTGGATCCTCCTCCATGTGTTGGATGTTGTAAGATCTGAGAGACAGATCAGGTTTTCAACAGGGTTAGTATCATCAAGTTCTCAGTCTATCTGCCCACATCAAAGTTCTTTCTTGAATTCATTTGTCCTTTTGCACATATATTCTGTGTTGAGTCTGGGCAAAGTGCCCTTGATACAGAGATATGTTCCTGCTCTCCTGGATGTCAAACATGATGGGGTAGGAGTAGGGACAAGCAGGTAAGCACTCATGGTACAAAATGGCAGTACTAGTGATGCCCAAAGTGCTCTGGAACCTTGGATGGGTGTCTCTCCTGAAGAGAGGGTATAGAGAGTTTTCCCAATTAACTGACATGCAAACTGAGTCCTGAAAACCCGACGGTAATTATTCAGTTCACAAGCAAGGAGGAAAGGAGTCAAAAGGTAGGAAAAGGAAACAGGCATGAAAGTGAGAAAGGAAAAGCACATGCAGAACATGGGTGCAAACTCTAGGCAGTGCTGGGAAAAGTGAGTTGGAGAGGAAAGAGGGGTCAGCCCCGGGCTGTGCATCTGATTTGAGGGGTCTATGTCTGCATTCGCTGCCTCTCAGCCTGTTCCTGAATGACACAGAGCCATCATTTGCTTAGACTCAGGACACATTTCAACCCCACTCACAACAGGCTCGGTTAGCACAGGGGGACCTGGGCCTTATCACATCATCTTGAGACCCACCAGCACCTAGTAGGGCCTCTGATTCTATACTGCTCCTGCTCTTGCTGCCATTCTGAACATCTGCCCTTGCTTGCCTTCTGCTCCCACTTTAATCCTTTTAACATTAAAAGAAACCTCCAAAATTGTGTTTGGGTTTGGACAAACTGCATTCTTCTTTGTTTTATTAAGATAAAGTTTTATATTTTTGTTTTATAATTCAGAAAAGCCAGAAACCCTAAACCATTTAATGCTTTGTTTAAGGAAGAAAATCTATAAGAAGAGAGACTTCTTGCAGTAAGGAAACTAAAATATTTACATGACATGTTCAAAATGTAATGCAGGGCAAAGTAAAATGTTTTGAAGGAGAATGTGTTTCAAGAACAAGAAAATGATGCACTAAAGCATCTCTCAGGACAGAGTTTATAATGTCCAAAGGATATTAACTCTGACACCAGTCAACTACAATAAGTGACTAATTTTATTATAGCCTTTGAAAAGAGCCTTATACCCCCAAGTGCCTACATAACCGCTGCAGAGATTTGACCTGACCTCTCGAGAACAGAAGATTTTTCTTGTGTCTTGTCTGTCTGGTTATGGCTCTGGCTTTGACCTTCTTTATGGCACTTATCCAAAGAATACCCTTAACTCTACCCTGAAGTTTCGAGCTCATAGTATTTTTGAAGCAACTACATGAATTAAATGTTACTAGTGAAGCTCTAATCCCTGTCCTTAAACCAAGGATTTCAACTGGTTATATTTGTATTATACACTTTCAGTTTGTTAACATTTGTTCAGCATAACAACACTCTTTCAGGGCCTATCATAGGGAAAAGAAATTTGGCATTTTATTTAAAAGACCATCAAGGGACCACATATTGGCTATGCCCTGAATTTATCAAACCAAATGTTGTCTGCTTGTCCTAAATAGATTTGCATGCTAGAGTTGGTCAGCAACTGCATTTATATTAATTATTTAGGTATTTAGTACTCAGGGTGTACAATTTGTTTCAATTTTCTACAAGCAAAGCCATCCCCAGGGGACTGGCAGGATTTCTCTTACTACTTGTATCGCAAGCCTGCTCCTGACTCTCCTCCAGAAATTCCATTGAGAAAAAAAATTTTTTAAAAATCCTAAAATTTTGACATAAAACCTTGTCATTCAACCCATAGGTGGTTATGTAAGGTAGAACTTTGAGCTTTCATTCATTTTTTGGTTTATTCAACAAAAAAATCAATGAGTATGTACTAAATTCATGAACTAACACAGCCATCTATTTGATTCCAAATATGCACCAAATTCAATAAGTTTGGGCAAAACTTAACTTTAACTATGATTTTTTTAATTATAATATATCTTTTTAAATAAAAGTATTTTGAAGTCTGGGTATCTCATCTTAAAAATATCTCATAATGTCTCTTTTAGATGATTTATTCACTAACAAATGGTATCTATGTATTAAAAAGACAGGTGAGAGTTCCTAACACTTTTGATTGGTCAGAAGTCAACATCAATCATCCAGGTTTCAGAGTCTATCCCAAGAGCCTGCATCCACCTCTGGAGGGATGACCACTATTGGATACCATACCAATTTAATTAATCAAATAAATATCAGCTCACTTCTACACTTAACCATCTATAGGGGATGTCCAAAGTTTGGACCAATTTATAAACATTTTTTTTTCTGAATCAGTTTAACCTCACTTACATGCTTTATTGTCAATGATTTTGTTCTTATCCATTTTTTGAGATTAAAATGTTGATTCCCAAGCAAATCAGAAGCAATTTCTTTTTTAGTGAGTTTAGGACATTCCAAGGGAATAATTTCTCTTGAGAGAGGTGCATGCAATTGTAGCTGATGAGTGCAAATAAGATGATTGTCATTCATCTGTGGCTAGTATTTTCCCACCATGGGATTCCTTTAAGTTAATCATCAGCTGAGAAAGGAATTGTGATAGTTGCCTGAAGATAACGGCAGCTACAGTAATGTATAGCAACAGGTTGCCAAGATGAGAAGAGGAATGGGTTGTTTGTACTAGTTTCCATTCTCGATACGATTGTTGTTCTGAGAAAGGCTTCATGTTGTGCCATTTTCTGTTTCTTTGCCATTTTTTTGTCACAAGAAGATATGAGAATCTCAATGGCTAGTGTTATCGATGAAAGACGGTAAACTATTCTGTTTTAACCTTTTATGTAGTCTCATTTTGATTGACTAGCTATTCTACCTCTTTCTCTTAAGTTACCAATGCTGTTAAAAGAAAGAGAAGTGGCTGCCCAATCAAATGGGAGGACATTATAAAGGTCAAAGAAGGAGACTTTGCAGCTGGCTTTCACAGCATGGATGAAACATTTTTTTTTTTAAGAGAAAAACTTATTCTTGTGACAAAGATTGCAATAAGAATAGAAAATGTCAGATCAAGAAACTATTCATGGGACGATGATTGTGATGGGAATGAAAATAGTGCACACTTTACCCTTTCTTTTTATAATCATAGTAGAGTAACTTCATGTGGTGCTGCTTGGGCGCTGAACTTGAGAATTCTGAAACTGGGGGGAAATCAAAAGGAATAGCAAAACATAATGTAAGAAGAATCAACATTTAAGTGACCACCCAAGGTATCGGCAGGTCTCAATTATGGAAATGTGGGTGGCTTTAACTAAAGGTCTGGCAAAATTGGTCCGCAGATTAACCACATAGAGTTAAACAGGAATTGTTATTTCCGTACTTTGGTTGCTCTTGAAATACCAAACTATGAACCTTTCTTTTTATGTAGATCATACAACATGCTTCTAAATACATTAAACTAGTAAGTAGGTCATTAAAAATACAACATATAGATGGAGGCTTGATTATTTTTTCCTGTGACTACAAATCACAAATTATCCCAAAATTTCTTTCTAGGAGCTTCCTATCAGCAAATCCTAAACTGACACAATGAGTATGTAAAATACCATTGAATCCAATTTAGTTGAGTTTTTAAAAACTAATTGTGAGAAGTCAAATTAGGCAGTTGCTGCCCTTCTCAAGTTTAAAGGGGAGTTAAATACTCTAATAAATATGACAGTTAAGATACTATTACTCAAATAAAAATATAATTGTAAAATCAAACAATATCTCAAGACTACTGAATATTTTCTAAGAGATACAACCAAGTAATAAAAGGAAAACTTTTCTCTGAGCTCTCTAATTTGGTGATTCATCTGTTTAAATATTTAGCATGTACCTAATATTTGCAATCAAGCTTATGTCTCTGGATTCTTACCCTTTCATCCCTGATCAATGAGTCTTTGCCAAGGAATTGTAAAGTGTGAAAAACAAACAAAATAAAAATAAAATAAAAAAGAATCATATATGTTAATGCTTATATCTCTGGTTTAAAAATCAGCCTTTTTGTGTGATGTGATGTGATTTTGTGTGTGTGTGTGTGTGTGTGTGTGTGTGTGTAATAGATTCTTGATCTGACATTTTCCATTCTTATTGCAATCTTTGTCACAGAAATATATTCCTCTCTAGAGGGATAATCAAGAGCAGACTGACTTTTAGACTTCCAAAAGAAAGATTTAAGATTTTTAAAATGATTCTAAATGCACATTTCAATCAGAAAGCAGCAGATTTATAACTAGAGACCACTTGATTTACTTATTCCAGAGAATTTGGGGTTCCTTTTCCATTTGTGGGAAGATCCTCAAAGCTTTAGGCTGCACCTTAGCTTCAAACATAAACATTAAGTCCAAAATGGTTATCCATATGCTCTATCGATATTTACATTCATGATATTATATAACAAAACTAGCAAAGTCTCCCAAGTTCTGGAACACACCAACTTGGGAGCAAAAAGCAAAGCTCAGTTTAAACTCTGATATGCATTGTACTTTGAAATTTGCCATTGTGGTATGCAAAAGGAGAGAGTTCTTTGGGTGGATTTCAATGGTGGCTGTTGAGAAAAGAGAACTTACTCCCTCCCAACCAGGTGGCTAAAATCTAGTGGGCACTCGACAGGTATTTCATGCATGGATGAGTCAATGGCTCTGTTGAAAAGGCAATTATGGTCACTTATTCTCCAAAGGCTCTAGGACCTCACTCAAGCAAACGTGGCAGGAGAGTTCCTTGTATGACTTTTCCCAGAACTCCCATAATGCTGAAGGTCAACAAAGCACTTTTAATCATGTCTGTTTCAGAGTGGGCATATCAAAACTCACATCAGGGAAATTGACATTGTGGCTGTTATTTGGCAAGTAGGAATTCATTGCAGATTTCTGCACGTGGCTTGGACTTGGGACTTGGAGGAGAGTTTTTGCTGTCGACGACTATCCTTCTCCTTCAAGATGACTTCAAGATTCTACAAAAGAGTCTGAGAACTCAAGTCAAGAGCCTATTAACAGGCAAGCATCCCTGGGAGGTTAAAACCCAATGTCCTAAAAACCTGTAACATGTTGGGAGCTATTAAAATGTTTTCAACTATGTGAAAGAGATTTTGATACCAACTGGAATTATGATGCCCATGGGGTAAGTCACTAGGCCCTGTGCAGCAAACAAGCTTCAAAGGAGTGCAAAAGTCACTGGGTTGAAGACACCCTGGTCTAGGGACTGCAAATAGAGAAGATGAGGATGTTAGACAGGCTTCCTATTCACCATGTAGGGAAACAGATTCAATAAAGGTATTTTCTTAGAGTTTCCTCAAGGAATGCAAAGGACTTTGGTTTGTGAACCTTTATCTGTGATTCAGTGCCAAGATGTTGTTAAAAACAGAATTTCATTTTCTCCCACTCGGTTTGTGTTGTTTTGCCTGGATTGACATCTACCTGAAGCACTAAAGTGCTTATCAGTATTAAAAGCTCCTGGAAAAACAAACAAATAAACAAACATCCCAAAGATTTTGGTTATGGAGTTTTCCTTTCTTCTCTCACAGGACCATTCTCCACTGTGAACTCCTTATCCAGAGCTGCTCAGAATAAGAAAATCAGATGTGTGCTTTCATTCATCATCTTAATTCTCTCCACTCAATTAGAAGGAAACATTTTTTTAACTTTATTAATTATTGAAAAGAGCATTTATATTGTTAATTGATATTCTGGAAGCAAGATGGGTTTTGTCTTTGTCATTTCGGAGCAATTCACAAACATGCTTGGGACATCGGCTTACTGTTGGGGTGACCCTTAGTTGGGTATAAAAGCAAAAGTGCCCATAATAACATCTTGGAGGTGAGCACAATATTTCTAAATTCCATGAAAGAGGTTTGAAATGATCTGAAACTTCTTGACTAACTGGAGCCTTGATTGCGTTCTGTTCATTAAACGCTGGTGTGAATGATGAACAGGGAAAACCCATATCTTCATCAGAGGGATTGTTTTATAATCTTTTGCTTAATTTCCTGTAAATATTCAAGTCAACCTTTATTTTTACACAGTTTCATGAATTGTCCTTGAAATGCAATGCCAAAAAATCAGGTTTACAGGGTAACTTTTTAGCACAGTAATTCTAAATTACTAAAAGATCCCAATTTTATTATAAAAATGTAAAGTCACTTCCTACAGATTTAGGAGGATATCAGTACACTGATAGCAGATATAAAAAATGAGAGGAAAGGTCACAGGAAGTGAAATTTTGGAACAGAAGTGATGATCCCTGGCAGAACAGCATGGTATCTTCTTTTGGGGACACAGTTTTGAGAAATTTGGAACTGAATGTAAATGAATGAGCCTATTTCACCTTCTCAGACTGGGGGAAAGCTTCACAAAACAGAAATCAAGATATTTTTCTAGCTCTGGTCTGGTTTAATTCTTCAAAAGGATTAACCTACTTCTCTTTTCAGCTCCAAGGTGGCTGGGAAGTAATACATGTAACAGTTTCAAGTCTTTTTCAGGAATTATAGACATCTGATATTCAGTATTGGAATAAAAGTAGAAACTTGGATGACAAAAGTCATGACAACTGACCATACAGGTTCTGCTTATAAATGATTGGGAACATGGAATTATTTCTTTTTCAAGGAAATCTGTTTTGATTTTTAATAACTCTTAATAGAATTTTCTTCTTTTTATTGAAGTCAAAACTGCATCCTTGTCCACCCCTTGCATTGGGTTCTGCTTCCTGAAACATCATCAAAGAAACTGAATTTCACATGAAGATTATTCATATATGTGGCATGATGATTTTTTAGATAACGTACTCCAGGTTGCTCATCAGTTCCTTAAATGCAATGGTTGAGAGACTTGACTTTTTGCTTGTCTTTGGATACCCTCTAGTTGCCAATGTCTTTCTGAAGTACACTGGCCAAAACTAAAATATGTATCTAATTGTTATCTAAATATAAAGAGTACAATAGATATTTCACCTTCTTTAATCTACAAATAATATCTCTTACAATACAATTTAGAATGTCTTGTCCTTTGCAGTGCTTGCTAATTGAGCACATGATAATCTAAAATCCCAAGTGAGAATTCAAACAAGTCAGAACCTTTTTCTCCTGTACCAATGTAAGTATTTGAAGAGGAAATAATAATGTTAAAGATACTGTCAATATTTTAGTAGGGTGATAAAATAATAAATAGTATTTTGGTATTGGATATGATTTTAGAAATCAACTAGTATGATTCTTAAATATTACATAGGAGAAATGTGAAGGTCCAGAGGAAATAAATGCATTAGGTAATGAACACAGGACAGAGTGAGCTGAGGCAGGGCTAGACCCTTCGGTTTGCTGAGAGCAGAAATATTGCTTAATAATTCCCTAAGTAAGGCAGAACACATACAGGCTACTAAGTGCTGATAAAGCAAGCTGATGGAACCTACAGGCAAGTTTTAATAACTGTTATCTTCAAATTAATTTAAGTAAGCTAAATGCAGCTAGAGACTTGAATGGCAAAAGGAACATGACATTTCTTTAAGGAACGAGTGTGGGATTATTTTATTGTCTTATAAGAACTGAGCCCCTGGCTACTGTAGGGTCTCAATGGGATTATACTCCTCTATTTTTTTTTCCTTCTCTTTTTATTTCTTTTAAGTAACCAAAGAACAGAGCAGCAGAAAAAGATGCGGTAAAACGAGGAACAGGAAACCGCAGAAGAGAAGCTGTTTCTTTATCTCGCTCCCTGGCAGTTATTCCTCTCCTTGACAGTGAGAGAGGAGGGAGGCTCCTTCCTGTCAGATAAGCAGCTGAGGTGCTTTGATGGCCAGGCCCTGTGAAGGTTGAGCACAGACTCCCCACACATTTAGATTTCATTCTCAGGAAAAGAAGATTTCAGGAAGAGTGAGAAAGTTCTAGAATTGTGCTCAGAGTTAGCTGTTGTTAGAGAAAGGCAGAAAAGTGCGGAACACTCCATTGCGGGCCTGGCTGCTGATGTCCCTGCAGCTGAAGGTGCTCAGATTCTGGTTTCCTAGGCGCAGAGGGTTCCGGTGCTTTTACCCAGCTCGCCCTCGCAGCTCCCACGAGGCACAGGTGAGGCTGATCGCCACTGGCAGGACGGTTGTGAGCTGGGATCCCGCATGCAGCTGGTGCACTCATTCGCATATAAGCTGGACCTCTACTAACTCCATGTCCTCATTTAGTTATCTTCTTACTCTGGTTTGTTTCTCGAATGTCACCCAAAGGCCCATGTGATAACTGCTTGCTCCATTGTGCGGCACTATTGGGAGGAGTGGGACCTCTAAGAAGTGAGGCCTGTGGGATGACCTTGGGTCCTTCAGAGCATGCCCTTCAAGAGGATTTAGACCGCCTGGCCCCCTCCTCACTTCGTGTGTGTGCGGGCGCGCGCACTTACCATGAGGTGAGCAGTTTTGCTCTGCCGTGTGTGACCACTGTGATGTGCTGTCCCTCCATACTAGTGGCCTAAAAGCAATGGGTCTATGTGATCATGGACTGGAACCTCTGAAACTGAGATGAAATAACCTTTTTCTCTTTATAACTTGATTGTCTCAGTTATTTGTTATATTGATGGAAAACTGACTAACAGTCTCCATTATGTACTAACAATATATCTTAGGAGGTTGTTAGCCACTCCAAACCACGACTCCTTTGTTTTAAACAGAATAATAGTAATATTGACTTCATACATTAGTCAATTCAATAATTAAGGAGCACAGCTGACATGCAATGTGTATTAACCTCCTGGGACACTTGATATTTCCCCTTATCCATTGCCATAACTGGTTTTCTGGAGGGTTCTTTGTCAGCAGGATACTCCTCATTGCTTTCTGCGCTTCCGATATACATTTTAGTTCCCAGCCCATAATGTCCAGCCTCTCTCAGCCAATTCTCACATTTAGGTGCCCACACTCTAATTTTTAAATAATACACTTAGATGATTATCATAATATCTGAACATTATTTTATTTGTGAGGAGAGCATTTTCAAGACAATTCTAAAGAAATATTCAGGATTGTGAACAGGCATGGACTGCTTACTGTGTCCCTGGTACTATATTCAGTAATTGACACACATAATTTTGCTTAATCTTTACAACCACCTTAATTCACAATCATGATTTTGGGGGAGTGAGTTGTAGCTCAGTGATAGAGTTTATGCTTAGGATGTGAGACACTGCGTTTCACCCCCAGCACCATAATAATAATAATAATAATAATAGTAAAATATTATTATTACAAATATTTTCCTCAGTATATATATTAGTCAGCTCTCTGTCATTGTAACAAAGTGCCTGAGATAAACTGCTTAAGGGAGGAAAGGTTTATTTTCAGTGGACGTTTCAGTCCGTGGTTGTGTTGCCTTTGGACCTACTGTGAGGCAGCACACCAGGCCAGAGCATGTGCCAGAGGAGACTGCCTGCTTCAAAGTATCCAGGAAGCCTGGAGAGAGGGAGAGGTCAGGGTCCGATAGCCTTTAGGGTGTTGCACTTCCCAATAGCACCTGGGCTGGGGACTAAGATTTAGCACATGGGCCTTTGGAACACATTTGAGACACAAACTGTAGCAGAGACTAAAACATGTATAGGATAATTACCTTTCAGATCACAAAAGCCATGATTGAAGATGTTCCCCCAACTGGTGACAATGTACCCAAATTGCAGGTTTTATTTGAGGATTGAAGAAAATCCATGTTTAAAGTTTAGCAGGAACCTAAAATTCTGGAGGGTATTAAAAGGAATTTGACTCATTATTTGTCAATATACCAACAAGAAATTTGACTAGAACCCATTATAATAAGTTGTAGAAGATTTGGAACTTAATCAGGTTGAGATTTTGGACAAATTTTTTTACCTCTGTGAATGAGATTTGTTTTCTCTTATGTAAAATAGTGAAAGTGTCTCATATTTTAAAAATTTCTTTGTGCATTAGAAATGCTACACATCCAAAGAACAGAACACAATTCCTGGCATAAACTAGATGCTCAGTAAATGATAATGTACTTGCTTTGTGTGTACATTTAAGTCACCTAAAATCTTTTACCTCCTAAAAGTTACTGGGGAGGGGAAAAGGAGAGATGTGCATCAGGGAATGGAGGCTGTAGAGCAAGACAGAAAAGAAGTTAACAAATGAGTTCCTAAGTGTCTATTCCTAGATGCTAAAATGTTATTTAAGTGACTTTATAGGTGGGGAAGTAATTTGGGCTTAATTTCCTCCTTATGCATTGACTTAGAAACAAAAAGTGGAAGAGGTTAGGTTCCACTCTATAGGCAGCAGTGGTGATAACAAAATAAATAGTATATAACACTATAGTACATCCTGATAAATAAATGATATAATAATATACCATATTTTAGAGTTACTGGTGAGGATTCAATACAGTGAGTTTGTAAAACAAGATTACCTGGCCATTACTGGTGCTCTGATATGTGAGTTCTCCTCTCTGTTGCTGGAGGCCTATCCCCTCAAAATAACAATGAAGTGTCACTGTCACCCACTCACCAGAATCTTCAAATGGGCCATCAAACCATAATTTCAAAAAATTTGGGTTTCCCAAGAGAAGTGTGAGAACTTTCTAAAAAATGAGGGGTTTATTTACTTCCACAGAGGATGAAAACTGAACCATTTACCTTGTGATTTGGATTTAATCTGGAAAGTTTTGTAATGACCTTTAATTGCTTCAGTCTACCTTTGAGACTGAAATCTGTCTTCCTCTCCCCCAATTTTTGTCATTGAAATGTATTCTGTTTTGACTCATTTGGCACCCACATACATGTGGTTCTGTTCTATGACAACATGATCATCTATCTCTTTCCCTGTTCTCTTAATACTAACAAACTATGAAGTACGGATACCAGGGATGTGTGTTCAGCCATTGAATTTCCTGTTCGTGACTCTTCTATAGCACAAAGCAGAGGGCTTACTGAAGCTGATCATTGACCTCAGTGGGTCCTGGTGAGGTTTCCTCTCCACTCATATCGGGCATTATCAACAACCTAGAGACACTAAGGCAAGAAACAACCCAAACTAGTTCTGAGCTCCATACCTACCACCATTCTTCTAAATAGTATCCTATTACACTGCCTTCTTTTTTTGTAAATCATAAACAGGTAACCTTTCTTCATGTGAAAAGAAGTACAGGGCATTATCTATGTTCTCATCTCCTGGTCCCATCATCCACATTTAATGAAGGAATGACTCTTTATGTAAGTTGCTTTGCCAAATAGGACCACTGCAGGCCCAGACCCTGCCATCAGCCCCCTGTGGGTGATCTATTTGAACACATTTCCCATGTCCCAGAACAGAGATGTGAATATGATCAGGGATGTCGATACCACTGAAAAGGCGCACAGTGGGTAGAGTTAGCTGGTTTCACAGTTTACCTGTAATGCAGGAAAAGGGCCTTTCTCCAAAGGTACCTGTGGAAATTCCTGCCATCCCTTATTCTCCAACTTGAAGGACACCTCTCCTGAGAAGTCCTTCTGGGACTCCTGGGGTGGGAGTCATTGTTCTCTTCTCCATGTGTTTCGGTGTGCATCAGTCTGTCACACTCTGATATGTGTTTGTCTTGTGAATCCACCACAGGAACAAGTGGTGGCACAGAGTAGTTGTAGGAAATAAAAGATCTCCCCATCTCAGTCTCTCTTCCACTGCAGGGTTCTGGGCCCCCATGCTCCTGTTGGCACCTCTTCTACTAGGGAAGAGACAAAGAGCTCCCATCTTGTCTTCCTTGTTGGCTCCCCAAGCAGAGGGTTTGGTTGTAAGGGTTGTCTGCATGTCATTAACCAGAAGCAGGCAGAAGATCATGATAGGAAACTGCTCAGCAGAACCAGGTAGGGAGAGAGATTAAGAAGTTTTTCCAGGTTCTTCCAGTCATGCTTCCTGGTTAATAGCTTCTGATTGGCCTTTCTTTTTCCTTTTTCCTTTGCCTTCCTATTTTCCTCTTACCCTTCCCTTTACTCCTAGTTCCTTCCTCTGCCTTCAGTCCTTCCCTCCCTGCCTCCCTCATTTCCTCCCTCCCTCCCTCCTTCCTTCCTTCTCCGTGTTGTGCGGATCCCTCTGGGCCTCCTCTACCCTGCATGTGTTCACTTCCTCTGGCACTGCTTTCTTCTCTGAAATCATCTTTAGAACTTTCCCTATGAAGAAAATTATAGTTGAGAGGTAATACCCATTTGTATACTTTCTGGTCTCAAGTGGTTATTTTAATATCTGGAACTTCCCTGTTGACTTCATACCTACGATTCGCCTATTTATTTATTTCTTTATTAATAGCATCTTAGGTAATTTGAAGATAAGACAGATCCTTCATTCTCATTTTTTCCCTTCTATTAGGGGAAGTTTCTAGGTTCAAAATACTGGAACACTTTGTTATAAATCCCAGGAAGGTAGATAAGGAAGAATTTGTGCAAAGGAAATTCAGTGGAGGTAGGATAGTATTTTCAACAAATAACACCAAATGAATTGAATATCTACATACAAAAATGATGAGACATCCTTTATACTACATACAAAGATTAAATCAAAATGCAACAGCCCTGTATGTAAAATATAAAACAGTAAAATTTATAGCAATAAACACACAAACCTTATTACTCACTAGAGAAATATAAATTAAAGCCACAGTGCAATATCTCTTCATGCCCACTAGCTTAGCTAAAATCAAATAGATAATATAAAGTGCTGACAAACCTGTGGAGGGATCAAGACTCTCACATGTTGTCCGTGGGAATGTAAAATGGAGCTATTACTAGCAAAACAGTTTGTGTGTTTCTTATAGAAGGTAAATACAACATTTATCTAGCAAATAATATTTAGGCATTCCACTCATTGATATTTCCCCAAGAGACATGAAAGCACAGGTCCACACAGAGTCTTGAATGTGAAGGTTCAGGGTAGTTTTATTTTAAGTGCCCCCAAATGGGAGCATCCATCTACCAACCCCAGGCTGATTGTAGGGAAAGACAGACTCTCCAGATCAGTTTCCTTGCTGACATTAAAGACAGACACCAACAATTTAGGTTTTTAGGTTATTTTCATTAATCACTATGGAGAATTTACAAAAGATAGCCAAAACTAAAAATCAGAGAATAGTAGCAGGTTTTCCAAATCCTACAAACTGTCATGTATTATTCTACACTTATGTTAGCTGATATCTGAATACTGATTAGTATTGATTAATTTCTTTCACTTATCTTTAATCCCAAGGATAAGGCTCATTGAACCTCCTCTAAGTGATCTTTCCTATCCCGTTTAATATATGCAAGAATCGAGGAGATGAAATTCATACATCTCCTGCCCTCACCTTGCCTCGAGTAGGCTAATTAGAACAATAAGCACTTTTCAACTGGATGACACCTAGCCAAGGATAATTTTTGTTTTTTATACAAATGGTTGAACAATTTTTGATTTTCTGAATTGCTCATTTAGTTTTTGCATTACAAAGACAAGAGATACTATTGAAGTAACCAAAACCAAAATCTCAACAAAGAGAAAAAAAGCTACCTATGTATTACAACACTAGGATTAATAGTTTGGTACATTTACATACATAGCCTATATTGTAGAATATAGATATTGAATATATTGTCTAGAATAAGATCTTATGTGTGACTTTGTAGGGCTTGTTTCAGTTGAGATTTTAAGTATACTGCTAAATAATTAAGAACAAGTAACTATACAGGTTAGAAATTATTCAATTGTATGGATTTACCATAAATTAAACTACCTCTCTTGTGTTTGGGTATTTAAATTTGTTCCAGTTATCCAGTACTATAAAGAGTAAGAAAATGAAAATCTTTCCAACCATCATGCCTATTTCTGATTAAGAGTCTATTTCTTTTTTCTTTTTCCCTTTTTTTTTTTTTCCTTCAGTACTAGAGGTTGAATTGAATCCAGGGCACCTTTTGAGATAGTGTTTCACTAAGTTGCTGAGGCTGAGGCTGGCCTAGAACTTTCAATCTTCCTGCTTCAGCTTCCCAAGTCACTAGGATTACAGGTGTGCATCACTGCACCAGACACTGATAAAGAGTTTCATTTAAGTACCTAATAGTAGAATTTCTTAGTCAAACAGTCAAATAGCATGTTTCTTTAAAACATGCTACAAAGTTACTGTTTAGAAAGGTTACATCAGTTTAAGAGTGTTTCTGACACAAATCCCAAGCAACTTCTTCCCTTGGCTTTATCAGGCTTCCAGGTGTGATTGTAACAATTACTCTAGACCAGGAAGTGAGCAAGACAATCTATTGAGTAAAGTAGGGAACACATATATTTGTTGATCAATTGTATTTCTTTTTCTGTAAAGCATCTTTCCAGTTTCTTAGCTCATTTATTGATTTTTTTGTTTGGTGTTAAGTTTTTTGAGTTCTTTATGTATCTAGAGATTAATGTTCTACCTGAGGTGAATGAGGTAAAGATTTTCTCCCATTCTGTAGGCTCTCTCTTCATGTTATTAATTGTTTCCTTTGCTGAGAAGATTTTTAGTTTGAATCCATCCCATTCATTGATTCTTGATTTTACTTATTGCATTTTAGGAGTCTTTTTAAAAAATATATGAAAAAATGTTTAACATCTTTAGCAATTAGAGAAATGCAAAACGAAACTACTCTAAGATTTCATCTCAACCCAGTCTGAAAAGCAATTATCAAGAATATAAGCAACGATAATGTTGGTGAGGATGTGGGGAAAAGGTGCACTCATTCATTGCTGGTGGGACTGCAAATGGGTATAACCATTATGGATAGTGGTATGGAGATTCCTCGGAAAACTTGGAATGGAACCACCATTTGACCCAGCTATCCCACTCCTTGGTTTATACCCAGAAGGACTTAAAGTCAGCATACTACAGTGATGCAGCCACATTGGTGTTTATAGCAGCTCAATTCACCAATAAACTATGGAACCAACCTAGGTGCCCTTCAACAGATGAATGGATTCTCTCTATATATGTATATATATATACATATATATATATACACACACACATATATCATATTTTGCATATATATGATGGAATATTACTCAGCCTTAAAGAAGAATGAAATTATGGTATTTGCTGCTAAAAGGATGGAGCTGGAGAATATCATGCTAAGTAAAATAAGCTAATCCCAAAAAACCAAAGGCCAAATATTTACTCTGATATGCAGATGCTAATTCACAATGTGAGGGGGCTAGGGAAGAATTGAGTTACTTTAGGAGGAGGGGAGTGAAGGGAGGGGAGAGAATATGGAGGTAGGAAGGATAGTAGAATGAATCAGACATTATTACCCCATGTACATATATAACTATACCACTGATGGGATTCTACATCATGTACAACCAGAAGAATGAGAAATTATACCACATCTATGTATCAAGTGCATTCTACTGTCGTGTATAGCTAATTAAAACAAAAAGCTAGGTGTGGTGGTGCAAGGCTGTAATCCCAGTGGCTCCGGAGGCTGAGGCAGGAGGATCTCAAGTTCAAATCCAACTTCAGCAAAAGCACCCAGCTAAGCAATTCAGTGAGACCCTGTCTCTAAATAAAATACAAAATAGGACGGGGGATGTGGCTCAGTGGTCGTGTGCCCCTGAGTTCTCAGTGTGCTCCAGTACTCTCCCCACACAAAAGAGAAAGGAACACATGACCAAGAATTTCTATTTCCACATCCTAAAGCTCTGATTCTTTTCAGAGTTGTTTTTGTTTTTTCATTTTGAAAAAGTTGCAAATAACAATATAAAGAATTCTCGTACGCTGTTGACTCACCTCTTTGCCATTATGTAACCCTCAGTACAACTGTTCAGGCCAGGAAATCTACAAGGACACAATACTATGACCTCATCTAAGAACAGCTCTTGAATGCTTCACTTTGTCCCACCGGGTCCATTGTCTGGTCAGGGATCCATTCCAGGTTCCACATTGTGTTTAGGCATCCTGTTTCCTTATTTGTCTCTGATCTGGCAAATTTGGAGCTCTTTCTTTGTCTTTTATAACGTTGATATTTTCCTTGTATTTTTGTTTGTTTTTGTTCTGCTTTTTTTTTGTTTTTCAGTGATGGGGATTGAACCCAACCAGGGCCTGGAGCATGCTGTACACACCAACCACTGAGCTACACTCTCATCCCCTTTAGATGTTTCTTTTGCATATTGGTCAGGCGTTTTTCAGAATGATCCTTTTTTTAAAATATTAAAAAAAAATTCGTAGTTGTAGATGCATGACTTTATTTATTTATTTTTAATGTGATGCTAAGAATTGAATCCAGTGCCTTGCACGTGCTAAGCAAGTGTTCTAGCACAGCTACAGCCCCAGCCCCAGAATGATCCTTAATTTGAGTTTATGAACCATGTTTCCTAGTGATGAAAATCAGGGTGTGTATTTTCAGCAGTAACACGAAGCAATATTGCCCCTTCTAGGTGCATTCTGTCCATCACAGGCTATCGTCGTCTTTGTAGCCTGCAACAAAGACGCGATCCCAGGAATGTGTCCTCTATAGAATCCTTAAATTTGACTTTTTAGCAGTCAAACAGCCCTTTTAAAGGAGTCCCATTGGCTTTCAGAACCCATTTTACTATTTAAGCCACTTCTCCGCGGACCTGATTAAGCCACTCTACCGTGGACTTTGTTTAAGCCACTTTACCGTGGACCTTGTTTAAGCCACTTTACCGTGGACCTTGGATCGTCGCTTTTACCTCGAACCTTAGTTGCCTTTGGCAAACTTTTGTTAATTTTTATTTCCCGGGTTTCGGCACCATTTATCATTGTCTTTGTCGCCCGCAACAAAGACACGATCCCAGGAATGTGTATGCAGCTCTTTATTTTGTGCGCCCGTTTCTTTCTCTTTTTCTCCCGTTTCCTCCCTCTCCCTCTTCCCTTTCCCCCCTCAGTCCCTCAGTGTCTCCGTCTCCGTGTGTGTGTGTGTGTGTGTGTGTGTGTCCGTCCGTCCGTGTCTCTGTCTGTCTGTCTCTCTCTCTCTCCCTCTCTTATACCCTCAGTTGACCAATCACAGAACTTCCACATGAAGCATGCATGGGCAAGCATACACAAAGGCGTAAAGAACGAGCCGGACACACGTGTGGCCAGTTTACAACCAACCGATAGGAATAACTTTCGCAAAGATACACCTGTGTACTCCGTGGCAACAGCAGAACTGGCATACCGCCAGGTGCCATCTTAAGAGACCATAGGGAGTGTCCGGGCCACCCCGACAACAGGCTGGTCCTGAACTCACTAGTGCTAATACTAATTAGATCATTGGTTTAGGGCGGCATCTGCCAGGATTCTCCACTGTAAACTTATTATTTTATACTTTGCAAGCGATATGTATTTTTTGAGGAGGTACTTTGGAATCCCCTCCTTTTGCATTTTCAACTTTGTGTGTTTTATTAACTACATGCTGCATTGGTACAATGGTGTATGCATATGCGTAAATAGCAAGTCGAAACACATTGTGGACCTATGCTCTGAAGATTTTTATTGATAGGCTAACCTGACTGTAAATATTTTGGAAACAACTGTTCCAGACCAATTTGTGTTCTTTCCTTACCCTTTAAACACGATGTCCCCAGTACATTTTACAAGAAAAGGTGAATGGTTGCGAACTCTATTTTCTTAAAATTTTCTCCTTACCTACAGTTTACATTGTCAGAAACATACGTACCTGTCTGCTTTGTTTGCTAGTTTTCAAAGCAGCCATTTCCCCGCCAGGTTTCAGTGCCAGGCGTCCTATTGAGATTCTCAGGTAGTCAAAGACAGGGATCCTAGACGTTATATTTGTTACTGGGCTTAGACATCTGAGGGCAATTCTGTTCCTGGTTTATTTCTGTATCTCTCATAATAAGAACATCATGCCTTGCACATAAAGGCTCTCAATTAGCCTTTGTTTATTGACAGCACAAGAGGATAAACATCTGGTACAATGTTTGCATGGTGAGAAAACAATTACTCTGGTTCAGTGACTATGGCAGACACTCTTTGTGGCTAACCAAGCCACTATTTCCAACTTCTTTCTAGCCAAGTTCCAGTTAGTGTTGGGCACAGGTGATATTCTAGCTATTGGAAGAGAAGGGGAAGTCTGATGTACGGTTCTGGGAAGATGTTTTGTTCACATTTAGGCATTGAAATTTTGCATTTTCTTGCTCCTTGCCTTGGGTGTAGAGGTGATGGCTGGGCTGCAGTAATGTTCTTATGACCCAAAGGAGAAAAACAAGCAGCGATGTTGGTCCTTACGTCTTTAGCCTGAGAAGTAAAACCAAGAATGATCTACTTTTAAATATCTTGCTATGGAAGAAAAATCCACACTGGTGTAAGTCATTGTAGCTGGATTTCCTCCTGCCCATGTAGCTAAGATATTCCTAACTCCTACCTCACTGGAACAGAGCAGCAGAAATGGCTCTTTGATCAATTCAGAGAAACTTCATTGTGAAGGGGGATATCATTTTTTCTAACAGGAAAAATGACTTGAAGCACTCAAATGAGAAGAACCAGAAGCTCCCACAGATATGGGGCGGCTGTGGATGGGGCCTGGAGGTGCAGATTGAATGAGAGAAATACAGGAAGTTCTTTTCTGGGCTATGCTGGGTGTTGGATAGCCATTGAGGGGAGCAGACAAACCACCATGAGGGTTTTGGGAGCTGGTAGTATGCAGCACCATTGGTGAAGGGACCAAGAAGGGCTGGGATTTTGTGAACAGAATGCAGCAGCCCAGAAAGGAGCAGGCGTAGACGAGGGAGGAAAAAGAAAAACCACAGAGGCCACAGACATGCCATGGCGTGGTGGAAATCTCAGGGCACGTGGGGTCAGAGGCTGGAATTTAAACATCACTTTTGCTATATCCTCACTGAGCGACGTGGCCAGGTCATGTCCTTTTCAAAGCTCTGCTTCCTTCCTGCGTGATAATAACAAGGGGTTTTATTACCTTTTGTGTGGCATACATCTCAAGAGCGACTTGAAACAATACTCAAATGGGAAATGGGACTAAGTACTGCAGAAATGACCTGAGTTGATACCAAATTCCAGTCTGACCTGAGAGCCATTGCATACTGTATGTTCTACATAAATGTGGAGGAGAATATCTTAAGATATATTTTCCTTTGCCCGAGACACAACCAGTGGAAGGGATGGTTTCTTACGTGGTATCGACCTCAGTCCCAAGGTCTCTGGTGTACTTGAGTTTCAACAGTGCCGAAAGAAACCTGGTTTTCTGCTCTGTTTCAGAGGCAAAGGCAGGAAATCTCAGTGCACAGAATCTTAGCACTTTAGACCTCTAATAATCTGCAAGCCAATAATAGTCGATAAATGTTCCATTTTGGTTTTTTCACCTGTTTTAATTGAGGAACCTTCTGTAAAATGCTATTTTGAGTTCCAGGGCATTCACTAGTAGGGGTTGCTACTCAAAGCCAAACTCATTCAACCAACAACACTAAAAATACTCTTGGTTTCTGCCAGTCAATTTTCTTCTATTTTCACAATTAGTAGCTCTGCCTGCCAACATGCAAATCTCATCCAAGGGCTGATGGAAATTTGAGAATGTGTTAAGCTGTGTAAGGTTTAAGAGCAACATTATTCATTCGCTATTTGAAATATTTAAACAAATGTAAATCAAAAAAAGAGAGATGAAATCTCATTACAAGAAATGAATGGCTGCTTTCCACCCCTTCCACAATACAGTCTTGATATCCATTTACATACCATTTGTAATATTAATATTATTGTAGGGAAATAAATCACATCCTTCACTTTTACATTTTTAATTACATTTTACTGCATTTGTTCTTTTGTTTATAGTTAACTAATAAAATATTTATTGCATCTTACATATATGATGGTGTTTCTGTATTTTAATCAGATTTTACACATAATCTTTTCTCCCTCCTTTAGTATCTTTTTTATGACCCTACACACCACAGGATGTTGTTTTGTGGAAAACCTCATTATTTTTTAATGCATGGCTATTTATTAATGTATTGTGTATATAACACACTATGCATTTCTTTGAATTGATGAATACATTTACATCCACTTGAGAATAAAAATTCCCTTAAGGGCCAATCTCACATTTCTCTAGCTGTGCTGCCAGAAGCCTATACTGATTGTTTTTCTTGTTTTGTTGAGGAGTGGAAAGTGAAAAGGAGAGAAAAAAAGACAGAGGGGACTGGAAAAAAGAAAGAGAAAGAGAGATACAATGAACAGTATATTTTAATTTCATTTTCTGGGAAACCTTTCTCTGGAGGTAAAATATTAGTGCCTCATTGCAAAATGGAATTTTCAGAGCATGCAAATTAATTTACCCTTTGCAAACTCTTATATTTGATATGCATTCTGTGTTGAGCACGTGACCTGCAGTTCCTCAAGTTATTTTCCATTGTGTTTGTTGAATCACTGCCTCTCTGGCTTTACAATATTGCACTTAGAGGATTAGGTATTAATTGAATGATGAGTGAAAAACAGTTAACTACAACAGCAGGTATGACTGGAACATCACTTTGCAACTATAAAAACAAAAGACTTTTTCTCCTTTAAAACCCTGCTACTAATCATGATTGTAACTGCTCACAAGTCAGAGACTCTATAAACCTACAGATTAGGTTACAGAGGTGATTGCCTCTCTTTTGTGCTTGAGAAGCAGAAGACAGGTGTCCACTGAGTTCTTCAACTATTTGCATTATTTGAGAATTTCCTAGGACCTGGCCAGGCACCACTGTCCTCCAAGACAGGGGCAATATTTGGAACCTTATTTAATACAAATGACTGAGGAAACTTAGAATCTGAACCAGGTGTAAGTAGAGGACAAGTAGAGGGAAGGGAAGCATTTCTGAAGGTAGGATTTTTTTCTTTTCCACTCTCTACAGAGAGCATTGTTTTGGATAATTCAGAGAGAAAACATTGTATGAAGAGAAAAATTTACCTTCTGTTATTTTCTTTCTCCTGCAGGCTGATATAACTTAGTCAATTGACAACGCACAGTATTGTTGGTGGTATTTCCACCAAATTTCCTTTTTTTAAAAACAATCTCTGTTTACAGGAAATATATTCAATTTTCATATGGTGTGAAGAGGGTACTGAGCAGGAAATTTATTGTGACCTTTCATCTCAATAATTAAATGTGTCTATGATGACTCTGTATTCAGAAAATCAAATATGAAATGTGTCTAAAGATAGAATATTCTAGAGAAAGTGCTACCATCTAGTCAGAGATAGACGAAGGGCATGCTCGTCAAACTTCACCATCTTCTAAATCATCGGGGCTTTCATGTGTCTATGTCCATGTGGGCTGGATGCAGGACCTCTGGCCTTCAGGGGCACACCTGAGACTCCCACACATGTGAGGCAGAGCCCAGGGGCATTTGGTGCCCTGCTTGCCAAGCATGGTTCTGGCATGTCACTGGCTGAGGGATGTTCTCAGAGGTCTTGAACAGAACATGTGACACTTCTCTGATCTTTAGCACTTAAGATATGGTAACACAGAGATTTTTCTTTAAATAAGTGACTATAAAGCATGTTTAAGGATAAATAACAATACTTTTCACAACTAATCTAGTAGTAATGTTTTACAGGATCAAACGCTCTTGTTCATTTGCTCTTCAGAGTCACTTGAAATCTCCTAGCCTGATTCCCACGTGGCAACAGGACTGGGACAATAAAGACTTCACAAATATTAACTACCGCTAACACCTCTGGGACTTCACCTAAGCACTGAGCATGCTGAGCTCGTAGTGCCTTGTTCTTTGCATTTGCCCTCTCCCTGACCTTATCAATATGCTCTGCTCTGCTATAGAAATGGTGCCTTGACTCCTGTACTGATGTCCGTCCTCGAGTTTCAGGCAGTCTCTTTAAGTATTTTTAAATTAATTTTTAAAATTCATTCTAATTAGTTGTACATGACAATAGAATGCATTTATACATTTTGATAAATCATACATAAATGGAGTATAACTTCTCACTTTTCTGATTCTCTAAGTTTTTCAAAGATAAGCTTAAGGTTGTCATCTGGCCTTCTCCTCTGTTTACCTCAGGAGGCTTTAACACTTAGCTCTTGGACCAGAATAGGCCTAAATGGCACTTTCTTTCCTCTGTCTTTGATTTCTTCTGTACTTTAGAAGCTAACTTTTTACTTTCTAATTTGGTGGAACATTCTTACAATGTGTACTTACTGTCCATCCTTCCAACATCAATTGCCCATCTCCTTTACACCCTGTTCTGTAAGACCTTGAACTTGTGGCTTGCTCTCACCTCTCTCTTTGTGCATTGTGCATTGTATCTGTTCAGAGAATTCTTCCTTCTCCTCCAGCCTGGAGTGAGACCCCGTACTATACTACCTCAGGGCATGCCCCTCTTTCCCTGCAAGGCACTTTTGTAATTATATATGAATCTGTCTTTTGTTTAATGCATTTTTTCCAGGGGTCAAGTGTCTGTGTTGTTATCCACTCTTTGGAAAGCTGCCTAAGCTCACCTCACCACCCATTCAACTATTGTACCCTCATGCTCTCAAAACAGGGCCACGCTTGACACTGGGTTACTATTGCATAATAGGTGCCAACGAATGGATTAATGAAATATCTATTAATCTAGTTGTTATTCCCATGATTCCAGGAATTGATATTTTGTTGTTACTTTTCACTAGGACGACTGCAGGATTCTCGAGGCATTTTAATCTCTCTCAGGTAGTCCATTATTGATATGGCTGCCAGAATTGTGTGCTTCAATAAAAGAAAAACCCTGTAACATTCTTGTTCAATCATTTGCTGATTCATTCCACTGCTTCCAGTCTAAAGTCTTTATTCCTAAACATATAATTCTATATTTCTCAAAATCAGAATGTTGTATGCTTTCCTCACAAGACACAGGCGTGCTGATCCCCATCACCACAGCCCTTGATCCCATAACTCTGTGTCTGCTCAGACTCTTCTGCAATCCCAGAATTACCCTTGCCCTCATTTTCAACAGGGCTTAGACACACTTTTGGATTTCTCTTCTTCCCTTACTGAGTCCTCTGTTGGGATGACACTCCTGTAGGGTCTGTTCTCAGTGTTTGTTGAGTATGTTTTCTGGTGGGTATTGTACAGTTGGTGTCACTATCAGAGCGTCATCACCATGAAGGCATCAACCAGTCCTTTCATGCCGGCCCCATTGTCTGGACACAATGGATTATGGGTATTCAAGTCAGTTGAATAATTAATAAATCTGTTAACACCTGCTTCAAACTTTCTAGTGTATTGCTTTCTGGGATGTGAGTATTCTTAATTGAGACATTGGGACTGCTTCTAAGTGTCTCTGAATAGGTGGAGCAGACCACAATTATGTCAAGTGTGTTATTTGACATGTCGTAGAATTAATTCATTTTGCATTCAATTCATTAAGTATATTTTTGCATTTAGAAATTACCCAGGGCCTGCCTAGCACTCACATAACTTCTATAAATGAGAAGGACATACTCTTATTGGCAAAGAGAATAATAGCATAGATCTAATATAATAAATCAGATGCTAAAGTGCAACGTGACCACTCAAGCAATTTGTTTAAAGGTCAAGGTCCCTACGTCTCTAATACCTGTGACCAATACTGTTGTTCTGTGTCCTCAGGTGAACCATTAACCTTGTTTCACAAACAGATTTTACAACACTTTTATAACCAAAGATGTTTGCCACCATGGAGTCGGCTTTTGCAGGAGTGAGTTTATTTGGTGATGTATTATTTTTTCCTTGCTTTTCAAAATGTATGAGAGCAGGGTTGATGACATATTGCATAAAACTGTGGTGAGCAGAGTAAAATCAAATAATTTAATAAACTGGCATTTTTTAAGACCACAAATGGGAGGTTTGATGAATCTCTTCTCTAAGGGATATGCCAAAACACGAAAGCAAAATAACTCATACCCTGCACTTTCAGGTATTCACAATTGATGGGGCTGCCCAGCTACATCAGCTTTACTGACTTCAGGGTGTGTGGAGACTCTAGAGTTTGGCGTTTACTTGGAAGCATACCTTTTTCTTCCCTTCCTTCCTGCTCAGCTGTGTTTGGGAAGGATTTTCTACTACTAATGTATACAAATTCCAGAAATTCTGGGTCCCTTATACTCTCTTTACCAGCTGATATATTTATCAAAACAAGAGGATTAAGAACTTCAAGCTCCAAAACTGTGTCATGGGGAACCAAGAAATATTGACGATAATACAAAACAAAACTAAATCCATTAAAAAAAATTTTTATGACATGCTGTACTAACTCTATATAGATATAATCTTTAAAATATGCTTTGAATAATGTAAGGAAAGGGTGACCACATTAGAACATGATTTCATAACAAAAATTGAAAATTCCAAGTTCATATTTGCAAAAAAGATAAAATTAATTGTTTTCACCCTTTGATTCTAAGTCTCTTTTGAATCTGGTTTTATCCGTAGCCGTCTGGCCAGTAAGTGAAATGTGCCAACCCTGGTTGCGAAGAGTTAATACTGTTCCTCTACTCAGACCCCGGGCTGCAGAGTCCACAAGCACAGCATAACACTCTCACTAGTGCACCGTACACTCTGCTGAGTGAAAACTCGCCAATTGCCGAGCAGGGCAAACTTTCCCCATCTGTTTCAAAGTTTAGAAACTTTTAAGTAAATGATATGTAAGTACACGGGGAATTTCCTGTCATGTTAAATCGTTCTTTCTACAAACCACAGAAGTCAAAGACTTATAAAGTATGGTGAAGTGCAAATACTTAGTACTTGTTAACTTGGTGCTGTTCATTTTGTGTTATACTAGTTAAGATAGGCTGAATATAAATTCTACCTTTAAGAATATTAAATATGAATGAAAGTTAATGTTAATGATTGATAATATCATATGCATTAAGATCTCGAGGATGTGGGGAAAAAGGTACACTCATACATTGCTGGTAGGGTTGCAAATTAGTGCAGCCACTCTGGAAAGCAGTATGGAGATTCCTTCTAAAACTCAGAATGGAACCATCATTTGACCCAGCTAGCCCACTCCTTGGCCGATACCCAAAGAACTTAAAATCAGCATACTACAGTGATGCAGCCACATTGATGTTTAGAGCAGCCCAATTCACTATAGCTAGATTGTGGAACCAACCTAGATGCCCTTGAATAGAGGAATGGATAAAGAAACTGTGGTATATATACACAATGGAATATTATTCAGTCATAAAGAATAATAAAATTATGACATTTGCAGGTAAATGGATGGAGTGGGAGAATATTATGTTAAGTGAAATAAGCCAATCCCCAAAAACCAAAGGCTGAATGATTCTCTGATAAGTGGTTGATAACACATAACAGGGGTGGGGGAGGTAAGGGAAGAATGGGGAAAGGATGGATTGTATAGAGGAAAATGAGGAGGGGGCAGGGGGCGGGGAAGGAAAGAGAATGAGACAAACATCATTACCCTATGTATGTGTATGAATATGCAAATTGTATGATTCTACTTTGTGTACAACCAGAAAAATGATAGTCGTACTCCATTTGTGTACAATGAACCAAAAAAACTTAAATATGAATTAAAGTTAATATTAATTAATAACATCATATGCATTATGACCTTGCTATTAAAATTGTATATTGTAAACTTTAATATTACATATAATTACATACTCAACATAAAATATATTTTATATAAAATATACAATATATAATAGATTAATTTAAAACACATAAATATTAATTTTCAGATTTTTACAATGTATTTAAAATAAAAATATAAAATTTAAATAAAGTTTAATAAAGTTAAGTGACTATTAAAGTTTAAAATATGTAAATTATATTAAGTATTTAAACAAGTGTTGTACAAAATTAACATTATACATGCATGTGAATAAATAAGTACTATATTTCTGTGACTCCGAAGGTTAAATAAAAATAAGAATTGAGGGTTTCAAATAAATTATTAAAATGAGTATGTATAATAACATTAAGATATTGAATAGATACAATTTGTTATTACATATTTTAAATAAATATAAAAAGTTTACTGTAAACGATTTGTTATGAAATAAACATTTTGTAAAGAGAAAAAAGATATATCAACACATAGTGCATGCACACACACACATACACATACATACACATATTTTAGACAGTAAATAGAATGAAGAATCATTTCTGATTTAGCTCCTGACTAGCTTTCTGTTCTGTCTTCTCTCACTGTCTCTTCCCTCCTCTAATCACACTAGATTCCTTGACTGTTTCTCCAACGCAGTAAGCGTTCTCCTGCCCCAGGACCTTTGTATATGATCTGGCCATCTTCCTCTAAATATCCCTGCACTCACTTCCTTCATGCCTCTGCTCATCTGCCACCTAATTTATTGAAGAAGTCTTTCCTTATTACCCTATTCACCCTATACCAAAGAGCAAGACTTGTCCTCTTCTCTTTAGCACTTCCTCACCCTGTTTGTGGCATTTTTTTCATCATCTGAAATGCTATTACTTCATTATTTTTCCATGATCTGTGTACCTCCTAGACTATAAAGGCAGTGAACCTGTTCCCATATAAAGTTAGGAACTTTGTCTCTCTTTTTCTCTGGTATGCCCTTAAAGAACAAAATAGCAACAAATAATAATAAGGACTTAATCAAAAGTTGTTGATTGAATTAGTTATTAGTGCACTGTCAATAAGTAATTTCTCAAAAAAATAGAGCTCAAAAAAGATCATTTATAGGTAATCATATTCTGGAATCAAGCATCACGTTCTTCAAAGAAGTTCCTAGCTCTTGGGATTCTCTTCTGATGTTCAATTTCCTTCCCAACATCCCACTTTTTCCTCCCCTCCTCATAGATGTTCCAAGTGATCACTCCTGCTGATAGAAAAGGAAAAAGACAATTTTTAAGATGGCTTGCTGCAGAGGGATGGAAATGAGGGGACATATTTGAGTTATGTGGTTGTTGGTTCAGCCTCCTCCCCTTTTTGTCACCATGTCTAGCCTAATTCCTGGTAGGTGTGAGGTGCTGCATCAGCTTCAGTAAGTAGAAGGAAGAAGGAGACAACGGGAGGTGACAGGGGGCTCAGGGCAGCCACTTGCTCCTGTCTATTTCTTACACCTTAGGGATTTCTTCAGATCAAAAGAAAAACGTGGATTTTGCTCTCATGCCATTATACTTTAGAATCTAATCAAGTTAAAGGGAATTATGACCGTGCCACATTACTATGACCTGCAGAAAATGTCCCTTGGAAACCATAGTAAAAAAATTAATGTTTAAATGTTAAAATTAATGTCGAAGGATTCTTGATGTTTCTGATGATTTCCTCAAATCACCAGACCTCAAAGACATATCTTTGGAAGTGCTTTCCCTTTAACTTTAAAACGAATATCAAGAAAGCAGGGCTTGGTGACGCACTCCCGTAATCCCAGAGACTCCGGAGGCTGAGACAAGAAGCTTGCAAAGTTCGAGATCATCTCAGCAATTTAGGAAGACCCTGTCTCAAAATAAAAAATAAAAGGGGCTGGGAATGTGACTCAGTGGTTAAGCACCTCCGGGTTAAATTCCCAGTATCAGACATAAATACATAAATACATAAATGAATAAATAAATAGAAAGCCATGTTACAAATTCTTGTCTTTAGAAATAAGATATTTTATAAGAAAATATAAATATGTATCTTATATTTAAAAGGACTTATTAGCTGAATCCCCATAAAAATATGCAGCTGCCAGGTATTAACATTGCTAAGATGTGCCTCTGAAGCACATATGACTTTAAAGTCTTTTAAACATTTCTGATACAAGTGTGAATGACTTGGAATGTTTTAATTTTCCAGCCTATTTACTAGGTTCCTATAGTCAAGCATGTTATTAAATACAGATTTACATTTCTATACAACTATAGTTTAGAGTGAATATCCAATATATAGTAAGATAACAATATGTTCTGCAACTTACATATTTTTGCCAAATATTTATGAATCTCACATAATAAAAATAGCATGTTGCTGTCGACATTTCATCTCTCTAAGAATTGGCAAAGAAAATAATTGAAAGATTTTTGAGAAGCATTTTCTTTGGTCTTGGAGTCAAAGACAGATGGTGCTCCATTGCCTCGGAGGGTGAAAGAAGGAAATAGCAGTAACAGAGATCATGACACCAGAGAAAGAATTCGCCTTGTGTAAAATATGATGAGTTAGGTTTTGAAGATGTACCTGGAGTATGAGATTCAAATAAGATATCCAGGTGTAGGAATATAGAGTTCAGTTGGAAAAGGAATATAGTCAAATAAGGTAAAGATTTGTGATTATTTTATATTAAAGGGTAACTTTAAAACCGTTTGGAGAGTCACAAAGGCCTAAGGCTAGAATGTTTCAGAATCTGAAATACTCTCCCTATTTTCTAATTTATTGGTTTAAGTTGAGTCATAATTATATAATTCAGATAGAAAATAACTAGCTTGGAAAGACATCAAGAATATAGGAGTTTTAAAAGCAACAATTGTCCACCTGAAGAATATTGTATGGCATAAGGCAATGCCTAAAATAATCCATCAATTGCCAAATTACCTACATATTTAGGGAAAATAGGCATCATTGTGAATAATTACTTGCTTTGGAAACGTTTTCTACATTTGACTCTCAACTGTGTGTACACCAGCCAATTTATTTCTTCCTTCCAGAATGTGCATTTAATCAATGTTTACAACATGTAGACCACAAGAGACTTGGTATGAAATGGGAGATTAAATTTTGAAATTTGTTTCAATAAACAGATGAAGGTTTAATCATTTTGTTGACTTTTAATGTTGATTTAATGGGAAGATATTTGGGGATCAGATGTTAAGACAAATATAAAAATGAGACTGAGATGTATGTTTCTAGGCATATCAATAAAATATTTACAAGTATTTTGCAAGGCTCTTCATAACGACTTCCTTTCCAGTTCTGAATCATATTTTATCAATACAAGAAACTCCAATATCATAAAATAAGAATAATTGCACTTCAGTGATACTAAGTGAGTCCTAAATTGCAGGGGTAGAGAAAGTAAAAGACTTATTGTTCTGACTCATCCAGATTTGTGGAGTTTTCTTTTTGTTGACATTAACTGGAGTCCTCCCCCATTTCTTCAAGGGCCTTGGATCCATGGACCCAAGTTGCCTGAAGACAATTGGTGACTGGTTCAGAATGAGCAAGTGACTCAACCAGACCTAGGGAGAAACTGGGAGATGTGGGCTAAGTCTCCTAGAAAAATTCTCTTGTCCATTTTCATTGTCTTTGAACAAACAGAAGCACTGAACATGCTGCATGAACTTGTGCCCTTGGAAGTTTAGCTTGGAGGAAGCCATTACTGATGAAGGACACATGGAGTAGAGTTGGGACCTGGTAACAATATTTGAGCCTTGGTCATTTACCCTGAAGCCAGCTCTGTTCGTGATTTTTTTTTTTTTTTTTCTAGTTGCAGGGGGGGCCCTGTTTTTTTTGCTTTTTTTTTTTTTTTTTTTTTTTTTTTGTATCCTGAAATCAATTTGGGGAAGATTTTAATGTATTTTGTCACTGCAAATTTGTAAATTTCTTCAATGATAGAAGTGTTTCCTGTTCGTGATTTTGTTTTTTCCTAAGAAATTCTTGAACCCCAAACCAAGGAGAAAAGTCACTTCTCAAAGTCTAAGCTATGACTCTGTCCTGCCTAATTTTGAGTCATCCCACAGCTCTCAGCTGGTTTAGATGCCCCTATACACATAGACGGTTATGTCCCTGTGGGCTTCAGTTTAATACTTCTCTTAGGGACCATGTATGGCGGCAACTGAAATCCTGTTGTCGCCTGGTGTATTTTGAGAACAAGCTGCACCACTCTACCTGATGCTGCATGGTCCAGTGCCTGGACATTTTTGTGACGTATGTGGGGACATCTGCCGACCACAAGTATGCCTGGTTGAACCATTACGATTTCTCAGAAATGATACAACTTGTGTTCCCTCTTTCTCTCTCTTCTTCTTTTTCTTCTTCTTTTTAATGGATGAAGAGGTAAATGTAGACTCTGCAAAATCCTACATTCTTGACCCTTATTTTAAGGCCTGTGAGCTGCATCTCTGTTCAACTCAGTATTGCACTAGCCCTTTGTGAGTGTGAGTCTCCTGAATTTCGATTTGTGTCCAAGAAGATAACGATAATAACTTTTCATTGTTGGAAAGCATTTTGCCAAAAATTTACAATCTAAAATCAGTCATAGGAAATAGATATTCATGCTTTTGATTTATGGATAAGGCTACTAAAAATCATGGAATTGGAGACTAGGAAATAGTTCTTTTAACACCAAACTTTCAGCACCTACCATCATTCATCAGTATAACTTTTCGCTGAGCAATGTACTCAGCAAAAGTAAGGTACTCAGCAAATGCCAGCTCCAGGCCATGGACCACCTCTGCTCCTTCCAAATGGGAGTGCCAGAAAGGATGATCACACCCTGTGTCTAGGTGCCCCTACTCCATTTTCATTCCTCTCTCTCTCTCTCTCATACCTCATCCTAAGAGAAAAAAATAAATGTGCAAATTGGCTTACCCAAGAGCTAGTGTGTACAGACATATGTGTGCATACACACAAAAATATATGCATAAGACCTCTAATTTCATTGATTTTTGGATCTCTGTTTCCATATTGTTTCTCTCTCTGAGACTTAGAAAGGGACCCTAGTATGGAAGTTTTGGCCACTGTGAAGATTCTAATGCCCAACTGGAACATGGGAGGTGGGTAGGATGGGGGCTGAGGTAACAGGGAGGACTTTAGCCAGTACAAAATTTATTAAAAGTTTTGTCCATGGACAAACCCGAATCTTTGTGGAAGCCTGTGTCCTCCTTTAGATGTGAAGAAAATATCAGACAGTAGTTGGCTGCTTACACATATTAGAATCTGTTATTAGTTAATAAAATATGTCCGTGTTTATTGCTATTTGGGACAATATGTTGTGTCACACCAAATATTTTGTAGTAAGTCCAAGCTGCCAAGAAAGGAAAATCCCAAAGTATATTTTTAATGTGATTTTAAGCTGTGTGAAATTAGCTGGGGTTTTTTGGACTCTAATTTGAACAATGCAGCACAAATTCTTTCCAAAAAGCTGGGCATGGGTGCACCTCCTATATCCTTTCTCCTGTGCCTATGTGAGCTCAGTTATATATCCATGGTCAGGTAACAGTGCAGGAGACCTTCAGAAACTATTTCTGCTCTCTTCTGCCTGAGGACTGAGTTGGAAATGAATCTTGATCCCTTCTGGGGGAAAAGTCTGCAACAGCATTTCGCCAGTTTTTCTTCTTGCTTGTTTATAAACCTCTCAAACATGACAGTGGTTCCCAGGAAATGTATCATCAGGCATTGCTCAGAGAAATATCTGACAGTATCTCACCTGTCAACTTACAATCTCTAAAGTCTTGTTTGAGGAGATTTTTAAACATTTGAAAACTTTTATTTGGTATTAAGTAGTTTATTAAAGACTATGTCCTCTGCAGCATAGAAATTTCTTTATTGTGTCTGTGTGAAGACCCTGAAATTTCCAGGGGAAGTTTGGGGCGGTTAAAGTTGGGCAGGGGAGGTTGTGCTTGGGACTGTAGGTTTTCCTTGTAGCTCAAATTATGCCTGTCTTGGTGGTGAATTTCTTGTGCTTCATAGTTTTTAGGATATATATATGCATTGATATGAATCATTTAATGGGAATTAGAAGCATGTAAGGATGCATGTCAAGGTCTTCCTGCTTCTTGGTAGTCTGCAATTGTTGTATGTTTATGCTGCTGTAGATACTCTGAAACTGAAAGTTGTTTGTTAGCTATTCATAGAAACTTTTCTACAATAAATACAACTTACCATCCATAATTTTGAGACACTATTTACACTTTAGAACCTATCACCCAGGGGTTGTGACACACACACACACACACCAGATTGTTTTGAAGAATTCTTTCAAAATATCCATGGCCAAAAGTTAAAAAGAAGAAAAGAACCCTACTAGTTTTATACTTGCTTGTCATTTCTCAGTGTGGACCTGGAGTGGATGCACTACTTTTGAGGATTAGTGAAGAAAAAAAAAGTGATCAGTATTTTTCTTCCCTCCACTTTTCGGAAAGAAGTGTTGAACTCAATTCTTTTTCTTCAACCATTATTTATTGAGTCATCAACTGTCATATTCTTTCCAGGTTTTTCTCAAACTCAAGTCCTGAATCCAACTTGACATATTCCTCTTAATGTTTTGTTAGCACCTCACTGTTCTTATTTCCAGACTATCTTCTCCCAGGTGACCCTTAGCAACTGACAGGTGCCACCATCCACCCAGATGAACAAACTACACTTCTGTGAGTTGCACTTATTTCTAAATTTTTCTTGCAGGTCTTCCTAAACAATCATTGCCATCTTTTGGGGTAAGGCTGTTCTTCCAAGCTGCTTCGCATCTCAGCAAGTCTTAATCTGCTTTTTAAACCAATAATAGTGAATTCTGAACATTTTAACCCATTTCTGCCAACTTAGCTGTGGCTAGCCAAAGGAAGACACAAGATGCGAGAGAGTGAGAACAGTAGCAAATCACCTTCTCAGGGCCACTTCTACCTACATGCATCCCAGGAGTTCTGCAGGAGAAGCTCATTCAGTGTTGGAGCTCTCAGACAAACCCAACCAGCTGGGGGAGACACACAAGACTATGTCCTTCCAACTTCTCTTCTTTGAGAGCAGGAAATAGGGAGGCTAAAGCTCACTACGCCAAAGGATTCCAGGGGGAGCAGCATGTCGTTCAGAGGGAAATGTGAGAATTCTTTGCTACATTCAGAAAAGAGTAAATATCACTTTCATCTCTCCACAATTTCACATGCTGCCACTAATTTATTAGGACTGTGACTACAGTTCAGGGGCAAAATGATACCAAAAGCAAAGTGGCCCAAGTAGCAGCTTGTTAACATAGAATATAAAAGTGTGATTAAAGTGCAGTTTATAAGAGATCCATATTTTGAAATCTTTTGATATCTAATTCCTGGGATTTATAGATTTCTATATGTTAAGAATTTATCAGAGCTGGGGCTATAGCTCAGTTGGTAGAGTGCTTGCCTTGCAAGCACAAGGCCCTGGGTTCATGAATTTTATCTATTTAACTGACTTCAAGAAATTATTAAATATTCTCAAAGTGTTAATCAATTTGTGTCTTCTTAAATAACATGGTTGGTTTTCTTTGAGATTCAGTCAGTCTTGATTGTTCTCAAGAGTAACTTGCATTTACAGTAATTTCTTTTTTATTGTCTCTTAAAATACACAGCATCTAACCATGCTGAATTTTAAACATTTTATCCATCTGCAAGTTCATCAAGAGTCCGTTCTCTCCTCTGCCTCCCATTCTGGGGTTAACCCATCCCTGAAAGATGAAGATAGAGTGGTTAACATTACAGGTTTCTCCAAGATTCGTGAACATTATTCAACTGTATTTTATAAAATGTAACTAGATCTGCTCCGTTGATTTAGTCTTAAAAAAATAAGCTTTATTGTATATATTTAATGTATTCACCATGATGTTATAGGTTATATAGAGTAAGAAGTTTATGTTCACAAAGCAAATTGATGTATGATCATCTAAAATAGTTATGCTCTTTAGTTGCTACTGCAAAAGGAGCTACAATTTAATCACTCAGTAAATTCCTGAATACAATTCGCTCTCATTAACTACAGCCCGCATGCCATGCATTGGACTCCTAACTAGACCTCCAGACTTGTTTGTTCTATATATCTGCATCTTTGCATCATTTGAGTAAATCTCACTTCACCCCTTCTCCCACCTGCTTCCTGCTCCTGGGAACCACTGTTTTTATTTTCTATCTCTGTTTATTTATTTATTTTTAAAGAAAGATTCCACATGTAGGTGAGAACATGCAGTACTTATCTTTACTTGACTTATTTCACTTAGTATAATGGGCTCCAAGTCCATCCATGATGTGGCAAAAGGAAGAATGTCCTTTTTAAAAGCACAATAATGTTCCATTGCATATACAGGCCACATTTTCTTTATTGGTTCGTCCATCAATGGAGACTTCTGCTGCTGCCAGATATTGGCTACGGTGAGTAATGATGCAAGGAAGGTGGAAATGGACTTAGTCTCATGGACATTTTCTCTTCAGAACATGCACATCTGCCTCATTGTGTAGAGTATTCTGCATAAGGGAGGATGGATTCATTGAGTGATCCTTCCAAGGCTGGGTATTTTATTTTACTTTTTGTTGATTCATTTTTTACAGTGCTGGGGTTCCAATCCAGGGCCTCATTGTGTAAGACAAGTGCTATCCCACTGAACCACATCCCAGCTCCAAGAGAATTCCCCTAATTTAGAATGAACTTTACTGGAGATACACTTTAAATACCTTCTATTTTTTTTCACTGTTGGGACTGGCACCCAGGGCCTCACACATGCCAGGCAAGTGCTCTACCACTGAGCCACTTCCCAGGCTTGGGTGCCAGGTATTTTAGAGGGAAAAATTAGATGATAATTATAATAACCTGCTCCATGTCAAAACTACCTCCCAAATAAATAGTTTCTTTGACTCCCAGCACATGAAATTGTGGAGAGACAAAAGTGGTATTTACTCTTTTCTGAATGTACCAAAGGATCCTCACATTTCCCTCTGAATGACATGCTGCTGCCCCTGGAGTCCTTTGGTGCAGTGAGCCTTTAGCCTTCCTATTTCCTAATCTCAAGGAAGAGGAGTTGGGAGGACATAGAGAGAGCATATGTAATTAGTCAACTTTTGATCAACTCATCAAAAGTCCACAGAACTTGTGAAAGACAAACAAAAGATTTCAAACCATCAACCCAGCCCCACTTCCCCGCACCTTCCCACCATTTCACCCTTGTCACTCATCCTTCAACTTAGCCCAATGGAATGTTTCTGGAGCACACCGTTATTCCAATCAGTACCTTTCTGCTTTTCTCTGAGCCTTGAGTCTGTGTTTTAATATTGTCATGACACTTGTCACTTTGCTCAATCTGATGTCTCCTTCCCAACCCTGATCTAGATTGAAGGGGAAAGGTGAACCATTTGAGTCTTATACTTCAATGGAGATTCAGGGGAACTGAGACTTAATTTGGACTTTGGATGCCATTGCCTTTTTCTTTCTTTTTAATGTACAAGCAGATTTGTGTTCCTTTAAATGCACTATAATGTTTGTTGCTGTTTCTAATTTGCAAGGTTAAGTTTTCAGAGGCTATTTTATCCAGGGACTTGCCTAAAATTGTGGTAATTGATTCCAGATGAAGAGTGAGCCTGGAAATGATTCTGTGGCTTGAATTGTGAGACTTCACATAAATGTGGACAAATATAATGAAATTTAATACAAAAATCATACAGTTATGTCTTCCAATTAAGAAATTTTATTCAAACCCGGCACAGAAAACACTTTCTCATTGCCAACTTTAAGACAAATAATATACAATTAAAAGCAACATTTTAAAAGATAAACCTCTAGTATTAGCTAAAACCTCATCATGGAAATCAATAAAGTGATGTTGTTTAATTGTATTTCATTGTATTTCTAGCTTTTAAGACTAAATTAAAAAGAAAGTCATCTTGTCACCTCCATTAATGGTAACAAAATTTGTTAGCCTCTATTGAGTGCTCACTGGACAGGTGGCTGGTGTTTAGTTTACATCATTTGGTTTAAACCTCATAGTAGATGCTCAAGTGAGCATGACTTTCTTTGCTTTGGGAATGAGAATGCAGACCAGCAGTGGTGAAGGTGACATGCTCAGGGTCATGCTTCAGGGTGTTTCTGGAAGGAAAGATAGAGAATGACTCCAGATCTGTGTGACTGGAAAGTCTCTCCCATGCTGCTGCCCCCAGCACACCTCCCTCACCTCCATGCTCAGGGGTGAAGCATTCCAGCACAAACTGGGCTCTGTCACTTTGGGGCTTCGATACAGTGCACATCAAAACCCTTCCTCAATCACCTCGTGTATTCAGTCACTAGAGGGTAGGCTTAAGGAGATGAAGGATGTTTTGTTTTTTTAGTGTTCAATTTATAGGCTCATCATTCTGCTTCCCCTGTGACAAGCAGAGAGGAAATGAAATTGTATCTGAGGCTTGTGTTTAGGCAGTTGGCCCAGACTTTGCTGGGCAGAATTACCACAAGAGCCAGTTAGAATGCATATTCCGGAGTATCAGCCCTGAGTAAGTCTGAGTTTGGGGCCCATGTGTGAATCCATGACAATTGGCACCTCTATGATTCTGATGTAGGTGGTAAGTTGGAGAGACTGAGAAATACTGCTTAGACTCTAAAACCACATTGTCCCACAGAAAAGTAATGGGGGTTATGAATGGATCAAAATTGTGGAGTTGTCACATTTCATAAGTAAAAAGGAATGGGTAGAATTTTTTTTATTGTTATAAGTATTTTATTTTATTTTTTAAATTTTTTTATTTTTACAGATTTCACTTTGGTTCATTATACACAATGGGGTACAACTTTTTGTTTCTATTGTTGTACATGATGTAGATTCACGCCATTCGTGTAATCATTCATGTACATGGGGTAATGATGTCTGTCTCATTCCACTATCTTCCGTACCCCCAACCCTCCCCCTCTCATTTACCTCTACATAATCCAAAGTTCCTCCATTCTTCTCTTACCCCCCAACTCCCCAAACCCCATTATGTATCATCATGCACTTATTAGGGAAAACATTCGGCCTTTGAATTTTTGAGATTGGCTTATTTCACTTAGTATGATATTCTCCAATTCCATCCATTTACCTGCAAAGGTCATAATATTATTCTTCTTCATAGCTGAATAATATTCCATTGTGTATATATACCACAGTTTCTTTATCCATGTATCTATTGAAGGGCATCTAGGTTGGTTCCACAATCTAACTATTGTGAATTGAGTTGCTATAAACATTGATGTGGCTGCATCACTGTAGTATGCTGATTTTAAGTCCTTTGGGTATAAACCGAGGAGTGGGATAACTGGGTCAAATAGTGGATCCCTTCCAAGTTTTCTGAGGAATCTCCATACTGCTTTCCAGAGTGATAGCATGTATCATCCTATGCATTCAAATATTATTTAAAGTTGGAATCAAAATATAAATTATTGAGTTCCTTTTAAGTTTTTTGTTCATACTAAGCCTTAGCTGAATTTTGTTTAGGGTATTTCTCACTTTGTCTCTACCACATATTAAGGGTTCACTAGCTACATGTGGCAGGGTGTCTTCCATGAAGGAAGGTATAGGTCTGGAACTAGTCAGGATTTAATTTTCAGGGCAAGTCACAACTGAGGGCAGCATGAGTCACCAAGCATGTCTTCAAAACAACTGCTATCACACAAAGTGGAGCTAAGCATGAAAACAAGTCAATATGAATCTAGAGGTGCCTTCAGAAGGTGATGCAGAGAGGCCAATGAAGTAATAGCACAGAGGAGCAAGGAGACCTTAGATAAGGTTAGGGGAATACTCCAGCACCCAGAGCCCAGGGTCCAGCCCACAACATCTGGAGTGCTCCTGGGCTGGGGAATGTTGTAAGGTAGGTGCATGTGCTTAGGGAAGCTAGATAAATTTAGTTATCTGTACAATGAGGGAGTCAGAAAAGATGGTCTCTAAAACCTTCTAATCACTAAAATGAGATGATTCAGTGACTCTCGGGACCATACCATGTGCACATCCATGGAGAATGGTACCCTTTTTCTACCTGGAAAACATTTCTATTGCATGGTTGAGTCCTGTCCATTCCTGGTTCCAGGTCTTTCGGAATGGAACTTTAACATGTGGTATCCTTTGGTAAGACAAATACATGGAATTTGAGCTTTGAACCCACATCTAATTCTAATTCTTTCAGGGCCAGACCCCTTTCCCTGAAAGGCAATTTTAGGTTGCACTGACACAGAAGGGACTGCAGCTTTGAAATGGAAATATGCAGTTGATTATCCACAAATGATATAAAGGCATGGCTTTTGAGTTCTATGAAAATGGTTATTTTGTGTTATGCATTTGAAGTACATGGAAATTCCAAAACACCAAAGTATAAACCATTGACACAGCATTTTGAAATTTGTGATTAATTAAAACTTTGAATTCATAATTAAATGGTAGTTCAGGTGGCTTGAGGTTGTCGGCATATGCAATAACATGTACCAATGCATCCTGATGGGTCACACACATATTGAGATCCAGATGCACAGGTGCATAATCAAACCATCATTCTGCACTTGTGTTTACTATGACTACACCAGGTACACTGGCTGAAGTGAAGTGAATTAAGACACTAGCAGATATGATACTCACAAACTCTGAGGAGAAATAAAACACAAAGAATAAAAGAGCATATTTGCCAAACTCTCATACATGACATAATAAGTACACGAAGGGTTCAAGACAGGGGGAGAATAGTTCAGGCTCCCATAGATACAACACAATTCTTAAAGCCAGTGGGACTTGATTTGGGCTTTTGTGGTTGGCTTAAGTTGTCCAGTACTATAGCCATGAGCCCACTGTATAATCCAGTAGAGTTTCAACAGTTGGGTGGAACCTCAGAGGGCATGGTAGCTGCCATATGTTGTTGAAATTCCAGAATATTTCACTTTGGCATGTGGTGAATGCCAAATGGCAGGAGGAATGCCCCTCTTCTGGCTCTGGTGAGCCAGGATGACAGACCTAAGGCTCAGAATAGCACATAGAGTTTTCTCCACACCCCAAAGAGGACAACTGGGTGTTCTCTTCTACACAAAGGAAGGATGTGGGCTAGCATGTTCTGCGTCAGTAGAGATAGTAGAAGGAAGAAGAAGGGAAAGCACAGATTAGAAACTCCAGTTCCACTTCTTGATACAACTGCAAATTTGTACATGGTACTATTGCTCTTCATGGGTAGTCAGCTGTATTTTCTTCATTGTAATTGTTACTGAGATCAGAAAAAATACAAATTGAACTAATTCTTCAGCAATAATAATACTAATTAAAATGCCTTACAGTTATGAGGTCCCTTATGTTGGAGTTTTGCACAACGATTCTCAGAATAATAATTATTAACAAACTGTGGTTTTGCTTTGAAATAAATTTTCTAAACTTTACAGTTCGCACTTGGGTTGATGAGGCCCCTTGAATCCCATAGATGTATTACAAATGTTTGGAAGGTTCTTTTCTCTTTTGCATACAGATATTCCATTAGGTCCAAGTTTTCTTGAAGCAGAAACAGACTTGGCATATGGGTCTATTATCATGCTTTGAGATGTACTGGGGAGGCACAGCTACCTTTTCTTTAAAACGTTTTCACTGTCTCTACCATGGTGTCTGATACTCCCTGGTGGTTCTTCCTCCTCCTCCTTCTCTTCTCTCCTTTCATTCTCCTTTTCTTCTTCCTCTTCCTCCTCTTTTTCTTTTTCCTTCGTTTCTTATTAGACCCTGGGAAATACCCAACAATGTCAGCATTCCCCATGTGGATATGGGTCATACAATGGCAATGTAAGCATATATTTCAAATGTCAAACTTTATATCAATTATATAGTCAGTTCTAGGTGGTATGAGATTTGGGAAATAGGTGTACATTTTGCAGAGAGCGTAGCTGTCAATAGGAATCAAAAGCAGAGGGTGTTTTGCGGGGAGAAGGTGCAGGCTGGGGATTGGGTAGTTAGGTGGAGTTGAGGGTATGAAGAGTTGAGTTTGGGAGGCAGACAGTGTTGGTGAATGAGCAGTTGATTCCAAAAAAAGGAGAAATATACAAAAAAGACATCAAGTAACAAAAGGACAATCATTGCTTAAGGAACAAACACCACTTATCACTTACAGTGCTTGTTTTGTTGCCAGGAGGTAGGAGAAAGAGTCTTATGACTTTTTTATTCATTGTGTCTTCTAAAAAGAAATTTAAATTAGGGAATCTCAGAAGAATATGTACAGAATATTTAGAAAAAAGAATGGATGTCAAGGAAAAAGAATGATAAAGGTTTGAGGTAGAAAGCATGTAAGAAGGGGTACTGCAAAATCCTGCATGATTAATCAATAAGTTAATTCTATTATGAGCTTCCTGGTGGCGAAAACAGAGAGGGGAATAGGAACACTAACTTTGAAAAACAGAGAGACAGTTTACCAATGGAGTTTCATAAACTTTTCTTATGAAACCTCCTAATGTAAATGTTGAATTAAGAAGCAGTCAATTAATGAGTAAAATCTAAGGGTTTGTTATCAGAATATATAAAGAACTCTCATAACTCAACAACATAAAGTAAAACAACCCAATTAAAAAAATAGGCAAACAACTTGAATAGCTTTCCAAAGATCCACAAATGGCCTAAGGGCCATGAAAAAAAAAAATCAGTATCATTAGGTATCAGGGAAATGCTAAGCAAGACTACAATAAATTACTACTTAACACCCACTAGAATGGCTCTAATGAAAAAAAAATATATAAAATAGTAAGTGTTGGCAAAGATATTGAAAAATGGGAATTTTGAGCATTTTTGGTAGGAATGTAACACCGTACATCCACCCTGGAGAATAGTGAGCTGGTGTCTTGAAACAGTGAACATAGATTTACTATATAATTCAATGAATCGATTTGTACCCCAAATCACTGAAATCTGAAATTTGATATTTAAACAAACACTTGTACAGGAATGCTCCTAGCAGCTCTATCCACAATAGCTGAAAGACAGAAACAATCCACCTATCAACAAACAATTGGATAAATGAAATGTAGTGTATCTATACAATAGAACATCATTCAGTCAAAAACAGAATGATGTTCTGACACATGCTACAACATGGATGAACATTAAAAACATAAGGCCAAATGAAGCCAGGCATAAAAGGGCACATATTGTGTGACTCCATTTATATAGAATATCTGATAAGGTTAAACCCCATAGAGACAGAAGGTAAGTTAATGACTGCTAGTGAATGCGGGAGAGAGATGCCTGCTTCATGGACATGGGGCTTCTTTTAGTGGTCATGAAAATAGTTTGGAATTAGATAGACATGATGTTGAATGTACTAAGTGCCAAAGTTTTAATTTTATAGTTTGTCAGTTTTACCTCAATAAGAGTAAAAGGTGGAATTTGGGCTATATGGATAAATGAAGGTGCAATCCTAGGAAATTCTTTCTCACAGTCTGGATTTTGTTAGAAATTTGGTCTGTTGAAGGTTGTAGTCTTGAACAGGTACATGGGGTACAGGATCTCTTGGTGTTAATGAAGGGGAGACCTATATTTGAAACACCATAACAAAGATTTGAGTTGACATAGTCAAGAAAATTAAGGTGTGATCAAACCTGTTACCTGAGCAGATGGCCCATCCTTTATTCAAAATGATTATGGGCCAATGACGTTCACACATGCAGAGACAGGTTTTGTATTTGGATTCATTTCAATGCATAAATCAGAAGATCATTAAGTCTTCAACATTACATGAAACAGAGCAATGGTTTTAAACAATCTGAGGGAGAAAACACATATCAAAGTAATTGAAGATTTATACAAAATATCATGCTTGACTTTCCAAGCCTTCATTTCGCCAGGTGAAAAACACTGTCATAGAACTTGGATATCATTTTTATCTTGGAAACATTATAAAACAAAGCCCATACAAAAATATGAATGTGCTCATCAAGTGTAATTCTCAGCATTGCAACTTCCTTATCTTTCCAAGAAAGATCAATGAGATATATCTTAATCTTCTTGGTAGAGTTGTATATCATATCACTAAATTTCAGTCAATATAACATTGCAAAAATAAAGATTTGGAGTTTAGAGATGTGTCTTGAGTTTTCTTTTTAGCAATAGCTGTTTACCAGTCTGGTTGCCTTTTGTGAACAATTCCAGTTTGCAAGAATGAGGCCATATTTTCTGAATAGAAAAGGCTATTCAATAAATCACTATAGTCAGTGGTTTATACATCTATATTAGAATTTAATTTATTATTTTAGAAAGCAGAAAATATTCTTTGAACTGTCATTGCACATATAAATTTAATTATAAAAATGGACAAAAAACTCACTCTCACTTCCACAGTGTGTCCCAGATTATCTGCAGATTCAGAAACTCTGGAAAACATGATCTGAAAACCATAATTCCAGGTCACTCAAAGACTATGCCTTGTAGCGTCTTAAAAAAAAGTCACAGTGGTTTTTTTTTTTTTTTTTTTTTTTTTTGTGTGTGTGTGTGTGTGTATGTTTATTCCTCTGACTTTGTTGCCTAGGCTGACCTGAAACTCCTGGTTTAAGTGGTCCTCCTCTATCAGCCTACTGAATAGCTGGGACTACAGGCACTTAGCCCCATACTCTCAGAGCTAGTTTTAAATGATTAATATGCAAGGATGAGGGGAGAGGGAACATAGGTGCGTTCACACATTCACCTTGGGTAGAATAATCAGATGATACATTATTTAATCATCTTTGATATTAACAATCTGCCATGACACAATTGATATAATCTATGACTAGGGAGAGATGCTGGTGATACTCATGCATCTCCAGATGTTGAGCTTGACCATCCATTAAAACACCTTAGGCCAATTGTGAAAAATAAGAACCCTGGGGTCTTGTGCTAAGAGATGCTGCTTTAGTTAGCCCAGAGCAATTATAATGCACCCAGTTCTGCATTGAATGGAAGTGTCTTTGAAACCACTCTTTTAGGACATTGCTTTTTTCTCTTTTCAGTTTTGAAGTGGAAGGGATGACCAATTCATGTTGTTGTATTGTTCTTAACACATTTATACAGAAATTGAAAAAAAGTATAATAATAATCAGTTGTGGATCAGTTGTGGATAAAAGACCTTTTTGGATTTGGTGTAGAATATTGATCTAAAATAACTACACAGGCAATTTTTTCAAGGTGTTACCTATAATTCTGTACCATGCAGTCAACATTTTAAGTCTTGAAGTTGATTTTACTGCCCCTCCTTGATCACAAGAAATCTAAAGTTCCCCAATGTGCATTATTGTCTCAAAGTCCATAGATGTCAAATCTATCATGATATTTGAAAATAGATAAAAGGTTCTAAAGATTTGACTAGATAAAGACCTACTTTAAGGTCCTTGGTTAAATGGAACATTTTCAATGAGACCTTTCTAATCTTTCTATTAAAATTGCAAATTCCTTCTTTCCAATTCTATCTGACAGCCTTTCCTCCTTCACTTTCTTCATAATTCTCATCACCATCTGACATACTACCCATACTTCCTTTTTTTTAAAATTTTTTTTAGACATTGACAGACCTTTATTTTATTCATTTATTTCTATATGGTGCTGAGAATCAAACCCAGTGCCTCACACATGCTAGGCAAGAGCTCTACCACTGAGCCACACCTCAGTCCCCCTTACTTACTTTTTATGGTCTATCTCATCTCATTTTATAAGCTCCATGATAGCAGAAATTGTTGATGGAATTCCCTCAGAAGCATCCACACAATGACAGTTCTCTTATCCTATGATTGACAATGAATGGGACCACTCTGAAGGTTCAAATTCTCCAGTAGGAGGGAGTGAGAAAGGGCTGCTTCTTAGCACTTGATGGAAGGAGCTAAGTGGATTACAGAAGGAGAGAACTTTTATTCACCAGGGCCCCTCCCAAGAGAACAAACTAAATATAATTAAAATGACCTAAAAATTGGAGGCTCACCAGTGAAGGTGTTAAGAGCTGATCTTGGTATAGACTGAATCTATCAGAATTCTTCCCTTTACAAAATTAACTTTCTCTTATCTAAGCAGGTAAAAAATTCATACTATTCAGATGCATGTGGGTGTGTCCATAAAATCTCCCTAGGACCAATAGTTAATTGGCCACCTCTTTCTTCTTAGTGCCAGCATTCCATCTCACAGGCCACCCATGAGGATGTTCTCAGATCATGGCATTCCCACAGCTGAACTGCAGTTTATTGAACTGGAACACTCTTGTGAGCAAATCCCATGCTGGACTAGTTTCTTCTTGCCAATCTTGGATAGTTTTCTGAAGAAACTTCCAGGAGGAGATCCTTCTGTTTAACCGTGGTGGAGGGAAACTTTCCAGGGTGAAAGGCAGGACAGATTATTATATTGCAGGACCCAGCAAAAAGTGAAAATGTAGGATTTCTGTTTAAAAGTTATTAAGAATTTCGAGATGGCAACAGCAGAATATTAAACTAAGCATAGGATCTCCAAAGCTGAGGCCTTATATAATTGCACAGGTCAAATGCCCATGATTCTGGTCCTGCTGGGAGGTGAGGAAGGCAGATCAAAGAAAGATGTTTTGAAAATGTCATAAGGTGACATTTAAAGATGTTTTCAAGGCAGAAGAGACTGAAAATATGAGGACAGAAACATGAAGGAACACGTGACAAGAGGTCCCATCAGTGGCTGATATGAGGAGCAGGTCAGAAAGGTTGTGACACTTTATTCAGGTAAAGGGTTTTAAGGAAGTGGAAGGATATACCACCCATTTGTATCTCAGAAACATAAATGAGAGTCATGTGGAGGATGGGTAGGAAAGGGTGAGCCTGGTGACAAGAGACATTTTACATGTTAAGGCAGTGTAAGAGGTTGAATTATGGCCCCCGAGATTTAGGTGGGAGTTACTGGGACCCATAAATGTCACTGTAGGCATGGTTTTCTACGGCTGCTGTAACACAGTACCACAAAACAGGAGACACAATCGCAACTTACTGTCTAATGGTTTTGGAGACTGGAAGTTTGAGTTCAAGGTGTCAGCAGGGTTGGTTTCTTCTGAAGGCTAAGGGATCTGTTCCTTCCCTCTCTTCTTGAATTGTAGGTTACTGTCTTTCAGCAGCCAAATTGGATTAGGACCCATCCTAATTCCTTTCTAAAGACCATGTCTCCAAAGGTCACATTCTGTGTTATTGGGTGTTAGGATTTCAAAGTATGAATTTTAGATGGATCCAATTCAATCCATAACACCTTACATGGCAAAGATGCTGCAGATGTGATTTGATTAAGGATCATGAGATGGGGAAATTGACCTGGATTACCTGAGTGGGCCCTAAATGTAATCATAAGCATCCCTACAAAGGAAAGGCAAAGGGAAGTTGAGACACATAAAACAGAGGAAGTAGCATAACCACAGAGGCAGAGATGATGATAATGTAGGCCCAGTCCATGGGATGCCCACGGCCACCAGAAGCAGGGATAAGCATGGCCCTACTGACAGGTTGATTTCAGCTTAATGAAACTGAATTTAGATTTTTGACTTCCAAAATTCTAAGACAATAAATACGTGTTGTTTTAAGCTACTGAGTGTGTAATAATTTGTTACACTGGCTGTAGGAAAAAGAGTCAACATTTTGGAAGAGCCAATGGAATAAACTAAGCTTAGGGCACAAGGAAAGAACTAAGAATTTAGAAAGGAGGGAAATCATGTGGTGTGCTCAGGCCTGGCCATGGGATGTGGGAGAAGGACAAGCTCCTGAATTTCCACTGGGTTTGTTCTGAGCTCCCAGTCTTCCTACTCACCTGGTCAAACAGGAGGAGAAACTAACATGGGGAATTGAATCAAGAGTTGCTTTTTAGGGTGACGGTATTTGATCTTCCCATGGGTAACCAGATGAGATGCCTGGATTCATGCCAAAAAGATAAATTTTAGATTAATTATGGAGTAGTAGTTTATGTCATGATATCCTTTTTTTTCCACATTCTGATCTTTATAAAAATTTCTATTTTGGCCAAACTTCTCTATTTTATAAATTCGGTGAAGTCCTTGGGTTTGGGAAGCCATATTCAAGTGCTTGACTCTTGGCCTTTGGGATAGACAAGAGGCAAGATGGACATAGGTCCCAGTTTTCCCAGGCAATGCTGGGCTTTGCCTGGAATCGTAGGGGTCCCCTCATGTTGGCATCCCCTTTTACTCTGAAACTGAATAGTGCCAATATTCTTCAATTTAGGATGGGTTAGCTTCCCGACAAATCCATGGTAAATTGAAAATATACTAACTTGGAAGTGCATTTGACATCCCTAACCTTCCCAACATCACAGCTGGGCAACATAGTCCACTATAGAGCATCAGTTGTTTCCCTAGAGATCATGGGGATTACTGGAAGCAACAGTTCCTGCTACCACTACCCGGCATCCTCAGAGAAGATTGGCTCAATAGCCAGGGAGATGATCTCAATTCAAAACTGAAGTAGTTTCCATTGAATGACTCTCACTTTTACCCTACATAAATTTGAAATATTGTAGGTTAAACCACTGTAAATTGGGGCTGTCTAATAGCAACGTATCATTTGGTCACCTCCATAATAAAGGTCCCTTCGGCTTGCACTTCTCAGCCCTAAGAACAAAGTGAGGTAGGAGCAAGGGTGTTGAGAAGGGTGCTTCTTATTTTATTTATTTAATTTTCACATTCCCACTGGGGAAAGAGAAGTCTGGGTGTGCTGGTTGAGCATTAGCCACAGTGCCCCAGAGAAAAGAATGACTGTTTCCTGGGCAAAGGCAGGAGGAAGAGATGCTTAATAAGACCTTGTAAAACAAAAAACCAGAAATCGTTTTCAGAGGCTGACCAGAATGAGGAAAGGACTACAAAACTCCAAGCTTTCTCTCCTTTGTACTGGCTAAGATGTTTCTTCATTTTTGAAATATTTTCAATTATCTTGTCAATGTTTGCAACTCCATTCATGGGCACGCAGTGTTCACTTGCAAATGTCCACCACCTTCCCCTGCAGCCTGCTGCAGTTTTCATTTTCCACTTCCCACCATGCTGCAGCACACCTGAACGCACTCAGAAATGCTCAGAATTGCTGATGCTGGCTGATAAAGCAGGAACTTGGAGGATGTCCCCATGTCATTTCCCTGTCAGTCAGATGTGACATTGTAGAATATTGGGTCCCTGGGAAGTTGCCTTTATGCTCTAATAGTATGTCCTGGTATGGAACTTGACAGTCATTGGTCGCTGGAGAGTACCAGTGTGATGCGGTGCTGGGAGCTCTGTGTTGCATGGGGTGAGCATTCTCCTCTGAACATCACCAGCTTATGTTTCATGTTCCTAACAAGTGGACTCTGAATAGAAAGAGCCACATGTGCCAAGCGAACTCAATAGTGTAGAATGCCGCAGACTACTAGTCACTTCACACAGATTGGTGTAACTTACAAAATATTATTCCCATTACACAGATGTGGAAACATAGACTAAAGGGAACGTGAGCCTCCCAATTTTACAAAGCAGGGACATGATCGAGATAATACTTGAATTCAGGTTTTTTAGACATCAGAGCCTATTCTTGTTTCATTTTATTGTACTGAAAGGAGAAATGTAAGCACCAAGACAACAACTAATTCATTGCACTTGAGAAATTTATACTTGTACATATTCAAGAATTGCTCTATAATAAGACAGACTAGTGTTCTCATGGCTTGTACTGATTTTCTCCTACTGATATTTGCACTACTGCAGAAGTAGGATTCTACCGAAAATTGTAATATGGTAATGTCAGGTTTCCACTTGTTTAAGTGCTATGTAGTGGCTAAATCTCTGTCGAATTCGGCTGTTACATCTTTTTCAATGCTTTTTCAGTCTTTCACACTCTCAGAGAGGATGACAAAGTTAATCTTTATATTTAAGTGGCACTTTGTATTTGAATTTAAGTTGTGGTTTGAGGCCCAGTACAGAATGCTGTGCCATCATACAGCAATGAGACAATATTGCTCTATTACGAGCATTATTTCCTGTCCTGCTGTTGGAATCTGCCCCTTTCAGAGCTTAAAGTAAGTAATGCACAGTGCTTTGTCATCCATGATATATGCTAAAATCACAGGTGGGGAGGTGTGAAGAATTTTTATTCTCACCATCTTTATGATGTTAATGATTCTCTGGACAAAACCACTTCATTTCATGAAAAATTAAAAATTCATAACCTGCGAAACCTGTAAAGACTTTGTACTGGCAAACCACTGACTAAGTGAGTCTAGTCAATTCTGTTTGTACTCTTACTGACAAATAGGAACAGAAAGAAAAAAAAAAACTTTAAAAATTCTTTGACCCTGCTTTTTGCCATCTGAATGGTCATGGTTGAGTGGAGAATCAATGAAGTGCTGAGAGAATTGCACCTCAGTGTTGCCGACAAGCCACACAAAAATCCAACTTTTCACATGAGATGAAGATTGCCTTTGCTTCATTTACTCTCTTAAGACACATTAAAATCAAAGCTATCACCCCATTCGGCCATCTGTCAATGCTCCCTACACAGTACGCGGGTAGACTTTGTTCCTGGATCACCAGAATGGGAGGATGTTTTTGTTGTTGTAATAAATGGTTTTAGGCTTAAGAGACAGAAATAAATCAATGCAGTTTATAAAGTTGGGGTGAAAATGTTTGATGCAGTTTTCTAAACTACAGAGAATTATATATGGATGAGCTGCAATAAATAAAGCATAGCTTTAGCAGTTTACAAAAATAATGATAAAGATGAAATAATGTATAGCCTTTTATTTGGAATCATTTCTTGCTTTCACAAGATGCACGCAGCCAACCTTTGCTCATTAAATTGCAAATTTCATGTTTGAATGTAATATGGTGAATAAAGGCTCCCAATTTCCCTTCTAAAGTTCAATTTCCAGAGTTTTGTTTAGTAGACCACAAACCCAAAAACCTAGTTTCCTCAAGTTCCCAGACAATTGTTCTCCTGTTTATTAACAATGCACTGACTTTTAACAATGGCTTGTATTTTTAGATGGAACATACTGAATTCAGTTTGCTGACCCTGAACGCAGTTAAACACAAGTGCTCACTCTGCAGGTGGCGATTAATAGAACTTGTGTGGCCAATGTCTTCAGAGCTGTCTCAGGGAATGGGGGCGCCTGGGCTTTGCTGACAAGCACATAGAGGCTCTTGTTCTTCTCACCAGCAGCCTCCAAAGCTCCATCCTTGGTTTACCGTTTGTGGTAGATCAAACCCTTGCCTCTGAGGATGGATTTTACCAAGCACAATTTCTTTGGGGTAAGCAACTGTTTAATAACCAGTCAGTCACTGATTCTTCCAAACAGGGTTTTATACAGAGATTTGTGGCTTTATTGAAAATGCAGACAAAAAAATCAAGATACAAAAAAGATCATAAAATGTGTTCCATTGGAAAAAAATAACTAAGTAATACAAAAATCCATTCAAAATGGTTTCCTCTGAAAAAGGACACTTTTTAATTTTCAAGACTCAATTTGTTTTGAAGAAAATCTGATTTTAGTTTTGATAATATTATTATGTTTCTGGAAAAAGAGAAAAATAATAACAATAAATAACGTTCTGTGAAACACTAATAATACATATTAATTGGTATTCAGGTTTAGGCAATAGTTGATAAAATTACCCTTTATCTTTGGAAAGTCTCTTGCTTATGTACATATCAAATATTCAAAAATACTACAGTTTAAAAAATGGAGTTACAATTTTCTATTCTGTTGTTCCAAAATCTATTTGAATGTAGAAATATTATTTGTCTTAATATTTGCTTTGATTTTACAGAACAACTTTTGATGAATTCACTTTGGAAGGGGCAGCCAATGACAATAGGAATCATTTTCTAGAAAGCTTTACAGTCTTCCTATGAATTTCACCAAATCCCCCCAAACCATAGAATACATAACAAAAAGAGTAAACTAGGAACTTCAATACTATATTAATATTGCTTTATCAATTGTAATAAATGGACCACACTAAGGCAAGATGCTAATCATATGGTAAACTAGATCTCTGGGGGTATATATGGGAACTCTACACTTTCTCCTCATTTTTTGGTAAACCCAAAACAGCTTTAAAAAATTAAAGTCTGTTGATTAAAAAAAGAATGTCCCTAGAATTCATGAAAGTTGACTTTTAACTTCCTTCTCCCATCATTTTCTAGGAAGAAAACAGTTGTTAAATTATTTTATTTCTGATAGAGTATAACAGCAAGGAGCTGACAGTCATCCATGTCTGCCAATAGTGATAGGAAGTTAAAGCATAGCATGTGCACAGGATGGCCCAGGCTTCAGACTTCAGAAGTGTGTGAGCACTGACTTTATACACTGCAGCATGGACGCTCTCCAAGATACAAAGTCAAATAAGATGAAAAAGAGGAAGATTTATAGCAATCATTTAAATGAATTATAAGGCAAAAGTTTTAATTTTGCCATTATTTAATTAATGTCAAATGTATTATGTATGAATGAGATATCTATACCAAAATGAACATATGGAAAACAGATTTAAAAGATCTACACTAGATCTACTAGAGCCCAGTGCTTACACTGGGGGAGAATGAGCTAGTAGGCAAAGAGAATGATGGGAAATAATAAAATAAAGCAAAACGTAAAGGAAAGCAACACAATATTATATCATATAATAAAATAATAAAATAAAATAAAGCAAGGGTTTCTTTGTACCAATGATGATAATAATCTGGCATGACTCAATACTGGGCACTTGAGGTCCAAGAGAAAGACAAAAACAGAAACCAAAAAACAAAGGGTCACAGGTGATTCTGATATATTGGCCCATGTTCCACAGTAGGAGTAACTGTCCACTTGTCCCTATCTATGTGTCTCCCTTCCTGAATAATGGTAGCACAATTGGGGGTGACTTAATTAAGCCCTCCATGTGGGGATTAGCAAGGCTAAACACTATTACAACTTTCAGAATCATGCTGATTTGCGATCTATTATATAGAAATTGACTGTGGCCAGTCACAAATTCAGGCCCTTCTCTTGCAAATGAGTGGTATTTTAAGATGCTGGAAAATCACTTTCAGTTAAGCCTCAGGCTACTTTTCTGTCCAAGGCTGCCCTCCTCTGATTGCCTCTTCTCTTTGGGGCAAAAAATATGAACTAAAATCGCTTCTCCTTTTCCTTTGAACTTGTTTCTGTACGTGTTTCTGTATCCATCTGCATTCCTGTCCCATCCCAGGCTCCATCACTGCCCATGTCCACAACCACACTCATAGCTCTAATGATAACTCTATCTATATCTATCTGTACAACACTTGGAGGAACTCTGAAAGTTCATAATTGCTATTTGTTTGTTTAGTTGTTTAAACCTGCAGCTACCTACTCCTTCCCTTGAGGGGATTTTACACCCCAGGATACTAACTATAGAAAAAGACATTCTTTCCTGCATGCTCTAGAAGTAAGCATTTGTGCAGGCATTTAACTGTGATTCTCTGAGGTGGACAGACCAAGGAAAATAAAAATGGCAAAGAGGAGGGAGACATTACTAACACATTTTACATGGCTCTTACAGGATAGTTTCTAAGTTTTGACTTTGATATTGAGCTGGCAACTGAGAACCTCATTCGTTTTTTTTTTTTCTTTCATTATCTCAAGCATGAATCTCTTTAAGTATTTCTTTCATTTGTTTCTTCAGTGAACATCTGCATGTTAGATGAAAAGTGCATAGAACCCCACAGCAGAGGCTGGATCCCCAGTACAAGGCACCTCTTTCGTAATTGGGGGACCCTGTGTCCTCCTGATTTATGCTGCTGGCATCTAAGTAACATTGCTCCACCCAACTGTTTCCAAAACATGTCATTTTATTCCTCGTCATATGGACCATTTAACCCTCCCATGTACCCAATAGTGTTTGCCTTTAGCCCTCTTCCAGTTCATTATTTGGCATCATTGTGAAATGCAATAACAAAATGTGTGGGAATATTTCTCTTTATCATATAATTTTTGTTCAGAATTTAATGTAAATTAACAGGCTTACCATATTACCCATTTAACAACAAAATCAATTTTCCAATAGACCTCCTGTTGCTTTCTTAAGTTATTGAAGGTCAGTCTGACAGGAAGTAGAAGGTCATGATACTAATAGCTTGGTGGCCCTTTAGGTAGGTGGCTAAGGACCAGCCGCTCCAATTGCACACCTGTTGTGTGAACATCTGTGCATACAGGGGTTACTATGGATGCTTCCTGACATAAAATCAGTGATGCTACAAATACAGAAAACTCTGACCCTCTCTAACCTCCTGATTTTGTTCTTCTGTTTCTTATCAGATATAGTTTAAGAGGATGAAATTTGTCAGGGTTCACTGCTTCTAAAAATCTACCACAATGCCTGACATCTTATGATTCTACTTACATTTCTTTAAGTGTGGCAGGCTTTTCCAGTGCTGGGGTTGGCTGCCTTACTGCAGGTGATTAAGGTCTAGTTTCCAGGTTCATCATGGTTTGGAAACCATCAAAAGCTGGCTGGGACACCTCCCTCCACAGTGGGTGCCATCCGGACAATAGGTGCTGCTTATTGTCCATGTGTCCATCAGGGACCCTGTGAATGGTCAACCTGCTGAACTGTCCAGATCTCTGACTCTGCATTTGTCTGCTGACTACAAGATTGACTACCACTGAATCTCTGGTCTCAGTTTGGGTCCGATCCTCCTGCCTAATTCCTCTTGGGATTTAGACCCTATTTCTGCATGAGGTTTAATCACTTGCACAGGCTTCACTGGTTTATAATTGTGTACCCACTGGAGTCTAAGAGATGCCACCTGCAATTTTTTTTTTTTTTTATTGATCACATTCATTCCATTTACTAGTATACTGGCACAGATCTATTCAAGCTGGAATTCATTCCACATTCATTCTTGGTGTGTGTTTTGTCCCAATCCTTCCCTAGCCCTTTTAGGATCAGCCTTAGCTTATTTGCTTTAATCTATTTCATTTCCAAGTCTGTGCCAGTTTGGACACTGAAATTTTTATGTATTCAGATATATTACATATACTCATTTGTTATAAATAAATGCAAAATTTATTTATTAAATATTATATAACATAGTTACAGGACCAGCTAATTGAAATTAAATTCTGAACAGAAATTGTTATTACAGCACCAAGAATAAGATATATGTATGTGAATATGTAAAATCATTTAAATATAAAATATTTATATTCTTTATGTACATAGTACTGTATATGTGTGCATATCACATATAATTTGACTGATATACTATAAAAACTCACACCCAGCACCAAAAATAAAGCCATCATGACATCGTCCATGTATTTTCTCCTTACCCTCTCCCTTTCAATTGCAATTAGAGGAATAGTGTGGTGAAAATTTTTATTCTTTCCTCCTCAGAGGCAGCAATGAATGTACAGCACTGGAAGAAGTCTCTAAGGACCAAATGGGACATAGGAATAATCACGATGGCACTTTGTTTGAGCATAGTGACCATAGGTATCACCCTTAATCTAGGACACATGATTGACATATGCCGGTAATGGTGTAGGGTATTTTATATAAATATTGTGCCAGAAAGTCTAACATAATGTTGTACCAGCCACTCTGAAATGGGCAGCAAAAAATCCCCTCTCATCACTGTAGCATACAAGTGCATCTTTCATTAAAGATGACTTCCTCCCAGTTTTCTGGATTTAGAGCCTGTATTGTGAACATGGACAAGATCATTAATATAATGTAAAATTCTGGGTACATCTTTTGATGTTCAAGGTCCTTAGAACAATAAAAAAGAGAAAAAAGTCATGAAAAAATTAGGCTGGAACATACATTTTCAGGCTTTTAGTACATTTTTGGAAATAATGTATGTATTCCTAGCATTTGGATCAGAAAGGTAATGGAAGTTCTTTCCAAGGGGAAAGAGACAATGTGAGGAAAAGATCCAGCTGTTCTTTGCATCTGTTGGAAACACACATCAGAACAAAGGCAAAAGCAGCCGAGACTGGCCGGGTCATTAATGCCTTTCACACAGGCAGAGTGGAAAGAGAGGTGGCCACCCTCAAACACTCAGGCATCGGAGGTAACTTTCATTTCATCCATTCTGCTCATGAGAAGTTGACATTATAATAATGAAAAGCATGTCAGGTTGGTGAGACTTGAATGGACTGTGCACATTTGTTAGCATTGCTGGCTGCGTGGGTACTTCTGTTGATGAAATGAAGTACTCCATAATATTAACTCATTATTTTATGCCACTTGTTATTAATGTTCTCAAGGGCATTGCAAATTATATTATGCTATTTCTTATAGTTGATTAACATAGGGCTTTGTGTTCCTTTTGTTGGTTAAGATATTGGGACTATTTTTAGGAAGAAAACATTATTTACACATATTTATTTTTTTTCATAGATTTCAAATTCAATGTATCTTTTCCAAATAGGCTAGAGTGAATGAAAAATAAAGAGGGCAAAAATAAGAGAGAACTAGATGATGCCATGAGATTCTCATGCAGCATTTTATTTAAAAACTACTTATTTATTTTTAACTGGCAAATAATAAATGTACATCTTTATGGGTTGCAGTTTAGGTATATTTCTGATACATGATTTTAATGTGTAATAATCAACTCAGGATGTTCAAGCTGCTCATCTCAAACATTTATCACTTCTTTGTGATAAGAACATTTAAAGTCTTCTCTTAGAGGCTTTTTGAATTAAACAATACAAAATTGTTAACTATAATCATCCTTCTGTTTAGCAGAACATCAGAAGGGATTCCTCCTATCTGGCTGTGACCTTGCTTCCATTTATCATTCTCTCCCCTACCCTTCCTGGCCTCTGGTAGCCACTGTTCTGCTTTTCAACCTTTTCCCTCATGTATATCTATGGGGACTTTTGAAAATATCATGCACAAACAGAGAATGATGAAGGAAAGAACCTGGGAAAAATAAAAATGACGGATTGTGGTAATTGCTAATAAACTTCAAGAGGAGACAGGGGCTTCTTTTATTTAACACTGCACAGAAGTCCGTACAGTGGCCTGATCTGCAGAACCCCAGCCCCTTGCTCTAGAGAAAACTTATGCTTCTGAAGAGTTGCCAGCATAGAACTCACCAACCCTTTCCCCTGCAATTAGCCTTACTCCTGAAATTTTCCTTTCTGTCTCTTTAAAAAGTATACAATAAATTTGTATCATAGAGGGAAAAAAATGAAAGAGTCTGCAGGCATTCTGGCAATGTAGTCAGATGTCATTGGGATCCGTAAAAATCATTCATGTCTGGGAGTGGCCACTTCAGATGTTCACAACACCCGTAATGGCAGCCAGACCTTAGAGTAGCTGGGAATGTAACCAAGCACAGTGACTTCCCTAACCTGACACCTGCAAACCTGAGTGAACCACTAGAAGTCACCATGCAGCAGCCATTAAATGCTGAATAGGACTTGAATCTTGGTTTTCTTTATTCCTAATTTGCATCATTAGCTAATTTGTTTAAATGTCTTTGACAAAGAAATAATATTTCTATTATACTACTCTATATACTATTGCCAATAATATTCTTATGGGCAGTTGTTAAGAATGTTATGTTTAAAAAATCAACCATAAAATGATATTATTTGATTAAACCATGTGGGCAAAAAGAACTGAAGACATCACACCCTTAAACACAAAATAATTTAAAAATTACTAAAATTTATTATGCACACACAGTCCCAGACACCATTCTAAATCCTTTGTATGTGTTAACTTCTTCAAGCCTCAGAATAACAGTAAGAACTAGTTTTTAGGAAACTCGAGCATATAAAACTTAACCTTCCCAAAGTCCTTCAACTGGTAAGTGATTGAACAGAAATTTGTAGTGAGTTAGACTTGGGTTGTATGTTAAGCTTTCCTCTTTGTTACTTTACTTTATATATTTTATCGCAAGACTAGTAAAAGAGAAGACAACAGTGATATCGGACCTTGATCACTGCTGCATAATTTATGTTATGCTAGTATCACATGATCAGAATAAACCAATTTATCCATCACTGAATTCATTATCTTTGTCATTAAAACTAACCTGTGCAACTTAACTTTTCTGTTTCTCTTCTGTTTCTGTTGGAGATACCACGGGGATCTTTGCAATAGCACATACTCAAAATATCTGAGAACACAGAGTCTTTGTCTATTTGAGAAGTTCCTTTTCATGATTCAAGACTTAAAGAAGGACCCCTTCTGTGGACTTCTCCACACTCCCCAGGGAGGCTGGGCTTCACTTACCTCTTGGTCTTCCTGTGGGCTAGTTTCTCTTGGTTCCCAAATGCAAATGCTACCTAAAACTGACACCTTCTTCCCCACTGCTTTCCATGCAGTTTCCTCAACAGTAATTCCTGGAACCGACATGTACCCCTGGCACAAAGTACATGCTCAGTTACCATTGAAGGGATAAAAAAGAAAAGTGACTCATATTGACATCACAGAGACTTTCAGGAAAATTAAATCTGGAGCAAATATTAGCAGTAGCCTGACTCAATGGTTCTATCACTAATGTCATGTCAATTATTCATGAATGATCTAAATTTAGTGAAAAACAATTTTATTATATTCTATAAGTGCTACTTATCAAAGCAGAAAATTTCTTAGTAATTTCAGATGAGCAACATTTTGTACTTGTGATATATAAGGGGTTAATGTGGTTATTTGGAAGATTCCGATTTCTAGAATGATTCTATTCAGACTTACAGGTAACTTAAGTTTACTGGACTAAAATTCCATTAGATTGAAGAACTGTGTCGGTAATATAGAAATATTTCTGGTTAGGAAAACATATAACAAAACTTTTAACCCATTCAAGTACTTCTAGTTTTAACAGTCTTTATGGAAACTAAAATGTTAAACATTTTCCTACTTGGTGAACCATTTTTTACAATTCTTCTCCCCTAATTGCTTCAGCATGCAGCTCAGAAAATAAAGTGATCCATTCTTCTCTCACCCCCCACCCACCCCCAACCCAATTCTATATCATCATTCCACTTATCAGGGAAAACATTCAGTCTTTGTTTTTTTGGGGATTGGTTTATTTCACTTAGCTAGATTACGTAGAGGGAAATGAGAGGGGGAAGGAGTGGGGATATGAAAAATGGTGGAATGAGACAGACATCATTACCCTATGTACATGTATGATTAACAAGAATGGTATGAATATACATCATGCACAACCATAGAAATGAAAATTTGTACCCCGCATGTGTACAATGAATCCAAATGAAGTCTGTAAAAATTTAGAAATTTGAAAAATTTAAAAAAAAAAAGAAAATATAGTGATCTTGTCTTTCATAAACACAGGCCTATAATCACAGTAACTATTAGTAGTAATTCAAAACTACTGTGTATTTTTGAGCCCACAATCAAATTTCAGCATTTATCAAAGTTCTTTTCCTAGTCATTTCTTAAAAGAAAAAAGTAAAATCAGAACTGTTCATGTAGAATGTGCTGTCATAATTTCTTAAACTCTTAAGCATCTTCCATGCCTAAAAAATACAACAGCTCTCTGAAGGATCAGATCATATGTCGTTTAGAATGTTTCACCTTTGACTTATCTGATAGTTTCCTCATTGTTTTGTTCCTCTTTCCTCTGTATTTCCCATAATCTGGAAGTTAGATCTGCTGACTTGATTAAATTTAGGTTAAACATTTTTGGCAGGAATACTCGCAGGTGAAGCAGTGGAATTCATGTTGCATTATGTCAGTAGATGCAGAGCGTTTGGTTGTGCTCCAAATAATTTCTGATCAGCAGGCAGCGGTGCAGAGTCAGCATTACTTGCAAAAGAGGGCCACTGCTCTGGTGACTCTACACAAAGCAAATCTTAAAAGCCCCACGAACCAAAGCTAACTCTCCCACTGTATGTACCATAATTTCTGGAATATGGACACTTGTAGGCTTTGTTTATACAGAGCTCTTGGGAGCTTTTGATAGGACCAACCTATTAAAATCTGCTCTGTTCCATGTGTAGTTTATCTTGAGCCACGTTATTGGATGATGTAGGTATTGATTCCGCAGGGCATCTGAGGGAAAGCCACAGAGACCATGTGAGTTGTAATGGAAACTGTTCTAGTTGGCAGATGTTGCAAGGATATCTTAATTATTTTGCAATGGGACAGGTCAGCTAGTGTAGAATGTGTAGTGAGGGGTGAAAAAAAGAATATTTAAAAAACAATCCAGGGTTTCAGTGGTAGAGCATGAGCTTGGCATGCTTGAGGCCCTGGGTTTAATCCCCAGCAACAAAATACAGAACAAAAACAAAAGGGCTGGAAGAGTTCTTATCAATTCAGTCAACACACTGAGCCCCAAACAGTGGTGAGTGACCTGAATGCCAAGTGCTCTGTAAGCAGTTCCTCACCCCCCACAGCACAGCACAGTGACCTTCATCAACCCAACCTCTCCTTTAATCTCTCTCTCTGAGTTTGTAAATGGAAGCGAGTTGAGAATAGTTAACAGGAGAAACAACTCTGATAGACGATTCATACATTTGTGAATACATATCTGTAACCCCAAACTACTGACCTTTCAATTTATTTACATGTTTTTTCACCATCTTCTGGTTGAGGGCAGGGGCTTTGATGGCCTTGGTCCCACTTGGCTCTCTAGAGCCTAGAAATGGCCTAGCTGGTAAGGAGAGATTCCACAAATAGTATTGTTGAGTGAAGGAATGAATGAACACCTTGGAAGCAGGCAGGGATCTTTGTTTTCTGTTGTATGCAATGACTTCCCACTGTTAGTCCTGTTGAGCTTATTGAGTGATGATGTGCTGATTGAAATAAGAAACAAGTTTCCTGAAGCCAATGCCTCCTGGTTCTAAAGAATGCATGTACCTTTCTCATTTACTTGAGTGACAGTCTCTAAGTGTCTCTTTAAATATTTTAGGTGTATTTTCTGCAATCATACATTTTGAAAATTAGGAAGGAACAAGAGTTCAAACTTGTTTTCTCCCTACGAAGCTTCATTTTTCTAGAAACAGTCTATACCAGATTGAAGAGATTGTTGGCATACAGAAACTCAGAGCAACGATTTTTCCATTTGTTAGATGAAATGCAAGTCCACTTAGAAAATAGTCTTCCTGCATTTCTCTCATGAGAAAATAGTGAATGAGTAAAGAATAAAGAGTTATGGATGTTGACCTTTGAAACTCTCCCCAAAGCTGCGTGACTACTGATGGGATGACATGAAAAGTCATTTCACTTATAATGAGATAGCAGGCAGGCCTGTCTTCTTTTAAAACCTGGCATTTAAAAATACATTTACTTCTATTATGTACTGGCCTAACCTGCACAGGCTGTTGCATATGACATATTACCTGTGCAGATGTTTTAGACAACACGCTGGCAGCAATGCAAGTCAAGAATAAAGTTTATAGTTTTGTTTCTTCAATCTCAGATTCACACAATGGAGTAAGCTTTTTTATCTGGCAATTTATTGCAAATATTGTGTAAACTGCCTGTTAATTTTATGCCAACTGTGCCGCAGAACTCCTTAATATGAAGAAATGAGGGGGAAATCAATACCTAGGTTATTTTCTTCCATAGGACATCCTCTCACTTTAGCAAAATCTCTTATAGAAAATTTGCATCTAACCTTATGGGTGAAGAGGCAGGCTAGAGGGGCATGCAGATATTTTTAGAGAATTGCATTTCTTAATACTAAAGCAGGGGAGGGGGAAAATTGGGAAGAAAGACATGATAGGAATGTTTACAATTGCATCATTTTGAGCAGTTAGCCAGTTTATTCCTGGGTTATAGAAAAAGTATGAGGCTTTAAAAGAACTACTCTAGGGAAACAATTGCATTCATTTTACTGCTGTGACCTCTATTACAATTTGTGTTATGAACTCAAAATAAGCCTGTTTAATATTTCATTAAAATGGATAAAGTATAAACATACGGTATTATGTTACATAATGCATTTGCAAGTTCATATTCAGATGTGGGAGATTTCTGTATTCATGAAGGAATGACCTTCATACCCCAGTGGAAGATCACCAGTTTATGCAATCCTATGACATTTTTATTTTATTTATGTGCCAAATGAAAATATGACATTCATACCATCATCTTTAACAAATGTATTATCAATTGGAGAGGGTATAGGACCACCTCTGTTTTCACTAGGTTGCTGGCACAAGCATTTGCCCCTAATGTCTTAGCAATGCCATCTCCTGTTGTGACTCTGCTCAAGCATTTGCATTTGCAATTATGAAATTTGCCTTTCCTTATCCAAATTTGTAGGGTAATAATTCAGAAAGTAGAAAAACATGATTTTCATGCTTTATAATCAGTAAGGAACATTTCTAAATGGCAGATAAGTAGAAATTTAGAGAACAAAAGGAAATTAATTAAAATTGAATCAAATAATAAACACTACCATCACTACAATTGAATCAGAATATATGAACAATTTTTAAGTCTCCCATAGAAAATTCATCAAAATAAGCAGATGTTTGTATAATGCTATGGCATCCCTTCCCCCAAACAGCACTGATTGTTCTCTTCAAATTTTTAGTATTCAATTCCTACTCAATATAAGGATGCAAAGAAGCAAACAACTTGTATGAATTAGATGCTTTTTTTAGGTTATAGGAAAAAAATAGCTGATTTAGATTCTGAAAATACTTAGAACTTCAGTAGGAAAAAAATCAATGATTTAATATTGCTTGGAAGTTTTAATTCTGTGCCTAGTAGGACCTGGAGTCTCAGATTTAAGAAAAAATATTTAAGAAATTATTTTGTTTTCAAATTATTTTTAAAAATGAAAGTCTCGTGGTGTGGTAGTTCCCCAAAATAATGGTACTTATAAAAATGGTTTTTAATTTCAACCTTTTTCCTTCTTTTGTTCAACAAATGTAAGGGATGTCTGTTTCTTCACTCATTTATCAAAAAGAGAAATCAGATGATTCTACACTTGCCAAAAAGTGCAATAGAAAGTATTGCGACCTCATGTACATGTAATGCTGCATGACTGATGTGATCCTGCAATATGTATAATCAGAAAAATAAGAGATTATACTCAATTGTGTATGATCTATCAAAATGTATAAATGCATTCTACTGTCATGTACAATTAATTAGAACAAATAAAATTTAAAAATTTAAAAAATAAAATAAAAAGAATGTATTGTCACAAGTTAAGACACCTTTTGTTTTCTACATGAGTAGCAGAAAATCAGCAGAAAGAAAAATGGCTCAAATTTCTGGTTCCTCAAAATTTCCTTCTGCACTTTTATGTTTTATTAATTATTGCAGAATAAATGCAATCAGAAATTGAGCTAGGAAATTAAAACAGGTTGCAAAACCCCACTGTTGTTTTCTACCATTTTGTGTTTTCTGACACCTCTCAACTGAGATAATGAATAAGGTATTCTACATTACTGATGGAAGAAACTTAATATTACTTGTGCTGATTATTAAGAAAGAAAAATGTTTAATTCCAATATGAAAAGTTATTTTCCAGTAGTATTTTTCTTCAGTCTTCATTATATTATATGAGAAACAACCACTGAAAATAAATTACATCTTTATTCTTTTTAATTATATAAATTGAATAATAGAATAGGAATATAATTTGATTATTTAATTAATCTCATATTATTTAGTAATTAATAAATTTTGTTAAGAAAGAAGATGTTTTCATATACATGAAAGTTTATACAAAAATTAGTCTATTTACTATTAATCAAGAACTCTCCAGTTTTTTTTTTTTAAGTAATCATTTTATTCTGCTCATGTGGATAACCACCAGGTTTTGGTGAATGATTTTGTAGACTGTTCTTTTCTCAAACTGCAGTTTTGGTATAATGCTAAAATCCCCTCCCTATAACTTTTCCAATCACCATATCTCATTTATTGCATGAAACTTTTTATTTAACACTTCTAATGTCCTCTCTTTACACATAGCATATCTGTTCTCTCCTGCTTCACCACTTTAAGTCAGCATTTAACTGTATAATAGACTTGAACTGATTCTGTTATTTTAAATATTAACCTTTAGTTAGTTTCATACATTTGATATAGTATGAGATCATAACTATGAAGCAGTAATACAACCTGACTCATTGCACATGGCTATTCATCCACAGGGTTTGCTCTCACAAGAAAATTGTGAGCTCTCTCAGTACAAATAGATGTGTTTTAGTCAGCTTTGTCATTGCTACAACCAAAAGACCTGACAAGAGCAATGTAGAGGAGGAAAAGTTTATTTTGGTTCACAGTTTCAGAGGTTCAGCCTATCTTTGGCCAACTCCATAGCCCTGGGCCTAAGATGAGACAGAACGTTGTGGTGGAAGGGTGAGGCAAAGGTAAACGGCTCAGTACATGACAGCCAGGAAATAAAGAGAGAGCTCTGCTTACCAAGGATAAATCATAAAACCCAAAGTCATGTAACCAGTGATCCACCTCCTCCAGCTACACCCCACCTACCTAGTTCTCACTCAGTTATTCTATATCAGTGAATTAATCCATTAATTATGTTATAACTCTCAAAATACAACCATTTCCCCTGTGAATAGTCCTGCTTGTCTCACACATGAGTCCTATGGGGACACGTCATGTTTAAACCATATCAGCCTAGGATTGGCATGTGTCTCTTATGCTTCCCTATTTTGAATTATGATGATGATTAAGTTACTAATATCATGGGTTTCAAAAATACTTTAGTTTAGGAAGCATTTCCTGCCACAATTCCCTTGACAATTCTATAAGGTACTCTAGAAAGCTTAAATGAGAGAATAAAAGTATTAAAGTAAATAGGGCTAAGTAGAAAATAGAAATGGATCTTGTAAAAGTCTAAGCCATGCTTTCAATCTGAGAGCAGTCTGAGTCCCTCCTGTATAGATGCTTCAGATTTTCTCTCCCAGTGGCTTTTCTTATCTTTTCTATGCATTTTGCCTAAACATGGCCATATGCATCCAGGTTTCATAGTATCTGCAAGTTTGACACTCTCCTCCAATTTATAATTCTCACATTCAAGATTCCGAATACCCACCTCCTCTTTCCCACTTCTCCACTTGGGCTGGGGGATACCACCATTCCCATGAATGGTTAGCAGGTACTCAGAATCTCATGACCAGCTGCCCTTTGGTAGGTTGTAGGATTACACTCTTCTAGAAGATGAGGTGAGCAGGTAGGGGCATGGGAGCCAGGGAGATTTTTAAGACATTTCTAGAACATCAAATCATGTGACTTCATATCTAGATTGCTCTTTAATGTTCCTTAGGGATGACAGAAATTATATCTAGTCTTTTAAAAATGAAAGGGAATTGTTACTTTTTAAAAAATTGATAGCTGACTATAACTTCAAATGAACAGCTTATGTTTTTTATTAAAATAAAAGTATATTTTTTAAGATTTTCATGAAAAAATTGCCTGCTAAATTATTCCCTGGAAACTTGGTATAGTGTGGTTAAAAAAATTCCCCAGTAAAACTCAGTATGATTGTTTGAGTATTGTTTTAATGAATGGTTATAATGCACTCTGAGGGGATAAGCATGAATTAAGCACAATTAATTTAACACCATTTTACAGCAAATACAACAGATGTAGTCTACTCAGATATTAAAGTTCTATCTAGATTCATTTATGGTCCTTGCACCTTTATATTTCCAACAGTTTGGAGATTATGGTTGAAAAATAATAAAATTAAAAAAGAAAAACAACTCTAAGAAATAACTATGAATGAAAAAAAAAGCATTAAACAAATTAAAGAACCATAGCAGGGTTAAGCCAGATGACTTTCTCCAGAAGTAGCAGCAGTATAGGGGAGAGGGAAGGAAACAGCAAGCCCCTTTCTCCAAGTGTCAAGGAGGTCAAGAGATAGACCTTGTTATCCTTAAACGTGTTAAGAAGTTGTCCAGTCCCTAGAAGCTGATTCCATATGGCAATCTATTAACTTGAATGAGGGAGTGAAGAAATCACTGGGGCCATTTTACAAATGTTCATATGTGAGGCTCTGGAGGAAGCGTGGAGAAAGCATTTTAGAAATCTATTAGTCAGGCACAATGGCTTGTGTCAGTGTTCCCAGCTACTCAAGGGACTGAGTCAAGGGACTTGAGGCTAGGAATTTGAGACCAGGCTGGGCAACATAGTGAGACCTTGTCTCAAAAATAAATAAAAATAAATAAAATAAAATAAAATAAAAGTCTAGATTACTTGTCATCAACCTGTAGCCCAACTCACTGAAACAAATGTGTTGAAATTCACTTGCCATATGCAAGAAAATATATACTGGGGTCAAGCTCTCAAATTCACTTATTCCTTATATAAAAGCCTGCGATACCTTAAAAACATTCATAAATCTCCATTATTTTCACATTGCACTTTAACAACAACAAACAACACAAGGTCCTTGGTCAGTTTCCTAAAAATATTTAAATAAGTCTACATTAATTTTTGAAGATCATGACAGATATTTCAGTAATTGAGAGAGCAGGCTGACAAAAAAAAATTCATAGAAGATCTGAAGTGCTATGTAAATGGTGTGAAATATTGCATCCAACAATAACAGAACATATATTTTTTTCAATTCCATGTGGAACATTTATAAAAACTGCATAAAAATAGGCTTATAGTCTGGTTTCCACAAGTTTTAAAGGATTTCGAACATGTAGTATGGCATAACCAAAATATGATATTCAGTTAAAGCCATTCTTAGAGGAAAATGCATAGTCTTAAAATCATAAATCAGAAAAGGAGACAGGTTGAAAATTAGTTTTTTATTAACTATTTAAAGAAAAACTAATTCTCATTAAAGTTGAAGGAAGGAAATAGAGAAAATGATTAGGCCTGTATTGGGTAACCCTGACTTCAGAAGACTATTCATTCCATATTTGGGTAAAACTTATTGTTAGTCATTCCTTTTCAAACTCTACATGCAAATAGCTTTCCTTCATTGATCTCAGATCTATCTCTGGAACTACTTCCCTTCTTCCTGGCAATATTTCAAATATATGGATGTAGCTATATATTCCTTCACTCTTATTCAGGCTACACAGAGTTTTTCTAATGTTTTTAGATGGTGGTTATTAACCTTAATAATCTTGACTTTTCTCTTTAAATATACAGGAGACCTTCATTTGGTAGTATTGTGGCTCTTCTTATAGCTTAATTGATAACTTTCACAGAATTGTTCATGTTATACTATCACAAATAAATTCTGCAGGATCTATTTAAACTCTAATTTACAAACTAAGTCTATTGGCAGTGAGCCATTTACAAATGACAAGGATATATGATTGACTGATTCATGAAGTTGAGAGACTTTTAATTGCATTGAACAAAAAATCCATATTCTTTTGAAATGGGTAATGAATTTGGCAAAAGCATAATTTCTTCTCATAACACTGAAAAATTGGTATAGATGTATGTAGATCCAAGAGAGATTTTCCACATATGAAAATTAAGTTCACTTCAAGGACACTGATTGATGTAAATGACAACAAAAAATGGGAGAAACTTCAGGAATTGATAACTGATATAAAAAATTCACTTTTCCTACCCTCTGACACTTATTGCTGTCTGAAATTTAAGGACAAATTAGGTAATAATGAAGAGATCCAAATCACCAAAGCTTTCCGTAAAATATAGCATGCAAAAGGAAATATAACAATGAAATATAACATACCAAATGAGGTTTGAATAATATAGAGTGATAAGGAAATATCATCATTTCTCAGATGAACAATTTACTTGCATTAATGGAAACTAAGTTTCCATTAATATTTGGTAGTTATTTGTACTCTTAGCTTGAGACCAGTTGAAATCCTTATATCTTTATTACTCAAATTGTTGCTGAACTAGATAATCTACATAGTACTCATACATCAGTTTAATGAAGTCAGAACATAACATGTTTTCACACATTATTTAAAAACCCATGTCTTTGATTAACCCATTTCCCCAAAACTAGAGATAATTTTGAAACATGAGTTCATCATCTCACATCATGGCACCCCTTCTCATTTTGAATCTTTTGATGATGATAAGCCACATTATATGGGCAATATTTAATAGAGGGACACAGGAATGGTATTGGTACTGTGTAATGGAGAAACACTTTTCAGACCTAATTCCGAACATGAAGTAATTTCTTCTGCTAAAAAAATTATAAAGCCACCTCCTTCATTACCAAGAACACTGAGACTGCAGAAAATGGCAAGAATAACCCAGAGGATGGCAAGGACAGGAATTCTGCATTCAGGTTTGATAGAGAGACAGAGTGTCTCACCTTGACAGGTATTTTCATTATCTGGTGAAGCTGGTAACCAGTGTTTTGCAGAACATATTGTAGATAAGAAACCATTGACAGAACTCCACTCTGATAAAGATGCCATTCTAAGGGAAGAGAAGCACATATGTAAAGTCTAAAAGTCACAGATCTCAAACTAAGAAGTAGCAAAGCAGTGAGATCAGCTGGGGATCTGTCCAGTGAGATACTCTGATGCGGCTTCCCAGAAGTGCTCTTGGGGCCCTCAGTTTGGTCAGGAGGAATCAGGAACTCCAGGCTGGTCCTACAGCCACTCTATAGTCCTTTTTAATTCGGTTATATAAAGGTGGTAAAAAAATGTATACCAATTTCTTCTTAAAAGCATTATTTTTAACACCCTCACTACTTTTCCTCCTCCTCCTCCTCCTCCTCCTCTTCCTCTGCCTCCTTTCTCCTCCTCCTCTTCCTCTGCCTCCTTTCTCCTCCTCCTCCTCCTCTTCCTCCTCCTCTTCTTCTTCAGCTGGTAGCAGTACTTAGCTATTATAATCAAAATTCTGATACTCAGATTGGGGAACATCAGACAAGCATCAGTCTTCACAGAGTGAATTTTTAACAAGGTGCATTTCTGACTTAGAGTTTTTACACTTTCATTCTCACTGAGGCCTTAATGCCTCCAACATGAATAGCCCCGTGCTGGCTTTTAGTAAACAACTCTCTTTCCTAAGTGATCACAAAGTAGATGATTAACAGTTTGTTCTAATATTTAAGATGTCTTTAATTAATTGTGATGATTAAAATCTGGATGCCATCTTTTTTCCTTTTTCAATTTCAAGAAATATTTTCTTATCTTTAGTATCCCGGTTCCTCTTCTTTTTTCCATGTGTTCTAAAAAATTTGTGGATAAATTTTGTAACTTCAATTGTTTCTGTAATACATTGGGGTATAATTTCTCTTGACACCAGAGTTCATTTACAGCAAATAGTTAATTTCTTATAGCCTCTTCATGATATCATCTTGGTTTTAGTTCATTCTATTCATTTTTTTATCTTTCCTTTCTTTCTTTCTTTCTTTCTTTCTTTCTTTCTTTCTTTCTTTCTTTCTTCTCTCTTTCTCTTACTGTCTTCCTCTCTGCCTTCCATTGTCCAGTGTTTTCCGCAATGCTCAACGTGTAAATGATTCTCAATACTTAATAGTTTGTCTTGTCACTCACAACATTATAAAAGCCGCTGTCTTGGAGATGTTGGAGAAATGTCAGATATCTTTGGCTTGTCATCTCACCATCTGTTCTTCACTTTAGATTCTTTTTTGAAACTTTGCCTAGGCACATAGATGATTCACTTTCTTTCTATAGTGTTGATGACATTTCTCCAAGTGTTAAACCTCATGCTCATGGTTAATCAATTCTTGGATCATGTCATCATTCTGGCTTGATGATTCTTGCCATGGAATCCATGTGTCTTTTGTGGGGACTATGGGTTGTGGTCTTCAGAGTATTTAAAAAAACCTCTGACATTGACTCAGTGCTAGAGATTAGAATTTTCCAGTTTTCCTATGGAAGTGAAAGGGCCTTCTTAATCAGAACTCTTGCCTTTTTTCTTGAGCTAACCAACTTTTGTCAGGGCCTCTTTAATTGTTAACTTTTTCAAGGATTTATGTGACTTTTGAGAAAAGTAGACTAATGTTATGCTGAACACACAGAAGGCCAAATTCCCAAATAGCTTTCATCAACAAGTCATTCATTCTGAAAATTCTGATGAATGGAAAACTCTAGAGAACATTCAACACCATCTGAATGAAATAATTAAATGCTGGAGTTGGAAGGGAACTTAGAAATAATTTAGCACATCCCCTTCATTTCACTTCTGGAAAAAAATTGAGACTGGAGAGACTAAGCGATATGCCCCAAGAAGTTCTGTAAGTAAGTCATCAAATGAGAACTAGCAGCCAATCCTTCTGACAGCAAGTGTAGGCAGGACTCCTTCAGAAGAACTCTACCATCCATCCACGCACTCCTTAACAAAACAGTTCATTAAAATTGAAGAGCTGTAAGAGAAAATAGTGTAGAACTAATGTGAGAGTTTTGGCTGCAAGATGGACTTTCATAAGTGAAATGCTTTATGGGCTCAGCAAAAGAGTATTTCCATATTTCTTGTATATGGGAAACCAGAGGTTTGCTGATTTTCTTGGAGACAGCAGCCGGTATGGTTGATAATAACTGAGATAGTACGAGTGGAAAATGGTGAGGATAATGCAGGAAAAATAGGACAGTTGTGAGTGGTTAGGATGGAGGTTAGGAAATCCATCCTTCCATCCCTAAGAAAGTGTCCTTGCATCTTCCATCTGTGATGAATTCATAGCCATGGTGTTTCAAAGAACATCTTCTTTTCTCAAAGAATCACTAATTTTAGTCATTATCAGATATGGTTTCCTCAATTGGTGCTTCCCATATTTCCATGTTCCTACTTGGCAAATGTAGGCCTGGGCAGTGGTCCTTTTTTTTCATTTGACTTTGCTTCTGAAAGCTTATCTCATGGAGAAGTCATGGCACTGAGACTGTATTGTGCAATGTTAAATCATTTCATATTAGCTTTGTTTTTGTACAGGTTTGCTAGATTGTGCACTCTTTTCAATCTATGTCACTTGTCACACCTGCTACTATTTTACTTTTTTCTCCAGCAACTTAGAAATTTGTCCTCCTGTTTTGTATACCTTATACTGCAGAAACGCAGGGGCCTCTGCATGCCGCAACTTTAGAAGTGCAGTTCTTCCTTGAACATGCATAACGAGTCAGCAGCTTTCAAAGACTGTGCTTTGAAAAAAAAGATTACTTTTAATGAAAAGAACTCCACATTTACCATCTATTACAAAAATGCTGGCACACAGAGCTGGGAGCAAAAAAAGACCGGACAGAATAAACCAGCATTGTGTTGAATCATAAAAATGTTAGGAGTACAAAAGATACAAAAGATGTTATATTGAAGAAGGATATAAGGTCACAGTGGAGGGAAAAAAGTGAACTACAGTGATAAGAGGAGGTGAAATGTAATTGTGTGTGTACCTGAGGGTAGGCACCACAGAGGCCTAAAACCAGCAATTGCTAACAATCAGCTCTTGAAGAAGAACACCAATACTTCAGTGTCTCACACTGAAAATCAGAAGATCAGAGAAACAGGGAAAGTAAATTTGTAAAACTGAATATCTTCTGAATAATTATACACACTCTGTTATAAAAGGAACCATTTCTTGGGAAAATGTATAGTTTTGGAATGAACAAATCAAGTAGGAAAATAGGTTTTGAAAAGCATTGTTGAAAAGGGATAAAAGAAAATAAAATTACTATTATCTCTTTATTCTAGTGATTATGTCTGGCTTTTCCTTGTACCATTTGTACAGCAAGGACTATTTTTTCTTCTTTCTGGAATTAATCCATATTAAGTCCTTTAATTGCTGACTTAAACGTAGATTCTGTGGAAACCATTTCACAACAATATTTAGATGAGCTCAGACTCTCAGACTGTTATAGGTAGTAGATTTCGTCCTTTTTTTTTTTTCTTCCCTCAGTGATTTGATCTAATTTCTTTGTAAACAACTGAGGCCTGACATAATCCAAAGTTGTGTGTGTGCATTGTGATATGCTTGTAGCCAAACCCTGGCCCCTCATGGAGGTTACAGTTGGGTGAGCAACTTAGAGGAAAAGGAAGAAACAAACCAGGTAAACATGATATCTGGGGTCAGGTTTTCTAGTGGGTAGTGTGTGACAGAATTGCATATCCTGTGGTATTTATATCTTCCTCCCAATGCTTTCTGGCCACACCTCCATTCTGAGATGATAATGGTATCACTCCCCTCCTAGCCAAGAGTGAAGTGAGCATGCACGGCAGTTCCTCAGGGAAGCTCTTTGGCTGGATTATGCATTCCTGTTTTCTCTCTCTCTCTCTGACTTCCTGGGTGACTGAGCAGGGATGAAGCTAATGCTCTTTTCTAAGACTCCAGTTGTAGAACTAGAACTTCCCAACCCATGATAAATTCCTGCATGAATTTAATGTGAAGAAAAACTGTGCCTCCATAGATAGACTTTCCTGTTTCCTATCATGGGGAAAAATGTGTATCCAGATTCATTTTACTTTCTACTGCTCTTGACAAAAGTCATGGTGCTCAGCGCCTTAACCAAAAAGAGGTTTCCAATCTGCTTAAGTCAGGTGTCTGAAAAGCAGCTTTTCCTTCTGTTTTCTTCAGATGGTATATGTTCTGGTTTATCACTACATATATGTTCATAAGTTAGAAAGCTACAATTACATAATTGTGGAGAGTCAAGTTCAAGAGTGAATCTTTTCCCCGCCATAAATAATGTGTTCCTGAAGACAAGTCCGTCTTTTGTCCCGGGCATGGCATGTGCTCATTGAATTTACCAGGGTTTGGAATCTAATTGTTTCCCTTCATTGGCATCATTTTGTTTTAGTCTTTCTGATGAGTTATTCTTTTTTGCATGGGCATGCACATACGCTCTAACATCTTCTATATTTAAAACAAGCAAGCAAACAAAACTTCCATTTCATCAGTTCACCTTCTCCTCTAAAGCCTGTCTCATCTTTCCATGTCTTCATGGAAACATGCCTTCCTTTCACATTTTCTTCTCGGTCTGCTCCACTGGGCTTCTCCCTCACTGCCCTACTGAGTCTTCTTGTCAAGTGTACAGCCACCCCTCTGCTGCGAAACTCCAGGGTCACATTTTTCCTATTTCCTCTTTGTTTTTTGCATGTAATATTATTAATTTTATTGCTAAGTGTTTCGAATTTGATGATCTTGTAAATAAAATGGTACCTGTTAAATTTCATTTTAAATTAGTTTCAGTGAAATTTCATTTTATGTACTCATTGCTAGTTTATAGAAATACAATTGATGTGTTTATATTGATATGAATTCTTGCAACTCTACTAAAGTATTTTTCTAGTAGCTTTTCTAAGTACATACTCTGTTTTGATTGAATAATCAAGCAGTTTACAAGTAAATACATTTTATTATTTCTTTTGATCATATCTTTAAGACTTTTATCTTTTTCTTTTTTCTTTTTCTTTCTTTTTTTTCACTTTACTTATCTGGAGTGGAACCTGAAGTAAAATGCTGACTAGAAAGAGTAGCAGTGGACTTGCCTCCGTTGTTCCCCGTCTTAGGAGGAAAACATTCACCATTTTCTATTATATCAACTTGAGGCAATTCAGATTTCCTTTATCAGGAAAGGACCTTTCCTTCTATTTCTATGCTACAGAGATTAAAAAAATAATAAGTGGAGGTTGACTTTTAAAAAATGCTTTTTCTATAACTCTTGTGATAATAACATAATTTTCTCCTTTAGTCTGCTGATTTGAATAATTACAATTACTGATTTCCAAAAGTTGAACCAATATGTACACCTAAGAAAAACTTCAATTGCTCATGTTACATTATAGTTTATATATGTTGCTAGAATAAATTTGTTAATATTTTTTCAGAATTTTTGCATCTATGTTATGTTCATCAGTAATATTGTCTTATAGTTTCCTTTTTTTCTTTTTTTTTTTTTTTGGTAATGTCTGTCTGATTTGGAAACATCCAGTGTATGTTTTTTGTTACTTGTTTCTAGTGTAATTTCATTGTTACCAAAAATTAAACTTTGTATACTTTTAACTTTTGTTTAAATTAATATTTTTATGGTGTAGAACATGGTCTGTCTTAGTGACTGTTTTTATGTGGAATTGAAAATAACATATTCTGTTGTTATAGGGTAAAATGTCTATTAATGCCAATGAGGTTCATAGGTTGATTTTGTTGCTATTATTCATCTCTTTTATATTAATTTTCTCTATAATTGTTTCATACTTACTGAGAAAGGTAATCGAAATCTACAATTATAACAGGTTTTGTCTATTTCTTCTTTCACTTCTATTAGTTTCTATATCATGTACTTTTAGGGTCTTTGATAGTGCATACATGTGTAAGATTATTTTGTATTCTTCTAATTCAACCCATCCATTTCATCCTTCCTAAAACTTATTCTTAATCTAGAATTCTCTGCTGCTGGGTTAAACATTGTCCTCATCCATTTAGTTTCCTAAATCAGAAACTCTGCAGTAAATCTCTATCCCTTAACACCACAGTTAATCACCTAATCTTATTATTAATTTATATTCTAATATATTCTTTATTCTCCCATCATTTCATGCACAGTTAGAGCAGAGGTAAATTAGTGCAATTAAGTGAATAAAAGTATGGGGGAATGAGCCAAAGCAAATATTCTAGTTTTAATTCTATAACGTTGGGCAATTACTCAGTCTCTTTACATCTTAGCAAGCTCAAACATCAGATTGGAGTTAATAACAGTAGCAACTACCTAAGGTCATCATAAGTGTTAAATCAGATGAAGTATGTGAAAAGCTTAGCACAGAAAATGATATATACTAAGTGTTCCATGAATGTTTTTTGATATTTTTATTATTAAAAATACATCTATAGTTGTGGCTTTCTGATTTTAGTGGTTTGATGGCTGTTATCATTTCCATTTTATAAATAAGGAAATCATATGTTGATGAGATATTAAATAACTTTCAAATTAATACACAAATAGCACGTTCAGAACTCTAGGTTTAGCTGTTATATTTAAAGTTCAAATAAGAATAATAACAGAATGTGTGACAGACATCATTGCCCTGTGTACGTGTATGAATGCACAGATGGTGTGACTCTACTTTGTGTACAACCAGAGAAACAATAGCTGTACTCCATTTGTGTTCAATGAATCAATAAGTAAATAAAAATAAATAAATAGACAAATAAATAAATTAATTAAAAAAAAGAAAAGAAATGGCTGTATTTTAGGGGTAAAAGTAAGGTACAGTCAATTATAAGACTTTTAGTATGAGATGTATTCTTTAGGTGACACATAGCTTTTCCTGATACTGAATTGTATAAGAAAGTTCTCATGGTGAGTACTGGGAATTTGGAATTAACCAAGTTGGAATTCCAAGTAATTTGGAATTGTTTTTCAGTAGACAAAGTTCTTATTATCATCTTTAAAGAAAGTATACTAACGGACTTCTGTGACTATTTATACAATATGAGCCAAAAAAATATTTAAACACAAACCACTTAATTTAAATCTGCAAAGAATGTGCAGTGATATTTCAGTCCTAACCACCAAAGCAACCCAAGATGTAAGGTAATTGTGATTTAATAGTTCAACAGAATCAAAGAAAATGACTACTTTCTGCAGTATGAACAGCTCAACTACTTTTGCTCCCATGGAAGTATTTTCTCAATTTGTCTTCTGTTGTTTCTAACATTAGACTCCCCTTTCCCTTCTGCTCTCCTCAGTTGTATCCTGTCTTCTAGGAAAGTCATTTACTCATAATTAGCTGGAACTATGGAATTGCTTAGAAGGGGCCAAAAGGGTTTCCTTTGGAGGATGAAGCCAGTTACGGGGCTCTTCAATGTTGTGCCCTTAGCTCCACTCAGTTCATACTTGTTTCTTGTAGTGGCAGTAGGTCTAGTGCAGACACATTTTCTTATTCTGTGAATTTCTCTTGCTAGCTTGGTAATCACCTCTATGGTATTCTATAAAATGTGCTATTGGATTTGCTTCAACTGCAGTCCAATTAATTGATCTAAAATTTGGTCTTCCATTGGTCTGATTTTCTTGTCAGTCTTTAAGATTTCTTGAAGAGGAGGTAGCATACGTAGACTTCAAATAAATTTTCCTAAATTGCAATTCTCTTCATCTTTGATAGAAGTTTGACTAAACTAAGTAAAATGATTTATTGCTTTGACGTTGGCAAAATGCAATCATAAAGTCAGAGGGAAGAAATCCTATGCAAACAGCAAAGGACAACATGATATAGCAAGAAAGCAATTTAGGAAGCATAGTTGCAAGTTGTGAGTCACCAAAATGATGTCAATTCATAGCTTAGTAATATGGAAAAGCACTTCAACTCCCCTCAATCTACTTACGGAATTTGTTTCTCCATAGTAAGACAATGCTTTTGGATAAAAAATAAATAAATAAAGCTAGCTAGCTAACCTGGCTCATAAAACTCACTTAGACTAGACCAGATTTTCTTTTTCCTTCAACAAGTGTTTTTACAAGGGCTCACTGGCTTCCAATACAGTCTTGCTGTGAAAATGTTCCATGAACCATTTTGTTGAGCCAGATTACAAATAGAATCTATTTCTTGTGAGCATCGTGGCTAGGAGACCTCCTCAAGCTAATCTTCCAGTTAAATGCTCCAAATTACCACTTAATTGCTGTAACTTGATGCAACTGGCTTATGCATCTTCCAGATACAAAATCAGAAGGAAATAGTGCTGATAACTGCAAATCATTCAGTGGATTCTGAGTCATTTATATAGCTGATCAAATAAGGGCCTTTTTAGAACTTCCCCAAATGTACCTGAATTGAAGAAATTCACATCTGAGGATGACATATTTTTTTTCTCATTAAGCAGCATATATGGTGATTAATAAATCTAAATTAAGAAGTCAATATTTTAATTGCTAATGTACTTGGACGCTTCTAATACAATTTGTTTATATTCAATTTATTTTGCATATCATAATGTATTTCAGGAAGGGAACACACCTGTGTCATCAATTATAAAAGAAGTGTGCATGCATATCAAAGTAGAGACAATTGGTGTGGATTACTGGTAGCCAAATGATTATGGAGTCTTGAAAGGACTCTACCATAACAATAATATCTTTATTCTAATCATTTAGGGCACATTCAAAATGTCTTTAAGTGCTGTATCCAGAGTTGGAAACGAATTCAAAACTGCCTTATTAAATAACAATATAACTATATAGCCTTAATGAAATAAAAAATAAAGACTTTTGAATCACAATAGACCACTCATGCAGAATAATTCATGCACAATACTGGATTCCAATTGGGGACTGATTTAATACTGATGTTAATGAAGTGCCAAGAAGAAAGTGAGTAATAGGGTGAAATTCCTTTGTAGAGATTTCCAGAGAGTGATTTTTTTTTTTTTTTTTTTTTTTTTTGGTAATAGAACTTTCTTAGAAATTTCAATTGGAACAATTTCTTCTGGGTGGCAGGGTTTGATTAAAAAGAGAGGAAAAGATGAAGAGAAATAAGGGTAAGTAAGGGGGAAACTTATTATCTTTCTTTGTGAAATAAAAATTTGCTCATTTAGTATAAAATGAAATTGGATAAATGAAAATGAAATGAACCCACCTTGTACAATTTTCAAGCTGAACAAAATGCAAACAATGGAAAACAATAAAGAGTAAAGATATTTTGTAAATTTGTCACGTTTTAATGATCTTGTGCTCCTTTGATGTGTTTCGAAAAAAATACCATACCCAATGCAGCGATTTTGATACAGCATAGAATTTAAATCATAAGTAAAATAAAAATGAATTTTATCACTGCAGTTAAAGTTGTCATTTTCCAAAAGGATTATAATAACAAGAAAACATTATCTTCAGGAATTGAACTAATTCAGTGGAAATAGTTCTAATTTTATGATCATTTTATTTTAGAAAATCATCACTAAAATTATACATGTGGGTCTTACCTATTCTTGAAAGAACACTGCCTTATTTGAAAATAAGCCTCCTTCTTCCCACTACACAGTTTACCAATTTGCTAACTATGGAACATTTACAGAACAGAAAAAAGTCCCAAAGCAGAGGCTGGAAGGATTAATGCATAACTTTCATATATTTAAGAAAATGTTAAGCTTCTTTTTAAAATATTCTGACTACCTGAAGGAGTTGAGAAAGGAACAGGGTTTACTTCTTACCTTCTTATCCCAGGTTGTAGTCTAACTGGGAACACCATTCTTCTGTCCTAAGTTTGGGATTTGCCTTTCTGTGCCTGACTGAGGATATTAGATTAATAACTCATTTCAAGAATATAAATAATATGACATTTAAAATTAATCTTTTGAGGGGACTGGAGTTGTGGCTCAGTGGTAGAGCACTTGCCTGGCATGTATGAGGCCCTGGGTTTGATACTCAGCACCACATATAAATAAATAAAATGAAAGATCCATTAACATCTAAAAATATTTTTTAAAAATAAAAAATAAAATTAATCTTTTGAAAATAAAAATGTTTCTTCTGTTTGTATAGTTTTGTCAAGGCTCACCCCACTCAGGCATCCCTTATGTCTGCCATATTAGCATGTATAAATTATCACTTTACTAATGAGTCTGCACTCCTGTGAAATCAACAGCTCCGTGCTGCCTATTGAATAAGTTTAGACACATTAATTTGGCAAACCATGTCCTCCAAAATCTGCTCCTTTGCCTCAATTAACCACTAATTTTCTACCTAGAAATGCCACTCTGGCTAGATACTGTTATTTCTCATATAAAACAAGACAAAATGAAAACTTTTCTGTTTCTTGACTTCCCCATGCAGCTCTACAGAGCTTTCTGGTCTTCTGTGGAGATTCCACCTGGTTTAGAACAAATGCCATTCTTCCTTAGAGTCCTTTCTAACTTCCATTTGAGAAATGACAACTTTCTCCTCTGAACTACAGCAATACTTGTATCTCTCAAGTTGAAGCAATCAATATGACATATTTACCTCTAAACTTAGAATAATCATGCACGAACCTGAATTATCATGCTGATCTGAAAATTTTCTCAGAGTAGGGAAGAGAATGGACACAGGTCAGGCTGCCTGTGCTTAGATTGTGACCGTGGAAATGTTTAGCGGTACAAGTTTGAGCAAGTTTTGTCAACAAATTTAGGCTCAGTTTTTCGGATATCCAAAAATGAGACATCAATTGTTCCAGTGAAAGAGTTGATATATCTAAAACATATAGAATAGTATTTTGCATGTAGTTCCATCTATACCAGTATTTACTATTTTACTATCTTACACATTTCCTAACCATTATTGTTCAGTTTCCAGAGGAAAGGGCAATAAATTATTTATTCTTGTGTATGAACAATATTGTCTCAGATAATATTTGCTAACTAAAGGTATGAATCCTAAATGGTAAAAGAATTTTTGGGGTTTGAATTTTCCATGAATTCTCATTTTCTATGAAGCTAAAGTAGTTAAGGTTATTTATTGGTTTATGTAGTATTTTGTTATTCATAAAATATTTACTGAGAACTTGTCATATGCAAAATGGGGTAGAACCAGTGGGTGGCAAATTGCACACCATTTGTTCTTAAAATCCTCAAATTTGGTTGACAATGGGTGCAGCCAGGAAAGCAGAAGGCGTAGGATTGTATAAAGAATGCCAAATTTTGACCCAGAATTACCTGAATTTCAGTCTTATTTTTGCAATATCTAAGCTATGATCTAGAACATAATCAAAGGGGGCTTTCCCCAAATTAAAAAAAAATGATAACCCTCATAATATATTATTATAGTTTATAATGCTACCAAAAGGACATAATATGCTTAAGAAGCCCAGTTTTTGGTTTGGCACAATAGCTACTCAACAAATTCTAGTTTCTTCTTCAAGTAAACATTAAGAGACTTTTAAAAAAAAATACCAACTTGATAGATGTTAAGATAAATTCTCGAGACGTGAAGCATTTTCCTATGTGTTCATTTCTTCATATAATCAAGAAACACTGATTGGTTTCTGTGATGTGCAAGACACTACTGCAGGTACTGTGGAGATGCACAGAGAGAATGGGATATAACTCCTACCTCTAATGGCTCATAACACAATGGTGAGTTGAGACACAGGTGGAGGTGATCATGGTGAACACTATATATGTGAATGGAGGGAAATTCAAATAGTACCCTTTTAGGTTCCTGAGGATTGAGAGCACACTTCTACTTTGAAGATTTTTGGAGGGCTATGGTGTATGGTGCATGCTGAGTTTAACAGATGGGAATGTTCAGAATATATTTGATCCTCACTGCTTTGACTTTGACAATGTTTTAATGCTGAGTTCATGAAAATAAGTCTTTAAATGGGAATGACAGCAACATGAATCCATTTTTGTAAAAAACACTTTCTTAAGCAATTTACCTTAAATCTTAATTCCTTTATCAGTTAAAAAAAAAAGTCAGATAGGATTTTGAGAGGTCTGACTGGGAGTTGAATGTTTTAGATAAAACATACCACACATGAGAAAGCATATCACATGTTCAGAGAAAAATGAAAAAAAAATATTCAAATAAAGGGTGCATTTAGGAAACTTGTATGGGACAAATCTGAAATGGAGGTTGGGATTAGGTCCTGTGTCAGGGAGTGGAGGTAGTCAAGAGAATCACATTGAATTTAATGGAAAGAAGGGAGCCACTGAAGATAGTTGAGAAGGTAAGTAACAGGTGACATAATCAGAGCTACACTTTCAGACTTTCAAACAGAAGGACTGGAGTTTAAAATAGGATTCTCTGGTGATGTATACATCACCAGAGGTGATTTAGACAAATTCCAAATTAGGATGAGTATTTTAGAATCAAAAAGATCAATTGGAAATGGTTGGCAACTATTCATATTGTCTGAAGGATAAAGGTCTACAAAAAATAAATCAGAAAAATGGAACTGGAATTTTATGAGCATCTACATATTGGGCATGGATAACACTGGGCATGTGAGACTACTAGATCACAGTTGAAGGCTGACTATCAATCACTAGTTCTAACATGAAAATGACAGTATGCATGTTGAGGTTTTTGTTTTATAATTAAATAGATGTTGAAATACAAACAAAAATTTAGAGTCTAGTTATTTAAATAATAAAGCTAAATTCAATAACTGCTACATTGAAATGAGTTTTATTTCAAAATAAAATATCCTTCCACCATGAGCAATGAGCACTGACATGAGAATAAGTAAACAAATGTGCATAAATGAACAAGAGAAGATTAAATAATACCAAAGCATTTTTGGAAGATGGGCAGCTCATGGAGAGGGTGGACTGAGGAGACAGGTCAAAAGAACCCACAAGAGGCACGGAGGATCTACATCTGTGGAGTGAGATTGTATTCTCTACAAATTCCTTGGAACTTGGTCCTGAATTCAGAAATGATAATTACAGTAGAATGTAAAAATGTGGTGTGGGACTTAAAACTGGATTTGTTGGGAATTTGAAAGTAGAAAAAGCACTTCTTTTACATACTTCTTCAATTATGTACTTAACTAAATTATCAGTAGTAGTATTAAGGTAGACCTTTTCATCCTGTGAATATTCAGAAAGTTTAGCTCCCACAAATCTTTTCTTAAGAGATTACTTAAGGCTATTCCTGAGTAAAATAAGGGAGGCAACAGCGAAAGCCACAAGATTTAGGAAATAGTAACTAAGAAGAGCTATAGGTAAAAAGCCTATAGCTTTTGGTGTCTTCTTTCCATGCACTGTATTGATCTAAGTAGAACAGGGATTTTAATAGTTAAAGGATGAGCACTCTATGAGAAAAAGGCTGTATGTCTTGACCCACTCTTCTTACCACTTTTGGGGGGATATATCAGTATATGGTATTTGAATAAAGGGGCTGACTTACACAAACAAAAATCCCTATGCAAATCTTAGCCCACCCTTAGAAGCTGCAAAATTCAGTATGTCTATTACACATATGGTACCAATGCACCAAGGAGCAAGAATTTTGCATAGTAGTAAAAAAAATCTTTAAAGTCTAAGGAGGAATTTTACTCAAACCATGGGATTATTATGCAGTAGTTGTGTGGTGCAATGCTTCCAAAGATATTTCTCAATGATCCCAACCTCAGACTCCTCCTGCCTTTGTATAAGACTCCTCCTTGAAAGTGGCCTGGAATTAGTGACTTGATCTAAATGAATAGAAGATGGCAAAAATGATAGGATATCACTTCCATGATTATATGACAGAAGCCTATGACACATCTTTTTGGCCTCTCTCTCACTAGTGCGTTCTTGGATTGTATTCTTTAATAAAGTAAGCTGTCATTTATAAAGACCCAAGTAGCATGATCTTCTGGTGGCACCTGGAAAACAGCCAGTGAAGATCAGGGGCCTCAGTTCAACAGCTCCTGAGGGACTGAGTCTTGTCAATTACCATGTGGGTAAAGTTTGGAAGTTTAACCTTCATTTTAGCTTTCAGATGAGAAACATGTTTATAACCAATACCTTCACTGCAGTTGTGAGAGAGACCCTGAGAAAGAGAATCCATAAAAATCATTCCCTAATTCCTGACCATCAGAAGCAGTGAAACTAGACTCAGACACAGGCTACAATTAAGCAGCTTTCTCCCTGAACAAAGAAAGTCCATTCACCAGGCCCCAACCACTGGCACTGGGGGAAAGCACCCTGGAAAGCCTAGGGACATTCCTGGGGATCGCAACTCGCAACACCATACCAAGGAGAAGCTGCCTGAATATCCAGTAACACACAGACCCAGCAGGAAATTGCAAGAGGCTACTCAGCAGAAAGCGGAAGATACCAGCCTTAATAGGTGCACAGCCTGAAACATGATTGAAACTGGCAAATGATAGGACGCTATTTGGATACTTAGGGGAGCTTGCATCAGACTTACTAAGCAGAGGGGATCAACCCCATCATGCACAACCTGGGGCAGATCCCACCATGCACAACCTGGGGCAGCGGAAACTAGTCCAGGTGAACAACCAGAGGCCATCACTACAGCACCTCAGAGAGTGGAGGCAACTGAGGGAATACTACTGCACCAGAAAACACCTGTGGAAAACCCACATCTTACATAGACAGCTACCAGGATTTTCACTACCACAAAAAGAATCCAGCAGAGGGGAACAGGTACACCAGTGACCCTTAGCAAATGCAGAAACAGTGAGACAATAAATCTGCATTATTTAAGGTGCTAGTTTTTAGAGGAACATGTTAGAAGGCAATGGATAACTAATACGGTATATATTTAATTCATATCCTGAAATTACAAAGACATTGGTCTCTTTCTATAGGATCATTTTCAAATAGAGTACAGACTTGTAGGTTTATCCCTTTGGACTGCAAGTCCCTTAATATATTACATTTTTCTGATTCTTCTGGAAAAGTCTCCATTCATTCTCTTCAAATCTTTAACTTCCTTTTTAAGTACATGGTTGTTAAAGATATTTATTGGATTTAAATTTTTTTTAATTCAGTAAGCAACTCCAAGCTGGCACCAATTAGAATAATCCTTCCTGAAATAATGTTATTATATTTAAATACTACTTTACATCTGAGCATAGGTGTAGAACTGAATGAGAAATACACTATAGACATCACACACACACAAAAAAAAACTTTGGTAAAATACCAAAGCCGCATATATATGTGTATGGGGAGGTGTATGGTATTTCATTTATTTACTAATTTTTCCCTGACTATCAATGTCCAAGGTTGGGAAGGAAAGGTAGGGGTGACAGAAGGGAGTCTGCATCATTTAGAATGGGATTGAGTCAAATAGATGGAGTTTCATTTTCAAAGAAAAAAATTGAAAAGTTGAGATCAGTTTTTAAAATTCTTGCACTGCCTCTAATTTTCTAAGACATCACTTTGTCCTTGTATATAATAACTATTTTTTAATAAAGTCACTTAGAAAATGACTATTTTTCTCTAGAATGTCACTGCAGTTTAAGGCAGCTCCATGATTTTTTTCTCTACTAACTAAAGGCATCTGCAGGACTATTGGGCTCTTTCCAGTCTCAACCTTACAGTCTTCATGATATTAACATTTCCTTCAGCTACTTCGAGAACCTTCGGTACCAGAAATGTTGCATCCACTTAGGATGCATCCTTTCTGACTATGTTCTCTTAAGTGGGGACAAGTTTGGTCTCCTCAATATGCATTCCACAAGAACTTGGTGTCTGAAAAGCACCCTGTATGTGTTTAGGGGAGTAGAGTTGTGTTTCCTCCCTCACGACACAATCTCAATGTTTCTTTCAAGAGGTGTTCTGGTTATAGGTTCCTTAAAATTTCATATGTCTGATAATATTCCTTTACATAGTTATTCCAGTGTTTTTTAAAAAAGGGATTTTAATGTGTAATTTGCAACATTGTACATGGTGTATAGTATATTGTTTTTCTGAAGAGCATTGCTTTTGAAATATGCAGTACAAAATATAAAAAAAGCACCATAAATCTCTGTAGATCTATGTAAGTGTACTTACAAACCCAGAATGAGGATCAGAGAATGAGGTTATCTCTTTTTCTCCCTCCAGGACAATTGGGACCTTCATTGGTTTCACAGCAAACAGGAACCTGGTTAATGAACATAAAATAGACATAATAACTCTTATACTAAAGCCTATTCTATAATAGGATGCATATGAAAATCTGATTTCTACTGAAGGTGTCCGTATTTAATCAATGACGATTATGGAGCGCACAGTTCTTAACAAACAAGTATATATGATCATAGCATTAAATCTTTCCTGTCCAACCTCAATAAAAACGCTTTAGCACTCAATTGGCACCTCATTAACAAATAATTAAAGCCTCAAAGAATTTAAATTTACATTTAGTTGCATTAAGTAACTTGGTGCTTTTAATGCTTTGCTCTTTCTTGCCTTCTACATAGGAATTTTACTACAATTATTCCTCTTGCCAAGTAAAATGTCAGGAAGCTAAGAGTTATTAGAGCATTCTAATTGAAATTTGAAAACTAATTAGAATGTGTGTTCCTATTTAGGAGCTGCTGAACTAAAAACTCTGAAGCAAAAATAAATCTCTATATTTATACTGTAACTGTCATATATTCTTAAAATTAAATCCAAACGTGAGAATTTTGATTTACAACATAACCAAAAATATATACCAAACCACTTTAAACTTCTTCAAAAAGTTGTGAAGATATTTTCAAAACTAAATAGAAATAAAATCTGCTTTTCCTGGGATAAACTAACAAGTAAAATAGCAAGTAGTAGAATTTTAACAACATTATATGGAAAATATGGCGACACTGGCCAATATCAGCAGTTTCATTCACAGGAATTGCATGGGATTAAACTTTTGCAAAGAAAAACTTGGCAGGCAAAGTTGTCAAACTCTTTCCAAAAATCAACTGACAAAGAAAACACACACACACACATACACACACACACACACATACACACACTTGCTCATGTGCACACATATAGTCAAGAAAATTCTGATATCCCCAAACCTCAATCACAAAGACACAAGCCAGAAGACACTATGTGAGATTCTGTCACTATTTGAGCTTATGTTAAAAATATTTTTTAAGAAACACAATAATGCTTATATTTTGCAATAGAGTTATCCCCTAAGGGTTACTTATGTTTAAGATTCTCAACATTTGAGTATCGTAGAAAAAAAAATCCACAAATATGAGAGATCACTGCATTCTTTTTACATGTAATGTCTAAACTCACTTAGGCTTCTTTCAAGCCATGGTTATTCTCCATCTACTGAAAAAGCCACAGGATATGCTCATCATTTTCTCTGCCCAAGTTGTACGAAGCATTCATTCAGCCCAGTTAAGAAGTACTTATTTATCATGCATATTCTCTGTTTCTGGGACTATTCAGTGGATCAAATCCAAAGAAATCCCTGACTTTCTGGAGGCTACTTTCTAGTTGGAATTTGGTGTATGTGTGTGTGGGGGAATGGGTAGTATCTGAAAAATAAATTTCAGTTCACATAAATCCTCAGTGTTCCAAACAGGCTTTTCAGGTAGTTAGCCATTCACCAAGCAAATGATGGACATTGCAGCTACAATGGGAAAGCTCTCCAGGTGGAGAGATTGACAATAAAATAAAAATGGACAAAAGCTAAAAAAGAGGTGCATTTTTATTCCCCAAATGGTGCAATCCCAGAGATTTTTGCTTGAGATATGTGAAGGGCAGGAATTAGCCTGGCCACGGTTGGTGAGGGAAACTTGGAGATACAGTCACATAGGGTAGCCTGTTCTCCTACAGTATGTTGTAGCAAAGTGTTTGCTTCCTGGCTGGAGGGTGAATAGACCTGGGCACAGAAGCTGGAGGGGTCTATAAGATGTCCTGGGAGTGAGGAAGTTAAATGATCTCCAGCGAGAGAATGTCAAGTCAGAATTCCTGGGGATAGGAGGGTGTTAAAGAATCCAGCCACCGAACAAGACTGACAGCAGACAGAGGCAGTCCTGCAACTTTCATATCAAAATTGGCTTGCAATGCCTCCCTGTACTCCAACCCTCCCTAGCAGGATTGGTAGGAGAAAGGAGGGAAAGCCTTGTTGCGTGAGGCAAGAGAAATGCCTATACTCACTGAAACACTAACCTCCCATCTGCAAGAAGCTCAAACAGAGCAAAGAAGGATAGGTGTATATTTTAGGCTTCAAGGTTAAACCAAGTTCAAAGTTTTGATCTGTCCCAAGCACCATTTTAATTACTGACCAAAGTAACTTGATTTAAACATTTTAAGCGTGTCTTGTCTTTTTCATTATCCTGAATATGTTTCCACTACCAGCACACATGTATTTTCTGAGTTTCTTTCCAATACAAAGTAACATATTATCTCAGTATACAAGTTTCTCATGGAAAGTAACACAGCAACTGCATTTGGCCAAATGATGCCCCAGTGGCTTGAAATGGTGACTGTGCCTTCCCAAATACCCAATATCTACTCTTGAAGCATCTGGTTGGTGACGGCTGTGTATGCATGTGATTAGGAAGTAAACTGCTGACACATTAACTCAGAGTGTTTTCATGATCAATACTGATCACTTCAGCAAAACGGATCATGTTAAATAGTACAGAGTTTAAAGAAGACCATGTGAACCATAGTGTAGGAGTGAGTTTCAATCATTTTACATGCAGAGACATAGCCGAAGCCTATAAAACTCAAAATAGGCCCAAGTGCATTTTCACATAATTGATTTTACCTGGAAACATTTTAATAAGCATCCTGACTTTCAATAAATTTGGTATTTACATAAATTAAAGGGACAGAGTGAAACCAGAACAAATAATATTATTTTTTCAAAACTGTGCCCTTGCTGGTAAGACACATGTAGGAACACCCCATTAGCTGTTGTATAGAACCCTATAAGATGAATGTGGAAATACCACTTGGAGACAACTGTTAAGAATCTTCACTCACAGACTTGCATCCTCTGGCACAGTGCTGCATAACTTTGAGCTGACCTTGAAATTTATGGTCTGGCACAAATAGTCATTAAACTGGGAACAGCTTGTGCATTGGATTGATAGCAAATGGTACCCAGTAATGTGCTAGCAGTGGGAAGAAATAAAAATATCCAATTTGTTTTAATTCTGGATTAGAGAATGGACTGTGATTTTGAGAAGTTGTCACAAAGTTGAATGCCAGTTCTTGGGGAAAAGGACAATGTTTGTGATCTGCTAGATGTATTTAAACTGGAGACTAGAAGCTGGTTGTTTTGATTGACCTATGAACAGCTGGAAGGCATGAAGGCAGTATACTGACCTTCATCAGGTATGCTGTCATAAATTTATGAATTGATGCCTTTTTCCTTAAACTCTGTGGAGCAAAGGGAAGAAAATTATACCTATTTTTTACTGAAACACCACACCCTCTTAATGGAAGCATATCTGAGCTTTGAAGCAGTACATACCCTGATTACACAAAGAATCATAAAATTTAAATTGGACCCAAGGTAGCACAAGTTAATATTTAGCTCTTGAGGGTCTTAAAAATTTCTATACTATTAAACAGTTTTGCTTTTGATTCATATGGATTTTTCTATAATTTCTCATAATGCATATGAAAATTTGGCAAACTTCTCAGCTTTGTATTACTGCAATGAAATACTTGAGGCTATTAACTTATAAAGAAAACAAGTTCATTTAGCTCATCATTCTGGAGGTTCCAGTCCAAGATGGAGCAGCCCATTGCTTTGGGCATCTGGTGAGGGCACTTGAGAGCAATGGTGGAGAGGACCCATCAGAGCAAACTGCTCATGTCATGAGCCAAGAAGAAGAGAGATAGGTCCAGTGGGGGTCTTACAGTGGTTTTTGAGGACACATCTTCAATGACTTAAGGAACATCCACTAGGTCCCACCTCCCACAGATCTGTCACCTCCAAATGGTACCACCCTGGGGACCAAGTCTTTAATATGTGGACATTCATCCAAACCACAGCATTTTGGTAAGTAAACATTTGGGCACAAATAACAAGGGAACTATAAACAATATTATGTACTAAAAAGAAAATGTTAAGTGAATTATTAACCACCCCTGAGAAGGCCCTGCCAGCAAAACCTGCCTTACCTGAGTACTGGCACAGGGACAGCATTGAGTTATTACTGACACAAGTGCAGCCATTTATTGGTAGCAGTGTGTACTCAATTTAAGGGCAGGACAGCTATATTTGATGGAGGGTTCAGGAATGAATATTGGGTGGGATCAATCAGATTCCCTTTTACTGACATTCCTGCTGGAACCGTTGAATGCCAAAATGAGGTAAAAGTCAAAAAAGACATGAGTGGGCAGGAGAGCAGAAAAGTCAATGGTGGAAATCTAGGGTGGAGGTCCATGAATTGAGGCCACACAGGTTTTTGAAGCCAGGTTAGGCTAGAAATTTCTTCTCTTTCCAAATTCCTTGTGACTCAGCTCTTATCCATGAATTTTAAAAGACATTTCACAAAGTCCTGGATGAATTAGAATACTCAACATAAAAGTGAGAGAAGAAAATCAAAGGAAAATACTTTGATTTTTATCCTTTTCACTGTTTTATGGAACTGCAGTTCTCTATAAAGGAACATTAGACTTGATCTGATTTAACATTTCTAAAACTTAGGTCCATTAATTTGACTTCCCAAGAATCAGTCTACAAAATTTAAGACAGATTTCCAGAACTCACCTCCCTAAATTCAGCACCTCTTGTGTGTTTCCTAGTATTATCTTTTTAGAGATAGCAAACACTTCTAAAGTCAATCACCAGCCATGTTTCTGTCAAGTACCCTATTTTGCAGATGAGAAGACTGAGGCACAGTTTTTCAAATGTCCAGCCCTAACTACACAATTAAAATGTGGAAGAACCTGAAAGAAACTAGTCTCCCCTTGTTTCAAGTTCCTTTTACAACTGACCAATTTGTTGTTCTTACAAGTGGTTAGCATTCTTATTAGCAGAATAGAATTTGCTAATTCTTAAGGACTGCATTATGCCACCATTGCAGTTTTTTCTATTATTACTCTACCTCTTATCCAAGGGGAAAATAAAGTGTTGAGAGTTACACACACACTCTCAAAGAAATGATTGTAATAAATTACCATTTCCCTCAGTTATTAGTTTATGATGCCAGGAAAACATAGAGAAGGTTCTAGAAAAAAAATCATCAATATTGCATCTGTCATGTATTTATTTATAGTTTTGATTTGTAAAGAAATTATAACTTTCAATTTTTTGAAAAGAATGTTACCAACTAGATTTAAAACTACTATAAATCAATGCTGTTTTACAATTGGATTGAATACAAAGTGGAGCTATTTTTTAAACATACAATGTATAGTAACATACAATGGGTATATTCTTTAAATAAGTATCTTAGTAGCTTTTCTTTCAAGCTATTTCTGTAACTACCTTAACCCAAGATACTTTGACTTTTGAAAAGAGTTGTTCATCATAGTTGTTTGGCTTATATGCTCTTTTAAAAAAATATTTTGGTATGTTATACAAATATTGTCCTGCCAGCTAGAATTAAATGATTCAATAGATGTATACTGGTCTCTACTTTCCATGTAACTTTGCTGCAAGCTTATTGAAGTATATGAAAGAATGGAAATATAGATATAATTATAAAAGACTGGTGCAAAGAAGAAGCAAATATATTGATATGTCTGGTGAAAGTCTCTGTTGCTTAGCTCATCAAAGAATTTCTGCATATTCTTTTGAAAGAATTGCAATTAAAGCAAATGGGGACAAAAATAAGTGCAACAAAGGATAAATATATCAAAATGAGTACTTGCTTTCCTTAGGAAAGGAAAATTAGTAGTCTTACTCCATATTTTCCAAAGACCATGTACTTGTTCATACTTTCTCATGAACTTGGGATGTCAATGAGAATATTTAAGTATTCTTTCCACCCCTGGTGTCTCTTCCTCCTTCATGGCAAAGCAATCCGATTGGCCTATGCTCGGTATTGACTGGACAATTTTTACAGTGGGTAGGTCATTACATACAAGGGAAATGAAGGAACTCTTTGGTTCCATAGAACTGTTCTTATCAGGCTAACTTTTATTTGAGATATGAGACAAAATGAAGTAACTAAAACTTTCTAAAGTGAAGTCGGGAGGTTAGGGGAGGACTGCACTCCCATCTCCTGAAGGTCAAACCACAGAATGTTCCAATAGACTTAGACAAACAACTGAAGTCAGCATCCGTTTCAACAGTTCTCCACTGGGAGTAGCCTGGTCAACCAATTGGAACAGGTTTGCTGTTTAGAATTTCTGCTCATCCAATGAACCACCTCTGAAAACAACTATTGTTGGAAATTCCCTATAAACACCTCTCTTGCTTGCCTAACAGGACACTATTCTGGGCTACTCTTGATTCATTGTAACCAAATTGTAATTCTTTGTTTCCAAAATAAATTCTATTTCATTTGCTCTCCATGTCTGTATAAATATATTTTTAGTTAATAAAGTCCACCATAGCAAGCTTTTGTGTACATGCACAGGTATGACAAGTGTCTGACACTTGCCCAGGAGGACAGGAAAGTAGCCAGTCTCAGAGGAGGACAAACTAGGTAATATTCTAGGCAATGTTCTAAAGGTTTTACAAGATGTATGAAAAATAAATGCCTTATAAAAATGAAATCAATCCTTGCAAAAACCAATGAGATTAATATGATTATTGTTTCTATTTTAAAGATAAAGGAACTGAGTCAGGATGACTTTTCTAAGGTTTGAGCATTAACAGGCTACAATCTGGGACTAAAATCCTGGCATTCTAGATTTCTGCAAGGGTAGTGTAAAAACCTTGATGAATGCTCTCCCTCCGAGGCACAGATGTCAAATTCTTCAAAATTAATAAAGAAAAGCATTCATAGTCTCTAGAAATTAATCCAAGGACTTGGGTTTACAAGAAGTTTGGAGGCATTTATTTATCAAATTTGATATAATTCTATGAAAACAGTGATAAATTCAGCATTATTCCTGGGCTGCATCCCAACCCCTGTTCCAGTTCTGGGTCATAGATAAACCATTCTAGGGGAGCTCTGAAGGTGTTCTAAGTGGTGTTCCAGCTTCCAGCCTCTGCTCAGTTTGGAAAGTCTAGGCAGGTCATCTGGGGAATAATGCAGTCCCTCATTACCTCAGAGACTTTTGTCACTATTTCTGGTGTATTTGCTGCCTGTTAACATTCTCAGATCCTATCTACCGAAGCTCTAGGCTGCAGAAGACTTGTACTAGGCTGTGTCACTCATTTCCCTTCCTGCATAATAATACAGAGGTTCTGCCCAAAGGATAATTGAGCTAAAAACACAGCAGCCACCCTGCCCTGCCAAGTTTAACTATTTAAGCAGCTCTATTGGCAATTCTGGCATTTAAATAAAGTACAGTTCAATCACACTTTATAGTATATCCAGTGCCATTCAACCTACCAAGTATGCCTTTGAAATTACTCCCTGTGGCCTATCTTACTTGTTAAAATCACGAGGGAAGATCACATTTATTGACTTCTTATTCCTAACACTGAGTACATTCCTTATTTTAATGTCAAATCACCATTAAAGCTTTCAGACCAAGACAAATGAAATAATTATGTATTAATGCACACAAGTAGGCAAGAGCTTCATAAAATCAAACAAGAAGAAGAAATACTGGTTCGGCTTAATATATTCAGTTTTGTTTCAAACTGAGTGCAGGAGTTTGAATTAAAAACTGTGATTGTGCCACATGGTAGAGAAAGAATTGATCTATATGATCTATTAAGGTTTTATCCGGTCCATAATATAATCACTGTGGTATTGGGAAGGAATTACATGCTTGTTTTTATGTGAGGCATATTTTATTTAATGACTTTAAGTTATCTTAGCCTGTTCCAGCAATTTTTCCCAGTTACTTATAAATGTAGGTGAACTGTCAGTCATAAAATTTTTCATGTCACAATTAATAGATACTTTTAAACAGGAATGAAAATCTCATATGATTAAACTACATACATTTATCATATTTTTAAAAAATTCTTAACATGTTAACAATGTTAAGACACCCAGACTCACACAGAACCCATAGCTCAGACTACTTAATGTTAAAATGTTTACAATGCTAAAGTCACTAACATTTTGTTTAATGGACCTTTGTAATTAGATGTGGACACAAATAAAATGAAGCACAGCTGACTTAGGATTGACCTGAATGTCATAAGAAAGGGCATATGTCCTTCTGCTTATTTGGACATAATAAAAGCCATTTTGCAGATAGAGGTTGGCTGGTAACATATGATTGGTGGGAATATAGAGAACAAAGGGCTGTAGAGGAGTCAGTGATACATGGAGTGTATTTGAAGAGCACCAAATAATTATCAACTTAAAACAAAATAACTCGGAGGTTATAAGACAGTTTGGCAGTTCTCAAAAAAGTCAGAGATTCTATATGACCCAGTGATTCTGCTCCTAATTTTGGGGGTTTACTCAAGAGAATTGAAAGTAAATGTTTAATAAAAAGTTAGTACCCATGGAGAGGGATTTCTGGGGGGAAATGACAGAATATTAAGCACCAGGAGTTTGTATTCCTGCAGAGACAACAATTGCAAGATCAGAATCTCTGATATAACTATTTTGAAACTCTGGAGTCTATTGTGGGTTTGAAAAGTCCAGGGAAAGACTTAGATGGTGTAGGACATTTAGTTTCAGTCAATTTCAGCAATTAGCACAATAGAAGCTGCCCATCCCCTGCAGCAGACAGCTTTGCTCATGCTTCTTGGAAACCTGTACACAGTTTTGGGATCAATGGGAACCAAAGGATTCTGTCATTCACATATTAGATATCCGTTCTTGGATCATTGTTGACACTTCTGCTCATGTAGACACACAAAGAGACCCACAGTCATTACACAGACATTACACCTTTCTCTGTTGGTGCAAGCCCATACCATTCTGGCTAAAGTGACTCTCAGATTATTTAGAGGACTTGCCACTTCCACCCCTCATTTCTCTCTTTTCTCCTTTTGAAAATTAGACATTAAAGACTAGGATATTCAAAAGCAACTTCATTCATGTGGAAAATTAAAAAGTGATTGTGCATGTCTGGGAAAGGCCCAGGTTTGGAGAAGACTTGAGAAAACCCTAAGTTTACCCCACAGGCTGATGTTTCACACAGAGGTAGCCTACAACAATAAAAAGGAAAATAATAAGCAAAATCATTAAAATACCCATTGAACCTTTGGGAAAAGGGAGAATCTCACTTGAAAGGTATTATTTTATTACATTCCAGTTTTCACCAACAAAATCACAAGGTATGTAAAGAAACAGGGAAATATGGCCCAATCAAAATAAATATAAATCTACAGAAACTGTCTTTGGAAAGACCTGATAGCAGATCTGCTAGACAAAAATACCAAAAGAATTATCTTAAAGGTACCCAAAGAGCTAAAGAAAGAAGTGGAGAAAGTTGAGAAAATAATGTGTAAACAAAATGGAAAGATAAAAAAAGAGAGGAAACACCTAAAAAAAAAAAAAAAAGGAAATTCTGGAACTTAATCGAACAATTGCTAAAATGACTAATTCATTAGAAAGATTCAAAGGAAGATTTTTACAAGTAGTAAAAAGAATCAGTGAACTTAAAGATAGGACAGTGGAAATGATCAAATCTGAGGAAGGGACAAAAAAGCAACTAAGTAAAAGTGCACAGTGCCTAAGGGACCTGAGGGACACCATCAAATGATACAATATGTGCTTTGTGGGAGTTATGGATGGAGAAGAGAGACAGAAAAGAGTGGGAAGAACATTTGAAGAACTGATTATTGAAAACGCTTCAAATACAATGAAAGACATGAATACAAGCAGTCAAGAAGCTCAGGAAACTCCAGAAAGAGGAATTCAGAGACCTAAAGCGGGGCACATACCACACTTTTTTAAGACAAAGAAAAAAATCTTAAAAGCAGCAAGAAAGAAGTAATTAATCCCAGAAGTGATCTTCAAGATCTTCAATACATTATCATCAGATTTCTCATCATAAATTCTGGAGGCCAGGAGGTTGTAGTCAAATATAATAAAAATGCTCAAAGAAAAGGAATGAACCCAAAAGTCTCTATCTAGCAAAATTTCCATTTCAAAGTGAGGAAGAAATTAGCATATTCACATGTAAAAAATAATAAAACTGAAGAGGTTTGCTTCCTGATCTGCCCTGATGGTCAATAAAGTCTTGCAGAATGAAATGAAGGGACAGTAGACAGTAACTTGAACCCACAGGAAGAAATAAAAGTCTCAATAATGGTCAAAACATAGGCGTGTATAAGAACAAGTACTAGTATTAAAAAGGGTCTGTAACTGCACTTCATTTATTGTCAACCTGATTTGAGATGTGTCCTAGACATTTTTCCACTGCTGTGACCAAAGCATCTGACAAGGACATCTTAGATGAAGGAAAGTTCATGTTGGCTTGGTTTCAGAGATTTAGCCCATGGTTGACCAAGTCCATTGCTCTGTATCCAAGGTGAGGCAGAACATCATGGTGTTAGAGCTCAGCAGAGGGAAGGAAGCTGATCCACTTATAGCAGTCAGCAAACAGAGAGGGGATGGGGCTTCAGGGGAAGACAAACCCTTCCAGGGTATGACCCCAGTGACACACCTCCATTAGTCATGCCCTCCCTACCTACAGTTACCAGCCAGTTGGTGCATTCAAATTAGAATGGACTGATTAGGTCACCACTCTCAGTATATACTCATTTCACTTCCTGCATTAACACAGGAGCTTTTGAGAGACACCTCATATTTAAGCCATTCCAAGACACTAAGGTAGTTTAAAAAAAAAAAAAAAACTTAATGATGAGTATAAAAGCTAATATTATTTGTAACTTTATTTTGCAAAATAACACTTTTTGTGTGTGGTGACTGGGGATTGAACTCAGGGCCTCATGCTTGCGAGGCAGGCATTCTTCCAACTAAGCTATACCCCGAGTCCACAGTTTTCCATATATTTTATGAGATTAATGCATTTCCAGAAATTGTTAGTTCTTGAGTATACAATCTATAAAAATGTAATTTTGTGAGTTTTTGATGTTATTGAAGTTAAATTGGGATAAGTCCAAGTTGAGAGTGTTATAAATTTAGAATTTGAAATTAATCCCATGGTAACCACCAAGAATACAGCTATAGCAGATACACAAAAGGAAATGAGAAAGAAACTTTAACATTTTACTAGGAAAAAAAAAGTAAAGACAAAAGAAGACAGGAGTTCAGGAAACAAAGGGCAAAAAAGCTGTAAGACATAGAAAATAAATAGAAAAAAATTGGCAGAAGTTCTTTCTTAGCAGTAATTATTTTATTTTATTTTATTTTTTTGGTACTGGAGGTCGAACCCAGGGGTGCTTAACCACTGAGCCACACCTCCAGCCCTTTTTTAGTGTTTTATTTAGACACATGTTTTTGCTATGTTGATTAAGGCCTCACCGCGTTGCTGAGGCTGGCTTTGAACTTGTGATTCTTCTGCCTCAGCCTCTCAAACTGCTGGGATTACAGGCTAGCGCCACCATACCCAGCAGCGGTAATTATTTTAAATGTAAAAGTGGATAATACTTTCCAATTGAAATACAAAGATAGGAAGAAAGGATTAAACAAAGCAAATTCTAACTATACTATCTTTGAAAGATAGAGACAAATAGATTGAAAGTTAAAGCATGGAAAATTATATTCCATGAAGGTAGTAGCCAAAAGAGGGCAGATGTGGCTATTTTAATTGGACATAACAGATTTAAAATTAGAAACTATAATGAGTCAAAAATGACATTGTGTACTTATGGTTTGGATGTGAGGTGTACCGCAAAATCTCATGTGTGAGACAATGCTGGAGGGTTCAGAGGAGAAATGACTTGGTATATGAGACCCTTGCCCCAATCAGTGAATTAATCATCTGATGGTATTGAGTGGTAATTGAAGGTAGGTGGGGTGTGACTGGAGCAGGTTGGGCATTTGGCATGTGGCTTTGGGGTATATATTTGTGTTTGACAAGTGGAGATCTCTCTCTCTCTCTGCTTTCTGATCATCATGTGAGCTGCTTCCCTCTGCCATACACTCCTGCCATGTTATTCTGCCTCACCTCAAGCTTGGAGGAATGGAGCCAGCAATCTATGCATTGAGACCTCTGAAACTGTGAGCCCTCAAATAAACTTTTCTTCTTCTAAAATTATTCTGGTTACATTTTTTAGTTCCAGCAGTGAAAAAGTTGACTGAAAATCTAATAAAATGTCAAAATGCAAGAAAATATAACAATTATAAACATTTATAACCAGACGATAAAAAAAATACATGAAGCATAACAGATGGAATGGAGGGAAACAATAGTTCTGCATGCAATTACAGTTAATAATAACATGTTAATAATGGACAGAACATCCAGAATGAAGATGAGTAAGGAAATAGAGGAGCAAACTCAATAAACCACCTGGACATATACAGAACATCCCACCCCAAAAAGCATGCATATTCTCACGTGCTCATGGAACACTTTGTAGGATGGACTATAGTTAGGTCACAAATTTACTTTCATTCAAAAGGTATCATATAAAGGACCTTCTCTAACCACAACAGGATAAAGTTAGAAGTTAGTATTAGAAGTAAAAGTGGAAAATTTGCAAAAATATGAAAGTAAACAACACACTTTTGAACAATTAATTGATCAAAGAAGTTACAGAACAAATAAGAAAATACTTAGAAATAAAAGAAAAAAAGTAAAATATGATTGAATTTATGAGACACTGAGAAAGCAGTGTTAAGGAGGAACAGTGATAAATGCTAACATTAGAAAGACAAGAAAGATCTCAAATTAACAATCTACTTTTATAACTTAAGGAATTAAATTTTTAAAAAAGTAAACAAAAACTAGCACCAGGAAGGAAATAAGATTATAGTATGAATGTATGAAAAAAAGAAAAGAAAATTAATAGAGAAAATCAATGAGATCAAAAGTTGATTGTCTGAAAAGATTAACCAAATTGATGAAACTCTCACTAGACAGATTTAGAAATATGGCGAAAATATTCTAATTACCAAAATTAGGAATGAAAGTGGGAATATTATCACTGGTTTTATGGAATTAAAAAGGATGATAAGATAACACTATGGCCATTTGTATGCCAACCAAAAAAAAAAAAAAAACAACTTGAAGAGAACACTTGTCTGACCTTATGAGGCCTACATTATCTGATACCAAATTCAGTCAATACAATGCAAGAAAAAGGGCCCTACAGATAAGCATCATTTATGAACATCAATGCAAAACCTTCAGCAAAATAGTATCAAGCTAAATTCAACAGCACATTAAAAGAATCACACAACATGATAACCAAGTGGAATTTGTTCCTGCTATGCAAGGATGGTTCAATAACAGTGTAATATATCACATTAACAGAATGAAGGTAAAAATATGATAATATGATTCAGAAAAAGCACTTTACAGACTTCAACACACTTCCATGATACAAATTTTAACAACCAAGAAATAAAACTACTCAAGATGGCAACCATATATGAAACGTCCACATGACCATCATACTCAATGGTAAAACACTGAAAACGTTTCCACTATGATCAAGAATATGGCCAAAATAAAATATAATAAAATAAAAATATCTTTTCTCATCACTTATATTCAACAAAGAATTGGGTGTTCTAGCCTGAGCAGTGAAACAAGCAAAGAGAAATAAAAGACATCATGTAGATGGAAAGGAAGATGTAGAATTACCTCTGTAGATAATATAATCTCATATGTAAATCCATAAAGAACTCACAAAAATTAACACAATAAATGAATTCACCAGAGGCACAAAATAAAAAGTCAACACACAAAACCATTTGCATTTTTATTTACTAACAATGAGCAACCTGATGAGGAAACTATGACAACAATTCCATTTATGATGGCGTTGGAAAGAATAGAACACTTTGGAATTAGCTTAACCAAGAAAGTGAAAGATTTATATAAAGAAAACCACAAAACATTCCTATAAGAAATTAAGACATAGATAAGTTGAAAAATATCTCATATTTATGGATGGAAGACTTAAAATGATTACAATGTCAATAACATCAAAGTGATCTACAGAGTCAATATAGTCCCCATTGGTATGGTTTTAATGTGTCTCCCAAATTCTATGTATTAAAAATTTGGGTCATGATGCAGTAGTGTTGAGGAGTGGAACATTTGTGAGGTGAATGGGTAAGGAAAGTTCTGTCCTCATGAACTGGATTAATTTATTTATGGACTCATGGTTTCAGAGGTCTCAGTTCATAGGCAGCCTGCTCCATTCCTTAGGACTTGAAAGTGAGGCTGAACATCATGGTGGAAGAGTGTGGCAGAGGAAGACAGCTCACATGATGATCAGGAAGAAGAGAGAGAAAGATCCCATTGGCCAGATACAAATATATACTCCTAAGCCACATCCCAATTCCCACCTCCTCCAGCGACACCCTACCACTTTAGTTACCACTCAGCTAATCCCTATCAGAGGATTAATTCATTGATTGTGTTAAGACTCTTACAACCTAATCATTTCTTCTTCAAACCTTCTGGAGTGTCTCTCATGTGAGCTTTTGGGGGATACCACACATCCAAACCATAATATAGAGCAATGTAATTGAATAGAAAGCCCAGCATTAAACTCTCAAATAAATGATCAAATATTTTTCAACAAGTGTGCTCAGACCATTCTATAGGACTAAAAAGGTCTTTACAAATGATGCTGAGAAAATTGAATGTCAACATGAAAAAAATGGAGTCGAAATGTTACATATTATCACATACAAAAAATCCAACAATGGTAAATCATTCAGAATGGATGAGAGAACTTAATGTTAGACCTAACACTACAAAATTCTTAGGAGAAAACAGGGCAAAATCTTTAGAGTACTAGAATTAGCAGTGACATTTTGCATGTAACACTAAAACTATAGACTAAAAACAGACACATTGTAGGTTTCATGAAAATTTTTAAAATTTTGTAGCAAAAGATAACAAAATGGGCAATCAATGGAATGTGAAATATACTTGCAAATATTTATCTTGTAAGGGATAAATCACTAAAATATACAGAGAGATCTCCTATAGCTCAATAGGAAAAATTCAAACAATCCAATTCAAAATGTGCAAAGGACCTGAATATACATTTCTACAAAATAGATGGATAAATTGTAATACCTATCCTTCATATTGTTGGTGGAAATGTAAAATGATAATAGTTATAGTACAAAATAGTGTGATACCTCCTGGAAAATTTAAAAACAGAATCACCATTTGAGACATTTTTGAGACATTTTGAAGGACTGCCAGACTCTGTTACCAAACAGCTTCACCATCCAGCAATATAGGAGGGTCTCAAATTCTCTACATCCTTCTTAATAGTTGTTGTTGCCTGTCAATTTTTTAACATAGCCATCAGAGAGGATATGGAGTGAGGAAGTGATGACCCATTACAGTTTTGATTTGCATTTCCCTAAACATCTTTTCATTGTGCTCATTAGCCTTTTGTACAGATTCTTTGGAGAAATGTCTATTTAGATTATTGCCCATATTAATTTTTTTGTTTTTTATTATTGAATTTTAGGGATTTTTAAATATATTCTGGATACAAATCCTTGGTAAAAAAAAGTCTTCTGTAAATGTTTTTCCCATTATGTGAATTGTTTTATTCATCTTGCCAATATCCTTTGAAGTACAAAACATCTTAATTTTGAAGTAGTTCAACTTATGCATCTTTTATGCATTTTTTCTTTTTTGCTTTTAGTGTTTTTCTACTTTTGCACAAGCTCTTGAAGATTTATCTCTGTTTCTTTTCCTAAGATTCTACTTTTAGCTCTTATGAACTTGTGCATACCATTTTAGTTAATTCTTGGGAATTCTGCAAAGTAGCAGGCCCAGTTTTGTTTTTCTTATATTTACCCAGTTATTTCAGCACAAGTGTTTGAAAAAGATGTTCTTTCTACATTTAATTGATTTGGTCTTTTTGTTAAAATTAATTGACCCTAAATGTTATGATAAAAAGTTGGAATATGACTTTAAGATCTTATTTTTCTAACAAAATGGTTATAGGCATATATTTCCCTCTAAACACTGCTATAGTTGTATGCCATGCATTTTGTAATGTTCAATTTTCATTTATATCACATTATTTTATAATTTCCCTTGTGATATCTTCCTTAATCTATTATTTGTTTAGGTCTGTGTTGTTTAATTTCCACATACTGCTGATTTTCCTAAATGCTTTCTGATTTTGATTGTTAATTTAATTGCATTATGGTTATAGAACATGTGATTGTAATCTTTTTACATTTATTGAGGCTTATTAATGACCTGACAAATTATATATCCCAGGGAATGTCCCATATGCATTTGAGAAGATGGAGTTGAGTGGAATATTCTAATCTCGTAAGCTATTTCTACTCAGATTATAGCATTGTTTAAAGGGATGGATATGTAGCTCAGTGATAGAATGTTTGCCTAGCATGCAAGAGACCCTGGGTTCAAACCCTGATACCACAAAATAAACAAACGCATAATCAAAAGCTACCCCTATAATGTTGTTCAAGTCTTTGTTTCTTTTCAGATCTGCCAGTTGTTTTATCCTTTTTGGAAAATATTCCTATCTATCTATAATAATATTTTCATTTTAAAGTTTTTTTTGTCTGATATTAGTATAGTTACTAAAGCTTTTTCGTGATTGCTCTTTGCAGGATATATTTTTTTCTTCATTTTGCTTTCAACCAATTTGTATCTCTATGTCTAAAGTGTATCCCCTATAGAGAGCACATATTTGGATATTGTTAATTTAACTTTTGTCACTTGATAAAATTATTTAATCCATTCATGTTTAAATACTGTTATTTATATGTTTTATACATGCTATTTATTTTTTCCTACACACACACACACACAGACACAATTTTTGCCTCTCTGTTCCTCTTTTACAGCTTCCTTTTATATTTAGTTAATATTTTCATTATTAACATTTTAATTATACTAGTTATTTTTAATTTTACTAATTATTTTGGCTATTTTTCTTATCTCCCAGTAAGCTTCTAGCTTCTCTGTTACTATTAGAATCACGCCTGGCTGTTAATCTCCACTAATTGGTAGATGATTGCTTTATTTTCTTTGACCACACCTTGGAACACAAGTGACTACATAACCTGATTCAGTTAAAGGAAGGTCCTTTTTGAGGGATGGGATATTGCTATTCTCTGATCCCAGACGGGCTCCTCTTTACTCTTTTATTCCTGTTTAATTCTGTTAAGCCTCAGTAATGGCCTTGCTATGGACTTCCTCAGTTTTTGTTTCAAATAAAGCTAATCCTCTTAGAGATTCCTGTGAAACTCTTATTTATGGCCTAGATTCTCCTCTGGGCAGAATGAGTGGAATCTCTACAAAATATTGCAAAAGGCTGGGTGTGGAGAGAGTACCCCTTTGCTCTTGAAGTGAAGTGCTTACTCCATGAATGGAGCATTGGGTGGAGATGGTAGCCCCCACTCTTCTTGGCTTGCCTCTCAGCAGTGAAGCTTATGTTCTGTGATCAACCTGAGATGCGGTCTGCTGTGGCACGATATTTTCAGCCTTTCATGCCTGGGATAGAGAATCCACTATACAAGGGAGCATCAGCCCCCTCTGTCATATCTGCTTGGAACAGAGCTTCGGCGACATGGAGCTGTTAGGAATGAACGATGCCTGCTGCAGCCTGAAGCTGTAGCCCCTTTCTATAGGAGGAAGGCAGTGGGAGTCCCACCTATGGTCATTCCTACTCAGAGTACATTTTCATTTTACTGACATCAGGGATAGAGTTGGGAGCAAGTTGGGATTCAAATGGTCCCAATGGTCTGTTTCCCATTTGTGGTATGTTCTCAGGCCAACATTGTCCAAAGACTGAATGGTTCTTTTCTGCAAAGTTTTCACCATTTAAAATGTCTGTTCTGTGAAGCTCTTCACATCACATTTTGGAAATCACAGTTTGTCTCTATCTCAAGTAGCAAAAATAAATAGCAAACTGTTACAAGGAAGTTTTAAGGCATTGAGTCAATCTACTCATTCAGTGATGGCAAATTGATCTTTTGAAAATGGACAAATGTGTATTTGTTAATTGCTTGAAATAAAAGTTCAGTGATCAATTATTATTCCTCATTTTTACTGAAGTAGACAATAACACTTGTTAAAATATGAATTTCAGACATAAAAAGAAATTTAATAAAACTTTTCCAAATATATAACTGTTCTTGGTACTGTTTTGTGTTGTAAAATGTTTCAGTTTTCCCCCAAATTAAGCGTAATCTTACTCAATATTAAAAAAAAATGATTTCAAGGATCTTAATAGGATAATTCTAAAATTTATCTAGAAATAAAATGTGTGAGAATAGCCATTACACTATAGAAAAAAAAAGAGCAAGTGAGGGAAGGTTTGTTCTATCACATAGAAAAAGTACATTGAGAAGCTTTAGAATTAAAGCAATAATAAAGGAATAGGTATCTAGGGCAATGCATGTGAATAAAAAATGATGGTGATGATATTTTTAAATACCAGGGAAGAAGGAATGATTTCATAAGTAATGATGAGAGAACTGATTATCCATATGAGAACAAAAAATGGGAACCTTATTTTATACCAAATATAAAATGAAGTCTAAATACACACCAAATAAATGTAAATATCTCAAATTATAAACATATTGGAAAAAACTGGGAGAATATTTTATAACCTCAGGGAAAGTGAATTCCTTTGATAACAAAACATAAATGCAAGATCATAAATAAAATACTGTTATGGTTGACTGCATATACATTAAAATTTTCTGTGTGACAAAATCTGCCATAAAAAAATCTATAAAGCAAAGTGACAGAAAACAATGAGAAAATATTTTCTACTTACATAAAACACACAAAGAATATATAAAGGTTACTTATATATCTATATAAAAAAACAAACTATGAAATAGGGAAAAAAAGCAAAAAATGTGATGGAACATCAATGAAAGAGGAACTATTCTAATAATTATTAGAAGCAGAAATTCTCTAGTCTATTTGGGAGAATATTCTTCCCTACACTATTAATCGGGGATAGCAAAATAAAAAAAATTATCGACTTCAATTTTAGCAAAAAAATGAAAAAGACACTTCACAATAACAAAGTGGGGTATCTATACTCCAATCTGCACCCTGTAAACACTCCATAGTGTGCTAGGCCTTTAAGTTGCATTATTTCTCATAACAAATTATTTATTCAAGTATTTATTCAAGTACTCTCTCCTGCCTATGCAATAAAATCCAGGTGGTCAAAATCTCTGCTTTGTTCTTGACTAACACCAAACACAGTGCCTGGGACCTACCAAACATGAACACTGTTCAGATGAATGAGTGACTGAATGAATGATTGTGTGAATACTGATAGACACACATAGATACCTGCATGTGATATTTGCATCAAAGCGAATACTTGTGTTGAAGTTTCAGATTCTCCATTGAGGACTTAGATTCACTGTTCTAGAAAATTTTCCAGACTAAGGTGGTGTTTTATACAACTGAAAGAGATTAATAATATAATTATTTTCTTTATATCATTATCAGGATACATTTACAATACTAATACAGCTCCCGGAAATATATTTGGTGTTATTTAATTGCATCCTAAACCCATGCCCTCCAAAAACAGTTGCTATTATCTCTGCACAATATTTCGTTGTTAAATACTTTTTCCTCAATTTCACAATTGAGGTTATCTATCCACAATTATATAATTAATATAAATGTGATTTTTATGTACATTGCCCACTACCTCTTCCATCCATTATAGGTCTCCCCAATATACACACACATTTGAATCCCATCAATAGGTAACCTAGGCTCAACCCTGAATGCCAAAATTCATTTTTATTCATACAGCACATTTTGTTAGTATTTATAATTAGCCCAGCACTCCTGACAGAGCAGGTGCTAATAGAAGCTACATCTTCTTAGAGGCTGTAAAGTGGTCTATAATGTCCAAATGTAGATTGAGGTTGGTGGTTTCAAAATTTCCAGCTGCAGGTAACAACAGGCAGTTCATGTGCTTAACTATACCACGTGCATCAGCCCCTCCTGAATCCATCTCTTACTTCAGTCAGTGCTGAGGCGGCCCATTTATGCGTAGTTATTGTCACTATTATTGTTACTATCTTTATCATTATTATTATTCACAGATTTTCATAGGTATTAGTGTTCAAACCCCTATTCCACCCTTCCCTGGGATTTCTCTAGCACCAAGTTTTGTGGCACATTTAGGATCCCTGGACTCTTAAGCCTGAGCATCCAAGGAGTGTGTTCCCTTGAGTGCTGAGCTGTGGGACGAGGACTGCCAGTTCTGGTAACTCAGAAAGCACTTCTGTTCCATGTTTCACCCACTGATAGGTCCCTGTGGAACTGAACACCAGGGGCCCCCAGCAAAGGTCAGCAGAGTAAGTATCTCATTGTTGCCTTGGCTTTATGCATATTTTATTCACTCTTGCTCCCTGGGATCATTCCCTAATACACTATTTTCATGAAAGCCTTTGTTCCAGATTCTGAAACCAAAATATGTAATGGGGTAAAGGTTTGGGACAAATTTTTGACTTTTTGAAAGGAAGGTTGAATAAGTACATGAAAGCTATTATAATGACCTTGGAATATAATTTCATGATATGTGCCCAGAAAATGGGTCTAATGTTGATTTTTATTTATCTTTTGACTTTTATCTTTTATTTGGAAATACATATATTTTTCTTATTTGTACAGTTCTCAACTTTTTGTTTTTGCTTTACTTGTATTATTAGTCCCATATACAGATTGTTTCTGAAGATAAGCCCAAGGAAGCAAGCTAAGTGTAAGATTCTAGCTGCTAGAGTACCTGAGTGACCTAAATACCAGCATAAAGGAGGTGAAATGTATCCCTAGGTAACTAAAAGCCATCAAATGTCTTTCAGGAGTAAATTGTTAATAGCTGCATTTAACTAGATTAACCTGCTGGTGATATTGAAAGTGAGTTGAATTCATGACATGGCCTGGTCCAGATATCACCTAATTTGAAGAGGGGTTGGGTCTTCTAATTTCTGTTTTATTCTCTGATGTAATTGTACCTAACATAAAATTTAATGCTATTAACCAATTTCAAGATACTGTAAATATTTAGCTAAATGTCCCATTTTGCTTATGTTGGTGCATGATTTTCTCTTTTGTTTTATTTAACATGCATTATTTTAGTTATGCTCATGGTTTTATTTTTAATAAAATTAGCCACCATACAGAGATTCTCTTTGTATAATATCTAATTGGTAATCTTGTACAGAATTACCAGTTATCAACATTTGTAATAAAATTATTGTTTTGAGATCATAATGATGTTTCGATATATAAGGGCTACTTTCCACATTTAGGATTGGTGCCTAAAATTCAAAGGCCAAATCATATTAGGAACTTTAATAAACTAACATTATTCTATAATAATTTTTAAATAGATCCTTTCATTTTCTGAGACTTAAGAGCTAGAATACTAAGCCTGCTATGCTAAATATTGTATTCTGTACTCCATTTAGACTTTGATTTGGATTTAAAATTCAAAATCACTTCCATCATTTCTATCCTTGTGAGTGTGTGCCTGTGGGGATATTAAAATAGAGAAAGAGCTACTTGGAGAGATGAAATGATTGAATTTGATGCCTAAGGCCAGAAACCTCATTTTGCTTATGTTAATATGTGGAACTTTCTGCACTCCAATCCATGGCTAGTAAATGCTTTTTCTTGATTTTGTAAAATTCAGCATTGTACATTCTGGTTGAGAACCTTATTTCTTTTGTTGCAAATAGTGCTAACAACCAATCTCAATCTCAGTTATATTAACATAGCCCAATTATAAAACAGTTCACATGATTACAGAAAATCAAAACCTATGGGTTGCATTCTCTTTTTTCTTTTCATGCTGCTGGGGATTAAACCCAGGATCTTGTACATGTGTGTTGCTATTTTTAATGCCACTTTATTTAAGATTGGAGATTGAAGCTATTGTAATTTTAGGTAAATCAGTAATTAACTTAGCACAAAGATAGAATGAAGAGATGACATTATAGGACCTAGGAGGCATTTTAAAAGAATTTTAATAAATAACTAGAAGAATATAATCCATTCCACAGAAGTACAGATATCCTTGTTGTCCCACTGGCAGGGCGACATTAGGAACACAGTATCTGTCTCTATTATGTTTAAATTAATTAGCCAAATTATCCACTTTCAAGGAATATTTATTCCACATCAATGTCTTGGTTTCTCAGACCTAAGAGAGAGTTTGGAGCATAAATTGGGATGGGAGGGGAGAAAAGAAATGAACAAATATTTATTTGTCATTCAAAATAGTGAATGTGCTGATGAATATGCTCACAAGTGACTATGAACATACAGAGGACAGAATGAATTCTTAGACTGATCACAATTTCTTTTTCCCACCAAAGGCAGAGGACTCATGTGAAGTATTTCCTAACTAGCAGAGGAGTCCACCAGCAGAGAATTGGAACCAGGGCCTCACAGACAGAAAGACAATAGTTTGTGTGCAGGGCAAGATCCTTAACTGAGCGTTTCACCTGTGAGCAGGGCTGAGCAGAGGGCAAGGGCAGGGCTGAGCAGAGGGCAATATCCTACTTTGTAGGATATTGTATATCCTGCAAAGTATTTGGGTTTTTGAATAGAGATTGATTTAATGGAATTTGTGCTTTAAGCACTTTGGATTAGACAAAGGAATGAAGGGAATGAAGCGGGGGCAGGAATAGGAAAGATAGTAGAATGAGTCAGACATTATTATCCTATGTGGATATATAATTATACAACCAATGTAATTGTCCATCATGTACAACCAGAATAATGGGAAGTTACAGTCCATATATGAATGTCAAAATACATTCTACTATCATGTACAGCTAATCAGAAAAAAAAATTTTAAATGATGGGGTAATGTAGAGAAGCAACTGGCAAATTTTAATTGGAGGTAATTGTAATGTGCAACTCACCAAAGTCCATACTTGAAAGTAAACTTTATCCTATGTAGATATTACCTCAAAAAATTTGAAATTAACTTACTATGCTAATTTTAAGTCCTCTGGGTGTAAACCAAGGAGTGGGATAACTGGGTCAAAAGGTGGGTCCATTTCAAGTTTTCTGAGGAATCTCCATACTGCTTTCCAGAGTGGTTGCACCAATTTGCAACTCCACCAGCAATGTATGAGTGTTCCTTTTTCCCTACAGCCACACCAGCATCTATTATTGTTTGTGTTCTTGATAATAGCCATTCTAATTGGAGTAAGATGAAACCTTAGAATTGTTTTAATTTGCATTTCTTTAATTACTAGAGATGTTGAACACTTTTTCATATATTTATTGATGGCCTATTCATCCTATTCTGTAAAGTGTCTCTCCAGATCGTTGGCCAATTTATTGATTGGGTTCTTTGTATTTTTGGTGTAAAGTTTTTTAAGTTCTTTATAAATTTTGGAGATTGGCACTCTATCTGAAATGCATGTGGTAACACAGCCACAGCAATGTTTATAGCAGCTCAATTCACAATAGCTAGACTGTGGAACGAATCTAGATGCCCTTCAACAGATGAATGGATAAAGAAGATGTGGTATATATACACAATGGAATACTACTCAGCCATAAAGAAGAATAATATTATGGCATTTGCAGATAAATGGATTGAATTGGAGATTATCATGCTAAGTGAAATAAGCCAATGCCAAAAAAAAAAAAAAACAAAGGCTGAATGTTTTCCCTGATAAGTGGATGATGATATAGAATCTCATTGTGGGGGGGTGGGGATGTGAGAGGATTGGAGGATCTTTAGATTACGTAGAGGGAAATGAGAAGGGGAGGGAGTGGGGGTATGAAAAATGGTGGAATGAGACAGATATCATTACCCTATGTACATGTGTGATGAAAAAGAATGATATAAATGAACATCATGCACAACCATAGAAATGAAAATTTGTACCCCATATGTGTACAATGAATCAAAATGAAGTCTGTAAAAATAAAAAATTGAAAATATAAAGAAAAAAAAAGAAATTAACTGAGGCTGAAAGTTTGTAGAATTCTTCTAAATCAAAACCTTAGCAATACTTATTCATAATAATTTTCAGGATGTTTTTTACTTCATACATGTCTACTGTGATCCTTTTCAAGAAAAGATTATAGAAGACATTTTAATTAAAGGCAACTGACTTGAACCATTTATTTTCTTTATGTTAGAACATAGACTGATTCTGTTCCTCTTATTTTTCACTTTTATGGTTTTCCAAATAAATGAATAAAGAGTTTATTTCACATTATCAAACAATGGGAACTCCTTTGCAGATATGTGAGTACAGCATTAAGTTTCAGGGTAAGGAGTCTAAACTTCATAAAATTTTTAAACTGGAAGGAATCTTGGTCATTGACTAGTTCAAGATTTCACTTAGGAACTTAAAAGTTTATATAGGTCAAGAATCATGTTCCAAGCCATATTACTAACTATTCAAATAGCTCAAAGACCCAGATTTGCACATTTCCTTTGAAGATTTTCTTTTATTATATTTTTCATCAAACATGAAACTTTGATGAAAGCTTTGTCAATAACTTTAGTGGACTCTCCTGCACACCTTTATATTATTTTTTATTTCTAATTGGGATGAAATCATAACACAAAATTAACCATTTTGAAGGAGTTGGACTTTTATGTTTTCTTGGTTTGGAATAAGCTCTATGAATAGTGAATTTGTTCATGGTCTTCTCATGGTACAGTTGTGAAGTAGTGGGTGGAGCCTCGTCTGACCTTGTTTAATAGGAACCTATTAAACATACCCTCTTGTGGGTATCCTCCTAGTCTAGAACTTGTGGAATAAAGTTTTGTTGTCCCAAATAGGATTTGGATAGTCCTTCAAGATCAGAAGTCCTTGCAGTGACCTTTTCCCCATCCTATCATTCGGGATGATCTTATCTCTTCTTTGAAAATATTTATCTAATCCCTCAGTTTCATGTCAGTGAGGTTAGAGAATAACCAATCCACACAAAGGTATACAAGGAAGTCTAGAGCACATGGTTCCTGATCCCTTTCTCTTTAATCCAACTCTTTTCCTTTGAAACCATAAGTATTAATTTTAGTGTTGGTGACAGATTGAAGATCTGTTGGTCTTGGCTCACTCTGAAATACTGCCTTATACTATGCATTGAGGAGGTAGAAACTATCATAGACTGAACACTTTCCTATCTAATTTTCTCTGGTTATTTGTTTTAAAAAGTAATCATAGGGCACCACCTTTGCACTCTGAAAAATTTAAAGTGCTTGTCTTTTTCCACAGCAGTACAAACATTGAAGAGTTTTGATTTGGAGGTATGGGTAAATGCCTGCCATTTGACTATGGCCACCAATTGAAGTGGATCTGAGGAGATGAGCATGTGACCTGTTGAACATTGGAAGAAGAGAACTAAAGTTATTTTTTCTCAAGAGAAAAGGTCAGAAGAGGGTGCCTCCTCATTAATCCAGTGGAAAGCTGGACCTCACTTTTGGAAAGTTGGAAAATTCATCAAATGGAAAATAAATACATCTCTCTAATCTTTACATTCATGTCATTCTCATTTGTTCTAACTCACATTGAGCTATCAAATTTTGTGGCAAGCTATAAACTTGTTGAGTCATTAGCCTGCCTGGTTAATGGAGGAAAACTAAATTCCCGTTCCTGCATAATGACACTTATTCACTGTAGACATTTGCATCACTGGGAAACGATAAAACCTCATCCTTCATAATGAAGTTCTGGGCTGACAAAGAGGAAAATATAGTGTTGTGGGACAACTATGAATATAAAACAAGCTTAATAAAGAAATAGTGACAAATTATATTATGCAAAATGTAATGCAATAAAAATGTTACTAACTCATTGGAAATGTCATAAATAATCTAAATAGTTTTTGACTGTCAAGGCCTTGAAAAATATATTCCTTTAAAAAAATGAGGCATAGAAGAGATGTCAATTTAATTGCCATCATATTTTGACATGCTTGGAGATTCCTTTATTTGGCTTATTTGCTAAATTTAGATATTTGTTCATGATGAAATGAAGGGAGGAGCATAATTAGCCAGTTCTGCCCTTTTATTGTTTATCTGGCTGGAAAGATGTCAGCATTCTTAAGCTGCAGGATTGTTTTGGTTTTAGATCAATGGTTGCACGATGTTTTAATCAATTGAGACAAATGTATCCTTATGGAGTAGGCAAAGTTTCATATTTTATATTTGAGCACTGAGAAAGACAATTGTCAAATTTGTAATATTACTAAATTTTAAGTCATAATTTATGGAAAAACCATAGGCAGACCCTTCCCAATCAATTTGACTGAGACTCTGACTTAGAGTTGAGGGGCTTATATGCTAGAAAACAATTGTTTTTCTTGTTCTCATTGAGTATTTGCCACATACTTGTCTACTCTTGTCACCATTTGATACTTTACAAGTGTCTTTGTTTTAATGTGGAAAGTTTCTTATTCATGCAGCCATTCTGCTGTTTTTCTTTTTCTTTTTGGTACTTTCATCTTCCTAAGTCTCTCATCTGGTGCCTTGAGGAGCAGCTCAGAAGTAAAGAGATGACTTCAAAATCAGTGGTATTTTGAAAATAATTTTCATTTTGCTAATGGATCATCAGGACAGGAAGTATTCTCTAATTCAGATTCCTGCTTGGATCTGTCACAATGGCTCTATAGCAAGAGTGACTGTTCGACCTATCTTTTTATGTCAATCATATCATAGAATATAGAGCAAAGACGGAAAGCAGTCACAACTCAGCTTATGATATAACACCTTTCTGCTCCCCTGACATGTCTTAGTATGTTTTGTAATTAAACATACTTACTTTCTTTTCTAGCAGCTTGTTCCTTTCTGGGGTATTGTTAAGGATTGGGAGCAAATACTGTGAGCATTCCAAAGCAGAGATTCCACTGCTCACCCAGAATGGCGTCCTTTGCGACTGAACCTTCTCAACATTACCCTCCCTGAAACTTCCATTAAGTTTTATAGTTTGGATGTGAGGTGTCCCCCAAAAGCTCATGTGTGAGATAATATAAAAAGGTTTAGAGGAGGAATGATTGAGCTATGAGAGCCTTAACCCAATAAGTGAATTAATCCCCTGATGGAATTAGCTGAGTGGCAACTGAAGGCAGATAGGGTGTGCTGGAGGAAGTACGTCATTGGGGGCTTGCCTTTGGGGTGTATATTTTGTATCTGGCAAGTGGAGGCTCTCTCTCTGCTTCCTGACCCACTACTCTCTGCTTCCTCTGCTTCATGTGAGCTGTTCCCTCTGCCACCTTCTTCCATAATGGTGTTCTGCCTCACCTCAAGCTCTGAGGAATGGAGACAGCTCTGAAACTGTGAGCCCCCAAATAAACTTTTCTTTCTCTACAATTGTTCTTGTCATGTCTTTTAGTCATGGCAGTGAAAAAGTTGACTAAAACACCAAGCTATTAGAGTTGGCATTTAAAACACAACCAATGTGTCATCGGTCACAGAGGGTGGATTTTAAACCCAAGTCACATATCACCTTTTATTCCCTATGAATCTCATGGATATGTATACAGTCATACATTTCACAGTGATATTTTGGTCAATGGTAGATTATATATACAATGGTGGTCACTTAAAATTGCATCACCTCGTGACATCAGAGGTATCATGATTTGTACAAATATATTCTGATGTTTGCACACCAAATAAATCACCTAATAACACATTTCTCAGACCATGTCTCCATTGTTAAGTGACACATGACTGTGTGCATATGTGTATGTATATACATATATGTACACAAGTATGTGTGAGATCTAATATGCTATCTAAAAGGATATGTACAAATATACCCTATTTGGAGTCTTTAGTGGAAGTTGATAGATGTTTCCCAAGAACAATTTAAATTTTTGCTGTACCTTTCACATTTGTCTGTAGCTCTCCTAAAAATATTTCTAGAATTATTTCTCATATTTTCATGTAACTTTTATGGACTGCTGTTAATGAAATTTCCATCTTTAAAGCCATTATCCTAATAAAGCCCCCAAATTGTCTGGGTCAACTTGTTATTTTTAAAAAATTGATACATCATTTTTTTGATGCTATCATTATTATTCAGCTGTTTATCCAATGTGAACAATTAAAATTAAATGCTTTTTAAGAGATACTGTTAAAAGAATGAATAGCCAACCTACAGATGGGGAGAAAATATTTACAAAATACTTATCTGATAAGAGATTTCTGTATACAAATGCTCCTAAAATTCAATAATAAGAAAACAAAAACAAAATACTATTTGAGAAATGGACATAAGAGCTGAACGCATATCTCATTTTGTATATGTCATTGTACATACACACACACACAAATAACTAACATGAAAAATGCTAAACCTAATTTTTCATCAGGGAACAGCAAATTAAAAGACAAGTTGGAGGAGATTCAAGATGATGAATTAGAGGCTTGCTGTATCTCCAGCTGCACCATAGCTGAGGATTCAACCAGTTGGGGTATTGTTTCTCAGCGAGGTGGTGAAAGAGGGAATTCATTGACACTCGATATCAGATAGAGTCTCTTAGAGACTCAGAAATTCAGGTGTATTGAACAAAGAACAAGAAAGAATACAATGAAGTCAAGCCAGTGTGGCAGCTGGGCTGGTTAACCACAGAGGGAAGGGTTAACTCAAGCAGGGAGAAACACAATGGATAAATTTGGCAAGAAAAACATGTAGATCACAAAAGCAGCCTGAATTTGGTTGATCCAGAGGCTACACAGTGAACAGTGGCAAGTGGAGAGCTGAGGCTGGGAGCCATCTTGAGGAGGCCATACTATAGCTTGCTGCTGCAGAACCTTGAGAGATGATATGCTATGCTATACTGGAAATTACCTACCACATGGCCTAGGGTGACTCCAACAGACCATGAGTGAAGCAGGCACAGAGAAGATTCAACCCAGGGAGAGTCATTCAGAAATTCTGATAGAAGTTCAACTTTCTTCCTTTGAGTCTGGCAGCTCATGTGACCAGCTGAAGAGGGTCAGTAAGCTGAACAGGCAGGCATGAATACCCTCAGGGACGAAGCCTGGGAAGGCTGTATTCAAGGACAGTGAAGTGTATGAGACTGTACAGCGTTGTCTCCCCCTGCCCCAGAAGTAGAATTCTTGGGAGGCCTGAGATCCTGACTCCCAGCAGAATCAGTATCTGCCTGCAATAGGGCTGTGTGGATCTAATCTCTCCTAAACAGATCCCACCCATAAAAGTCCCTAAGGCCTGATTAGACCTAATCCCTAGTCACAGGAACTCCTCTCTTAGAACTCTGCAGTAGCTTTCTACTGGAAGTGCATTGACCTTTTCTGTCAGGAAAAAAACTCAACTGACAGTCCTTCCCATTCCATTCTACCTTGTATGGGTAAGAAGGAAAGTTGAAACCTATTTGAGCCAGCTTCAGTTTTAGGCCACTCCAGTTGGCAGCTTGGTGAGAGACACAAAAAAGAGGAAGGGGTTTAAAACCTCAACCCTTGCACATGTGTCCTCTCTCTCTCTCTCCCTCTCTCTCCTCCCCCTCCTTTCTCTTCTCTTCTCTTCTCTTCTCTTCTTCTCTTCTCTTCTCTTCTCTTCTCTTCTCTTCTCTTCTCTTCTCTTCCCTCCCTCCCTTCCCCTCCCCTCCCCTCCCTTCCCCTTCCCTTCCCTTCTCTTCTCTTCCCTTCTTTTCTCGTCTTATCTTCATCTCCCCCTGCTCTCCCTCCCACCATATATAGCCCAAGAAGAAATAGAATGGACAGTTGACCATAGGCAGTGACCATTCATCCTCATCAACAGTTTTGGTCACCTCAGTGGAAATAATTCTTTCATTTTTTCATTAAGAATCTTTTTCCCTCTTTCCTTTTTAAAAAAAGTTTTAATTATTTTTTTAGTTTTCAAAATGTTTTTGATGTTCTTGCCATGCTGATTGGTCTTGTATATATATATATATATGAACACATTTGTTTCTTTTTTCTCATCAATAGCATTATTATTATGATTGCTTATTATTTTTCCTTATCTATTGAGTCATTTTCATTTATCTATTTTTGTTTTCATTTGTTTGTTTCTCTTATTTCTCTTTCTATCCCTTATTTTCCCTCTAACAACCAAATTCTCATCTTTCCTCTTACTCTCTCCCTTCACTTTTTTTTGTTTAATTTTTTCTCTTCCTTCTTTATAGCAATCACTTATTACATCTCTTTTGCTTTCTCTCTGTTCACATTTTCAACATTTTAAACTTTATTTTACCTTCCTATAGCATGTCTTTTTTTCTTAATGAACTGTATTTTTGCCATCTTCAGAAGTATTTGTTTTATGCAATTCCTACTCCACCGCTCATGTTGTAATAATTAGTAATGTGGATAACAACATAGTTAACACCTGCTGTTTACTTAAATGCCAGATCATTTATATCTATTTATCGTTTTTGCTGTCAATAATTGCTGATAACCACCATTCCTGTTTTTGTGGTAATTAGTGTTGTAGATGTCATAGTAGGCACGGGATAGTTATTTAAATGCTACATATTGTTTGCTTTGATTGTTTCTATTGTTTTTTCACCCTTTTCTGTGAAGAGTTTGGAATCTACAGTGATGGTACAAGTTCACAGGTAGAGACTCTGTTACTGAGCTAAACCCAGTCAAGAGACAGCGCACCTTGCCCCACAAATTAATTAAATTTAAGCAATACTTTCGTGCAAAGAATAGAAGTACCAAAACAAACAAACAAACAAAAACTAATGACCAAATCCCAAGTAGGAACAGCTAGGGGACCCCTGAGATCACACATATTCACATTCATTTCTATAGCCAAGACAGAGAAATTAAAACAAAGGTTGTGGATAGCACATGTATGAGCAATTTCTATCTAGGTCACTCCAGGACACTTTGGCAAGAGAAGACTATGCTCTAGAAGTCCCACACATAAGACTAGAAGAGAAATTCATCCCTAAAGATACATAAAACTCAATATGGCAAAGCAAGAAATACGAAAAAATTCCTAATCATCATCACTATTCACCAGAAACTGACTCTTAAGATATTGAAATGAATGAAATACCAGATAAAGAATTTAAAAATTATAGTAATGATCAATGAATTTCAAGAGAACACAGAAATACAACTTTATGGATTAATGAAGTCAGTACAGTATATAAATGAGGAATTCAATAAGGAGACGGAGATGTAAAAAGAACCACACAGAAAACTTGGAAATGAAATACATAATAAATCATATAAAATATTTAGTTGAAAGTCTAATGAGTAAGGCACGTTGAAGATAGAATCTCAGAACTGGAAGCCTTGAACATTCAGACAAAATTAAAAGAAATAAGTAACCATGATCAGAATATGGAAAAGTCTGGGACCACAATAAGAGAACAAATTTAAGAATCATTAGAGTTGAAGAGAGTTATGAGATTCAGGCTAATGAAATGCATATCCTCTTCAGGGAAATAATAACAGAGAAAATTTCAAATCTTGAGAATGAGATGGACTTGCAGGTACAGGAGGCATTCAGAGCCTTAAATAGATAAAATTTAAAAAGAACCTCTCCATGACACATTACAATTAAAATTCCTACCATACAGAACAAGGATAGAAATTTAAAAGTTTCAAGTGAAAAATATAAGGTCACATTTAGAGGCAAGCAAATGAGAAGTGCTTATGATTCCTGATCACAAATATAAAATTCAGGAGGGCTTGGAGCACAAAATAACTGTCAACCAAGATTGCTATAGGAAGCAAAGCTATCCTTCAGAATCAAAGAAATAAAAACTTTCCAAGATAAACAGAAGCTGAAAGAATTTATGACAACATAGTTGGCATTACAGAAAATGCTCAAAGAAATGCTACACACAGAAGAACCCCAAAACAAACTATAGGGCTCACAATACACAAATCAGATTTGAAAAATAACTAAGCAAATGAGAAACAACCAAATTAATCAAATGCAAGGAATTAATGAACAGTTCTATAATAACATTGACTACAAATGATCTCAACTCTCTAATTAAAAGACATAGACTGGCAGAATGGATTTATAAACAAGACACAATTATATGTTTGTAAGACACTGAACTTACAGGCAAAGACAGTGATGGGCTGAAAGTAAAAGGGTGGAAATTGATATATCATGTAAATGGAATCCCCAAACAAGTAGAAGTAGCTACCTTTATATCCAAGTTCAAGAAGACTTGAAGACAAAATTAATCAGAAGAGAAAAAGGCGGCCACTTCTGGTAACAGGAAAAACCCAGAAGGAGAATATAACAATAGTAAATATTTGTGCTCAAACATTGGAGCTCCTAATTACACAGAGTGCACTTGAAATAAAGCCCCAGATAGGCTCTACTACAATAATACTGGGTGGTTTCAACCTATCTCACCAGTGGATAGGTTATCCAGTCATAAATTCAGTAAATACTCTAAGGAGCCAAACAATATTGAAAATCAAATGGATTTAACAAACATATATAGAATAATTCATCCAACAACATCCAATTACAGTATCTTCTCAGCTGCTCATGGGAACTTCTTCAAAATAAACCATAAGTAACTCTTAACAAACTAAAATTTATATGTAATTCCTTGTATCTTATCTGACATAGTGAAATGAAATTAGAAATCAACACCAAAAAATCAAATAGAAACTAAATAAATACTTGGAGAATAAACAATAATCCCCCCTTTTCTCTCCTTCCCCCCAGTCCCATTCTGTCTCATCTCCTCTACTGACCTTTGTTTCACTCCTTTATTTATTTTTGATTAGTATTTTCTACAAATACATGCACATGAAATTATTTTTGGTACATTTATATATTAAATAGTAAAATTTTGAATGATTAATGAGTCATAGAAGAAATAAGGAGACATGTTAAAAAATTCTTAGAATCAAATGGGAATAGTGATGTAACATGCCAGAACTTCTGGTGTACTATGAACACGATACTAAGAGGAATGTTTAAAGCTATGAATGCCTACATAAGAAAATCCCTAAAACACAACATAATCATGCCTCTTAAGGTCCTTGAAAAACAGGAATAGACCAATACTAAAACCAGTAGAAATAATGAAAAAGATTAAGATCAGAGTCAAAATCAATGACAGAGAATTTTATAAAACCAATACAAAGGATCAGTGAAACAAAGAGATAAAAAAACAGAAATCTCTATAGACATCACAGTAATACAGAGTATCAGTAGGGACTATTTTAAAAATTTACATTCCCAATAAATTGGAAAGCCTAAAATACATGGATACATTACAAGATTCATATGAACTGCCAAAACTAAATGAACAGGATATACAAAACCTAAAAGATCAATATCTAGCAATGAGATAGAAGCGGTAATACAAAGCCTCCTTACAAAGAAAAGCCCAGGACGAGATGAATTCTCAGCTAAATTCGATTTAAAGAAGAACTAATGCCAGTGCTCCTTAAATTACCTCATGAAATAGAAAGGGAGGAATCACTTCCAAATTTATTCTATGAAGCCAGTATCACCCTTATACCAAAACCAGAAAAGGATACATCAAGGAAAGAAAACTACTGACCAATATCCCTGATGAACTTAGATGCAAAAAATCCTTAATAAAATATTAGAAAATTATATTCAGTAACATAATAAGAAAATTGTCAATCCTGACTAAGATGGTTTAATCACAGGCTTACAAGGATATTTTAGCATATGCAAATCAATAAATGTAATTCCCCCCATAAATAGAATTAAGGACAAAATCATATAATTTTCTTGATAGATGCAAGGAAATCCTTTGACAAAGTTCAGCACACATTTGTTATAAAAACACTAGATAAACTAAGGATAGAAGGAACCTGCCCCAACATCACATTTATATATGAAAAACCCAGAGTCAAAATTATTGTGAATAGGGAAAAACTGGAAGCGTTTCTTTTAAAATCCAGAACAAGACAAAAATGTCCACTCTTAACACTCATATTCAATATAGCACTAGAAATTCGAGTCAATGCAATCAGAGAAGAGAAGGGAATAAAGGGAATAAAAATAGAAAAAGGATAAATCTAATTATCACTGTTTGCAGATTATTTTCTCCTATACTTAGAAGATCCAAAAAACTCCAATGGAAGACTACTAGAACTAATAAATTCAGCAAAGTAACAACTGACAAAATCAACATATAAATTCAGGAGCTTTCCTGTCCATCACTAATGATCAATAATGAATCTGCTGAGAAAGAAATCAGGAAAATAATCACCTTTAGAATAGCCTCAAAAGATAGATAGAAACAAATCTAACCAAGGAGATGAAAGATTTCTACAATGAAGAAAGAAATTAAAGAAGACACAGAAGATAAAAGGACTTCCCATGTTCATGGAGAGGCAGAAAATATTGTTAAAATGGCCATACTACCAAATGCAATATATAGATTCAACACAATCCCAATCAAAATGCCAAAGGCATTCTTCACAATATAAAAAAACAGTACTAAAGTTTAACAGGAATAAAAGATACAGAATAACAAAAGCATTTCTAAGCCTAAAAAATAATGCTAGAGGCATCACAATGCCTGACTTTAAATTATACTACAGAGTTATAGTAACAAAAACTGCAAGTTACTGGTATCAAAACAGACACATAGACCAAAGATACAGAATAGAAGACACAGAGACAAACCCACACATCTACAGTCATCTGATCCTTGACAAGGTAATCAAAAACACACACGGGAGAAAATACAACATTTTTAACAAAAGGTGCAGATAAAACTGGTTTTTCATATATAGAAGAATAAAACTAGATCATTATCTTTCATTCTTCACAAAAGTCAATTAAAAAATGGGTCAAAGATCTAGGAATTAGATCATAAACTATGCAACTCCCAGAAGAAAACATAGGGTCAACATTCCAACACATAGGTGCAGGCAGAAACTCCTCAATAGGACCCCTTAAGCTCAGGAAATAATGCCAAGAATTAATAAATGTGATTGCATCAAATTAAAAAGCTTACGTAGAGCAAAGGGAAAAATTTAAAATGTGAAGAGAGAACATATAGAATGGGAGAAAATCTTCACTAGCTACTCTTCTGACAGATAATTTAAATAGTATATGAAGACCTCAAAAAACTTATCACCAAAAAAAACAATAAACAAAAAAATCCACCAATAGCCCACTCAATAAATGGGCAAATGAACTAAACAGACACTTCCCAAAAGAAGAAATACTAATAGCCAACAAATATATAAAAAAATTTTCAACATCTTTAGCAATTAGAAAAAAGCAAATCAAAACTACACTGAGATTTCATTTCACTCCTGTTAGAATGGCAGACATGGAGAATGCAAGCAATGATAAATGCTGGAGAGGATGTGAAGGAAAAAAACACTTTTATACTGTTGTTGGGATAGCAAATCAGTGTAACCACTACAGAAATCAGTGTGGTGGTTCCTCAAAAGACTAGGAATGGAGTTACCATATGACTCAGGTATACACTTCCTCAGTGTTTATAGAAAATAATTGAAGTCATCGCATTGTAGTGACACATGCATACCCACGTTTATAGTAGCACAATTCACAATACCCCAACTATGGCACCAGCCTAGATATCTGTCAATGGATAAATGGATAAGAAAATGTGGTTTATATACACAATGGAGCTCTAATCAGGCATAAAAAATGAAATTATGCCTTTTGCAGAAAAATGGATAGAATTAAATACATTATGTTAAGAAAATAAGTCATACTCAGAAAGCAATGGTCATATGTTTTCTCTCACATGTGGAAGCTAGAGAAGAAAGAGGGAAAGAAAAATATATGTGTAGGGGGAAGTCAGATGAAAATTAAAGGGAGATCAACACAGTATAGAAAAGGGACCAGAGGTATGGGGGAGGGGAAGAAAATAGAAAATACTGGGGAATGATATCATTCAAATTGTATTGTTATATTGTGTACTTGTCCGATATGTAACAATGAATCCCACCATTATATATAATGCTTTTACAAAATATGCAAAGAATAAAACAATGTATCCATCACATACCTATTAGGATAGCCAAAATCCAAAACACCTACATTGCCATATCTTGGCAAGAATGTGGAACAACAGGAAAACTTATTCATTCCTGGTGGGAATACAAATGGTGCAGCCACTTTGGAAGGCAATTTGGCAGTCTCTTGAAAAGTTAAACATAATCTTAGCATATGATTCAGCAATTGCATTCCTAGGTATTTACCCAAATGTGTTGAAAATTTATGTCCACACAAAGACCTACACATGAATATTTATGGAAGTTTTATTCATAGTTGCCAGAATGTGGAAGCAATCAAGATGTCCTTCAATAGGTGATCAGATACACAAACTGTGGTACATCCATAAAAGGCATATTATTCAGTGCTAAAAGAAACGAACTATCAAACCACAAAAGACACGGAGGAACCTTAAATACACATTACTAAGTGCCAGGAGCCAATCTTCAAAGGCGATATGCCATATGATTTTAACGAAATAATATTTTGGAAAAGGCAAAACTCCAGAGACAGTGAAAACTTCAGTGGTTGCCAGGGTTTTTAGGGAGGAAGAGAGGAATGAAAAGGTGGCACTCAGGATGTTTTCAAGGGCAGTTAAATTTATGTAATTACATGACATTATCCATTTGTTAAAACCCATAGAAATGTACAAAACAAAAAATAAGCCCTAATGTGAGAATCCATAGACTTTATTTAATGGTAATATACAATATTTGTTTATCAATTGTAACAAATTACCATACTAATAAAAATGTTGATATTTGTGGAAATTGTGTGTAGGTAGGTGGGGAGATATGCTATATGGGAATACTACTTTTGGATGATTTTATCTGTAAACCTTAAATTTCTCTGAAATAAATTTAATAAAAATAACAACAAAACTGAAATAATTTGGTTTCTTGATGCTAGAATTATTACTTCTTTATTTCTCCAAAGTAGTCACTTTTATTTTCATTTACATAGTGCATTTCGACTTACTTTTAAGCTGCAACTTTTGTGCAATGAAACATATATTTTCAGTGCAACTAAATACTTCTTATGGATCATGTACTCCAGGCTCTAACAACTTTAATTTTAATCACTTGTAGTTTCATATATGCCATAAACAACTTTGATAATATGGCTTAAATAGATAGAATATTTATAAAGAATATGCAATCGGAAAATATCAGGCAACTTCAGTTGACTTCACCTTTTAGCTTATTATCAGATTAAGAATTGTCCTATCATTAATACAAAGTGATGTGTGATATGAGTGATAGATAGGCAATCATTAGTGTAGAATGGTATGCTAGGTAACTACCATTCCAACAAAAGTAATGATTTGCTCTACTTTTGGTATACAATGTTTGATCCTCAAGGCGCTCATAAAAATCATAATTCCACTTGCCGTGAATGAGTGGTAGAATCATTACTCATTGGCTAGCAATTATAGCTAATATGTAAGTACTTGTTATACATCAGGCACTGACAGAGGGTTTGGCTGGTACAAATCATTTAATCTTCACAACACCTAAATGCGGTAGGTGTTTTTATTATTCCCATTTCACAGATGACAAAACTGAGTCATAGAAGTTGAATAAGCTTGCCCAAACTTTAGAGTTAAATGAAGGGCTGAAAACAGATTTGAACTTGGTCAGATGGACTCAGGCATACATGTTCTTTAAAACAATAGAAAGTTTGAACCCAGATAGTAAAATTGACTTAAAACATGCCTAGTACAGTTTGCCTTTTCACTTTGGACATTTAATGTTCAAAGCACTTGGTTGGGTGTCTCTGTGTACCTCTGTGCACAGCCCCATGTGAACAGAGCTACGTATTTTACTGTGTTTCTGGGGAGAAAAATGATATCACAAGATTTCTGAGAAAAGTCAGCAAGATTGCAAGGTAACTAGACAAACATGAGGAATCCATGATTATTAAAAAAAAGGCGGGGGGCACAAAACAATCTACTTATTCATTGCTCAAAGCTACCAGTTTTTGTTAATACTTTTTAAAACAATGCATGGTGAATATTAGTTTTTCAAATTCATTTTTTGCAAACTGCTATATATTCTAAAGTTTTTCCAGATTGCTAGTTATATATCAAACAAACAGATCTGGCAGAGACCTTTTCATAAGACTGAAGAGATTGAAATTCTTTTTCATGATAAATTGAAAGAAACTGAAAAACAACTGGGAACAAATACCACAACTTTTTTATTGTCTAAAGTTCGCAGAATTCTAAATGTAATCTTCTCACCACTCTTGCAGCATACAAAACATGCACTGAAACGTGACGGAGGTGGCCATTATGAAAAAGGATTAAAGAGAATGTGCGACGAAGGAACAGCACAGTCTTTGTGCAATTATTTTCATCTTTCTCATCTTACAATTGTAATGAGGTAAAGTTATATATATCAACTCCCTGCAATTTACTTGAATTGAGTTACAAAACTTTAAATGGCAAAAGAAATACAGAGTTGAAAAGATATCAAGCTATTTTACAGAAAATGACCATTACCATAAATTTGAAAACTTATGATCACACACTATTAAGAATAAATTCAGAACTAAAGACCCTAAAGACCACAGGAATGTCTCTCCTCTTTTGAGGGTGAAGAGATAAGAGCACTTTGAGTATGAAAGAAATGTTTAGAATTCTAAGTGAGGAAAGTGAGATTAAAGCAAGTTAGTGGGTGAAGAATAGACAACCTAGTCTAAGACTGCTTCTTCACCTACTATACCAGATCCATTTGGACTTGTCTTGATTGTAATTTGTTTTTTAAGTTAATTATTCTTGATGCTCCTAGGATAAGAAACTATTTTAAGGCACCTAATGTAATTGGAACTCTTATGATTTAGATATTAGGTGTCCCCTAAAAGCTCATGTGTAAGACAGTGCAAGAAAGTTTAGAGGCAAAATGATTGGGTTATGAGACCATTAACTTAATCAGTGTGTTAATCCAATGTAGGGATTCTCTGAGTAGCAACTGTAGGCAGGTAGGTGTGGCTGGAGGAGGTGGATCATATGGGTATGTATGCGGTCTGTTGTGAAGGGGGTCTCTCTCTTTCTGCTTCCTGGGGTCAAGTCCTGAGTCACTTTCCTCCACCACACTCTTCCTTTATGATGTTCTGCCACATCTTGGATCCAGAGCAATGCAGCCAGTTGTCTATGAACCGGAATCTCTGAAGCTGGGAGTACCAAAATAAGCTTTTCCTCCTCCAAAATCGTTCTTATTAGGTCTTCTGGTCACAGTTGTGAAAGAACTGACTAAAACAGACTCTCATAATGAATGTTATATAAAATTATCTGGGGAGAAAGAGAAAAGTTGCTTTGAGCATGATAACATATAGAAAGGAGAAGACTTATTATTCAGTTCCTAAATTCATGTTGAGAACAGTAAGAATATTTCTTTTACACTCTACACGGGAACAGACTAGGATTCTAAAAACATAAGGAATTTGACCCTCATGAGTCATTAGGATTGAAAATGAGTCTACCATGGGTAGTAAATTTAGGCAGATTTCAAGTGGTATAATCCTAAGAACAAATTGGAAGAGAAAAACAAGCAGATTAAAACCTGCATAAAACAAGTAAAATGATTCCAAAAGTATAATTCTTGCATTGATAGAATTACACAAATACACTGAACAATTACATTCCCTAGAAGCTTTCCATTGCTTATAAAATTATATGAAATTAGATATGCATTTGTTTAAACACACACATCACACACATATATTCTCAGTAGACTCACGAATGAAATTAAAGAAATAGGTGCAAATATGTGGAAGTCTGGACCACAACTGAAAGAAGGTTAAACAAAATTAACAGCTTACACATGCAAAGCTTATATTATATTTGTTCAATATTGACATTTTGAGGCTTCAAAATGCTTTTCCATTTTTTTTCTTTTTTGTGCAAAACTAGAAACTGGGAACCTGTGACTTCACCTGATATTTTCCTATCAATTGACTTATAGTTAAGACAATTTTGAAATGTTTTTATTAGTGCATTACAATTATATATAGTAGTGGGGTCCATTGTACATAGGAACATATGCTCATAACTTAATTTCCTCTAATGTACTTCCCAGTACTTCCATTCATTTTCTCTCCACACTTTCCTCCCAGTGTTCCCTTTCTCCACTCTTCTGTTCTTCCTTCTATTTATTTACATATATATTTTTTCCTACAAGTGCATTATAGCAAATTGTGCTATATGTATGTATGAATATATTGCAGTGAATTCCACTTTGATGTTGTCAAGATGTAGTGCTGGCAACTGCCCCTGTTCTCTCTCCCTGGGGGCATAGGAGTTGCATTTAAGATTTCTGAGTGGGTACTGAGCCTAACCCAACTTACTAACTACAGGTCTAAGTTCTCCTTAATAGCCATTGGTTTAGTTGAAGAGATTCCGATACCTCCAGCCTTTCACCACCTGAAGTTTTTGAACTTTCATGTAAAATATCAGAGTTTGTGGTCGGTTGTTGCCATTTGAATGCGGACAGTCCCTCTATGCAAAGCACTTGGGCATCACAGGTTCTGCTGGTGGAATGATTATCCAAGTGAAAGGTATCAGGAGAAAGCAGAGCTCACCCTGGTGGAGATAGCTCAAGTCTGGTTTCATTACTTTTTACTCCCAGCTTTGAGCTATTTTTCAAATCTTTCTTCAGGGAGGACTACATAGAGTCAGGTTTGTGTTCCACCAAGCAACCACGTTCAGTATACTGTGAAAAGAACTAAAAACACTAATTCAGATACTGTGCAATGCAAATGTCATCTGAATGAGCTGAAGTGGTACAGGGATGCAAGTTGTCTTGTGAGATGAGCACTGATAAATAAATAAAATACCTCTCTCATTTCTTTATTTTGATTTTGTTAGCAAAATTATTAAATCATATATATGCCCTAGACTTGCAATATCCCTTTTACTAGTTAAAACACTGGAGGAATTGACTGTACATTTTGACCTGTTTTGCCACCTTACGGTTTTCTGCACAGCTCTCAGGGAGACACTGGAGTGTGAAAATCCATCCTATATGACAAAGTGTCCTCTGAAATGATTATTGAAATAACTCTCTGATTGCTGATAATGTTCACATTCTAATCCATGTTTAAAAAACAAAAAAAGGAAAGGAAAGTACTAGATATTTTTGCTATGGTTTTAGAGCCCTTGGAAATTTGGAATACCTAAGTTGACTGTCACCTTTACTTTTTTTTTCGCATCCAAAATGTATTCTCACTGGGTTCTGTTGTGACATGTGCAATATCACCTTAATCTCTACATCACCACTTCTAGCATGAAAACTTTGCTCTTCAAAGAGAAATAACTACATTGTTATTGGAAACAAAATTACATTAGCTCAGAAAACTGAGACTCATGAGCCTGCCCTGGGTTTATCAACTTTAGAGAAAAATCAGATATTGGTCATTCTGATTTGGAATAAGATTGTTTCGGTGGAGAAAGAAGATTTCAAGACAGACCAGGGGAAAATGTGCTTCTTCTTAAGAATTCTCTTGTTTTGTAGAAAAACTTCTACTAAGAAAAGTACAAAATATTAAAGTTTCATGTATTTTAATGAAATATTGTAAATATTTTGATAAGTTCAAATGCAGCTATCATTATATCATAAAGATCAGAAAGTACACATTAAGTGAGCAGGCATCAAAATATGATAATGGGGTGGTGTCATATCTCTTTTTGTGCTCTAATGCCTCCATACAATGTATGATCTATATTAGTTGTTTTTTTTTTTTTTTGGTTTTTTTTTTTGGTACTGGGGATTGAACTCAGGGGCACTTGACTACTGACCCACATCCCCAGCCCTATTTTTTGCATTTTATTTAGAGACAGAGTCTCACTGAGTTGCTTAGCACCTCACCATTGTTGCTGTGGCTAGCTTTGAACTCGTGATCCTTTCTGTCTCAGTCGCTGGGATTACAGGCATGAGCCACCATGCCTGGCTATTATAGATTTTTATCAAATCTTTCTCTCCTTTGTAGTACTGAGTATTAAACCCAGGGCCTCATGTATACTGAGCCATATCTTCCACACCTGTTAAATGCTTATTCAGTGACTGAGAATATTTCTCTTCTTACTACGACATCTTTGTACATGCTGATTCATCTCAGTGATCCCTTTCCTGATTTTCCAGAGTTTAGGTGTAGCAAATTCCTTTTCCACAGCTCATCCACAAATTATCTCCTAAATCCAGTTCCTACTATAATTCTCTCTGTATTGCCTCTATCATGTACACGTTTCTAATCTTGCACTTGTTTTTATCCTGGGAGTTCCTGAACATACATGAGGTCCTACAGTATGCAGGGCATCACATTGTTTTCTGAATGTCTGGTGCTATGGATACTATGCATGGAGATATTTTAGCACCTCTTGATTAGTTCCAAGATCACTAGGGTTCAATGAAGGCTCCATATTGGCCAGGAACCACAGGATATGCTGGGAAATCATTTGAGGTTGTAGCTGTTTGTGATAATGTGTAACAAGGTAAGAAATGGGAAAATTTTTTCGGGAGTTGAAGAACAGGAACTTTCTATCGCCATGTTCTGATTCCCTCAGTAGAAAGAGAAAACTGTTCATGGTTTCACATGTGGCAATTAACAAAAATCACCAGGGATTTCTGAGTAAGTGGGTTCTGCAAATAGACTAAATAACACAGTTAATAGTCCCCAAAGGCAGGTGTGTCTGCAGAAGTCTGGGATAACTTCCTCTCATCTTGGATTCTCTGTAGCATGAAGCAATGTTCTCTAAAACTGCCAATTCCCCCAAATTTGTCAAAATAAATTGTTTCTAAGTTTAAAAATAAGCAGACAATGTTCTCCATATTCCAATAGCAAATCCATGCCACATGAAATAACTTATTAATGTATCACATTACTGCTTCATAATACATTCATGCTTGCAAGTGGGATGTTTAATCGTATCAATGACTGTCTTCGCAACATCAGTTTACAGTACAACTAAAATGAGAACCATGAGCACAAACAATGAGCTCATGTAGTACTATCAATATAGCCACTTTGATTATTATATTATTAATTATTTATTGAGCTCTGGATGTTGGGAAAGGTTAAAGTAATATTTATGCAGAAACAGAAAAGTCAGCTAATATTCTAATCTCTACCTTCTCCAGAATTAGAATCTATTTTGATAATATATTGAGGGACAACAGTAACTCTTGACAAACTCAGTGATAACAACAGGGGAAGAAATGGCAATTATCTTCCTCACTGCTCCAGTCCTCACTCTATTCTCTATTTTTAATTTTGCTCTCAAGGCCAGATGTAAGTTTTGAGTTTTGTAGGAGACAAATATATATGTATATGTATGATATATATATGTAGGACATGTATATGTAGGATATATATATGTGTGTGTGCATATATATGTGTATATATACATATACCAATGCTAGAGAATGATCCTATCATTAAGCTGTATCCCCAGTCCATGTACAATCTTAAATTTCACAGTTTGGGGACCTATTATTGTTTGGATCTGCTGAAGGCTTGTCCCTAGAATAGTGCTACTGTTAGTGGTGGAATGCTTAGGAGGTGGGGCCAATGGGAGGAAGTTAGGGAGGAAGTCATCAGGAGCATGCCTTTGAAGGGGAGAGACATCCCAGCCTCTTCTGATTTCTTTGCTTCCTGGGTGCCATTCCTGCCATGATGTGCTGCCTTACCAAAGATCAAAGGCAACGAACCAACTACTCATGGCAAAGATATTCAGATAATAGTAAAATGTTATATAACTACATAAAAGTTAATTTATAGGTTAAACCACTATAAACCTCTAAAACTGTGAGCCAAATCAACCTTTCCACTTATTAAGTTGATTACCTCAGGTATTTTCTCATAATAATGAAAATATTCTTAAAGGGGGATCCTTTAAGAAAGTAAATATTAGTCTGCAATGGTTTCCATAGCAAAGTACCCTAGTCTCAGTGGTTTACATATCAGAAATTGAATTCTTAACTGTTCTGAAGACCAGAAGTCTGAGACCAAAGTATCTATAGGCTTCTGGTGAGGCCTTTCTTCCTGGATTTTATACATCACCTTATCTCTGGCCTTTCCTCTGTGCACATGAACACAGAAAATCAATGCGAACTCTCTTCTATCTCTTTCTCTTCTTATATGAACATCAATCCTAGTGGATCAGGACACTACCCTCATGACCTCATTTCCTCTTAATTACCTCCCTAAAACTTCTGTCTCCAAATGCCATATTGGAAGGTAGGGCTTGAACATATGAATGTTTTGGGAAAATTCTGTCCATTATAAATACAAATTCTTGAGCACAAGAATAAGCACAAAAACAGATACTTATTTTAAAAGAGAAAATAAATCACAATGGGTTTCTGGAAATGTGGAGATTCAATAACTTTCTTCCAAAATCTTCTTAGACAAATTACCAGGAGCACTTATTTAGAGATGCTGCCTGAATGCGTCTTTCTTCTTCTCACCTAGAAACTCTGAACAAGCAGCCAGAGGGTCTGGTGCAAATTGGAGCCCTAAAACTCAAACTTCAAACTATGAAGTTTTGGTGCCTGTGAAAGATGAACTAGTCTTTAGTTTTAGTTTGGAGGCAAAGAGTAGAAGGAAAAAAAAACTTAAGGGAAAAGGGTCAGGAAAAGTGGGGTTGGAAGTTTTTATCTGTCCTTAGTTCAACCATGCACTGGATAAGGTTTGGGTCAACATGGATCCACATATTCAACAGCATTGCCATGAGATTATAATGGAGCTAAAACATTCCTATCATCTATGAGGTTCTAGCTGTCACAGTGTCATAGCACAGCACAGTGGTGATTCTGGTGCCAGTAAATCTACTGTGTTGTCAGTTATGTAAAAGTATAGCATAATTTTGTACAGCACATGATACTTGATAGTGATGAAGAACCACCGCGCTACTTGTCTATCTGTGTTTGCTATGCATTTTATAATCATTCTATAGTATCCAAAAGCTCATTGCAAAATAGTGCGCTGTGTTATGCTGGCAGCAGACTCATATGGCTCCTCCTTTATTGCATCTCCTGATTGCATTGTTTCTCTCATGCTTGATTTCATCTCATGTTTCTTTGGTCATTATGGTCTGAGGTGCAATAGGCTTGACTATGCGTACTGTTATGGTTTGAATCTGGAATATCTCTCAAAGCTCATGTGTTGAAAACATGGTCCTCAAAGCAGCAAGTTTCATGGGTGGGACTTTTAGATAATGATTAAATCATAAGGGCTTTGACCTCATCAGGGAAAAAAATCCAACTGATAGTTGAATGGACTACTGGGAGGTGGGACCTAGTTGGAGTGTGTCCTAGAAGGGTTTAATCTTCTCCCTGGTCTTTCTCTCTCTCTTTCTTTCTCTCCTTCACAGCTACTATGAGCTGAGCAGCTTTCCTCTGCCATGCCCTTCGGCCACAATGTAATACCTCACCTCAGGTCCAGAGCAATGGAGTCAGCTGATCATGGACTGAGAACTCCAAAACCTTGGACTAAATAATTTTTTCCCCCTCTAAGTTGTTCTTGTGAGGTGTTTTGGAAAGAATGATTTTAAAAAGTTTAATATAATCTAGGTGTGTGCTAGGCTAAGCTATCTAGATCTTTGGAAGTGCACTCTTCCGTTTGCTCAATGATGTATGATCCACTTCTCAGAAAGTGTCCCTGTTCTTAGGTGGCTCATGACTGAACTATTTTCTCTAGCTCCTTCTACCTCATTGAATGTTCTGACTCTGACCCTCAGGAGAGTCCAAAAAGGGTCAACAACTGCTATTTTCATTTCTCACTAATAAAGAGATTGGGGCTTAGTTTAGTTGGTACAGGATTAGAGTTTTATTTTTATTCAGTTTTATGTGTGACCAAAGATTCGCATTTAGTGCCAGAATTCTTCAAAGCAGCTAGAATTTTCTCCATAATGCCAGACACTTCTCATTAGAAACATGTAAAACTGGGACACCACTGAAAAAGTTGGCCTAGAGGCAGATTTTTATTAGAGTCACAGTAATGAATGACTCTACCATGCTGGATAATTCACATACTTCTACTTTTTTCTACAATTATTTTATATCCTTTTTGTATCTCTTACCAAATTTTGTATAAGGGAGCTAGTAAAGCATTTCACATAAAATATTTTAAAATTTATTTTATTAGCTAAATTCATGGGATGACTCAAATTATCAAACTGTTAAGTAATTTTACAGTTTTAATATTTGTTTTAATTCCAAATAAATTATTTTTGGTATTATTAGAGACCCAGTTCCACCTGGGCTTATGTGAAATGAAGGGACCTCAGTTTCTGCAATCTCTACCCTTCATTGGGGCACAAACTGTGCCAAAACTCCAAAGAGTCTTTATGCCTCTTCTTTTTAATGATCTCTGAACATATCCTCAATTTTAATAATCACTCAAATATGAGGTCTTATGACTTCAGGAGATGGGGGCACTGAATAATAGCATATTTCAAAAAGCAACCCCACTAGTAAAAAGAAAATGTAGCCTAATACAAGTCTTGTGCCTGCTTGTGGACCAGTCGGGACTACGACACTAATGGCTGGAATGCTGACTCTCCTGTCCTTTGTGAGGTGCCAACTCTTGATGAAACAACTGTGCTCAGGGTAGTGTATGTGAAGAACATAGCATGAAAGCAGCCAGGATGTGCATGGCAGTATGATGGAGAGAGGACGATGAGCCATGGGAATTAGAGTGAGGATGCTGGAAAGATAATCATGGTGTGTGTGTGTGTGTGTGTGTGTTGCATTTTTTGTTGATATTATCACAATCTTTCAGATTTCCTTTTCAGTTAAACTTACTTTTCTAATACAGTCTTCCCTCTGTGTCTGTGGGCTCTGTATCTCTGGATTCAACCAATCAAAATATTTAAGGAAAACACAATTGCATTTGAGGTGAGCACGTGAAGAATTTTTTTCTTGCCAGTATTCCCTGAACAACAGAGTAAAACAATTATTTGCACAGCACAAGTATTATAAGTAGTCTAGAAAATATTTAAGTATACAGAAGGATTGCATAGATCACATGTCATTTTACACAAGGGATTTGAACATCTGCAGACTTTGGTACCCATAGGTGTTGTAGGAAATAATATCCATTGGATAATGATGGGTACCTATACTTTATTGCCATACTACCTTAGAAAAATGCATTTTAGTTTCAAAATGCATTTTCAAGCAAGTTTAGTTAAAATCTCAGTAACAAAAAAAAAAAAACTTCTTCTAAAGGCATAAGAGATTTTCTTGGCAGATAAAGAGTGATTAATTTTGCATTCATTAAAATGATGATACAGCTTTCAAGTTATCCTATCTCATTCCAAAAAGTAAGTCCCTTTTTTGTACTGTTTTCAGATTATTATTTGTTTCAGTTTTCTAACTCACTAGATGAATAAAAGGGAATGAGATTGCTACACTTTGGACAGTAAATGACCCCCAAAGGCCCACGTGTTAAGGGATTGGTCCCAGCTTGCTGCTCTCGGGAGGTGGTAAAACCTTCATGAGGTGTGGCCTAGCACAGGGTCTGGACACAGGCCCTTGAAGAGGATAGTGGGACTCTGGATCATTCCTCTTTCTCTCTTTTACTTCCTGGTCTTGAGGTAAGCAGTTTGATTTCATCACAATGTTTCTCAATGATGCCCTGACTCACCACAGCCCCAAAGCAATGAGACTAATTGATCATGGACTCATCTCTGATCCAAAATAACCCTTTTTTCTTCATGAGGTTTTCTTAGGTTTTTTGTTGCAGTGATGAAATTAAATAACATAAGTATATTAACACCTTATTTTCTATTACTAAAAAGGAAAGTTTCTATATGATTGTCTTATTTTTACCTATTTTGAATCTTAGAGGAAAAGAATGATGATTTATTATGGGATCTTATGGAATTTGAAATTAACTTAATTCTTGTGCAGAATTCAACATGTACAAAGCATATAGATAATATCCAGGTAAATTAAGACATATCAGCAATGCTTTTATTCGGTTAAATGTGTATATTTCCCCTGAACTTTACTTAAACTTATGTCTAATAGCATATGTTAAGTTTAAACATGCATAACCAATTATGCCAATTTGAAAATTACTTTAAATTTGGCCAATGTATTCCAGAACCTCATCAAAAGAAACTATAGGTAATTGAGGACTAGAATAGCCCAGTTTCCCAAAACAATGTATATCATCCTCTGATGCATGAAAATTCGCCAATAAGTGGCCTGCTCATCTCTTTATTTTTTTTTCTACTTCCCTCTCTCCCTCACTTCCTTCCTTTCTTGAATGTTCTTAAAAATACTGTAGCACACACAGATTATGAGAAAATGGTCTTTAACATCAGTTAAACCAAAAAAATTGATGTTTTAGACAAGACAATTTTGAACCTTAACGTAAAAGTTTTCCCTGACATACAGTAAAACATGCCCTTGTCTAGCACTTTAGAAAGTATGAGATATCTAGTTTTCAAAGGCCTAATTACTTGAGAGATAAGGAAATAACTGTTGAAACCTATTCTTGATTGACTGCATCCTGAAGATATTAGCACATGTTTGGTTGGTGAAAATAAACTATTTTAGCCCCAAAGTGTGATTCCATCAACAGGTGAAAGCTTGTAGAGTTTCAGGAAAGTCTATGCCTATAAGATACAGATTAGGGACTCTGAATACCACAAATAGTAAAAGTCATGATAGATAAATGCCTTGCAAGACACAGACTAGAAACTCAAATAGATCATAGAAGGTTAGTTAATTCACACCTGGCAAGTAAGAAACGTTTTGACAATTCCAAGTCTAGTTCCTGGGAAATAGCAATTTCTGAATTGACAATGTTGTCAGGTATGCCTTTTAGAAACTTTTAGAAAGATATTAGAATAAAGGAAATAGAATTCTCAATAGAATGTGGTTCCCAGAATGATTTTCTCTAATTTATATCATGTTAATTTAATTGTGTTCATTTCAATAGTTTCTTAATGCTCAGAGATTTCACTTTGGAGTTTTTACTCAAAATGTAAGGCTCTTGATTTTTTTTTTCAAATTTTAAGTCTCTCATATAGTCATATTTTGTAATCTCCATGGGTGATTGGATTTATTTTCCATATGGTTAGATTTGTTTTATGCTTACACTTTGATATTGTTTTTTAGTTTTAGAATATTTTTCTCAGAAATCTCTATCATAAATTTTGTTTTTGTGCATTTATCAAGAGAAAGCATACTGCCATGGTTTCCAAATATGGTTTCATTTTTTCTTAAAATCTATGAGAACTAAATTTTACCTTTTGTAGTACAGATTCAGTTTTTTACACTGTCAATTATGTTGCATCTGTCTTCCAATATGAATGTCAATTTTGCTAGTTCACATATTATTTTTCTTTATGTCTTCCATCTCCCTTTTCAATCTTTCCTGTGCTCTCTCTGTGGCCATGTAATAATATTTCAAAATTCTATATTTTTGCATTTATAAAGGATCAAGAAATTATTTCCATATTTCTTTCTGGTTTGTGTAATTAGTTATTTCAAAGGTATGACTTTTTAAGTCTTCTGGATATTGTTTCTTGTCCTTTTGTTTTTACCAGAATTATTTGTAGATATCAAACCATCTTCTCTGATATCAAACTGCTTTTTCTTCTCATCCTCAAACAAGGTAAAAATAGGAAAGCATTAAGATTGTGATTGGCTAGACCCACCCTCCATTGCCTTCTTTGATGGCACAACTATGTAGCTAAATGCCAGGTTGATATGTATAGTTGGTGCCTTAATTCCCATTTTCAGGTAAGAGCTACCTGGTACACCTAATAGGTCAACATTCTAGTCCCAGTTGTTTTGGAACATGAAGAACTTTACTCACCAAGTACTAGCCCCAAGTCTCTCATATTCACCAATGATAATTTCTCATAGAACATGCTGATCATAATCTGGTCTTCCTATTTTCGGTTCAGTTGTTTCAAGCAATTGGTAGTCTCTTCACAGATACAGGAAAGTGGCAGATGGGGGTGAAGATGTGGAAAAGGCAAGAAAGTACTCGTTTTCCATTCTATGCTTGAGAAGAAAAGGGGCTTGCTACTCAATTTCCTAACAGATGGAAGGACAAAATACATAATTAGGGAAAGAGAAGTAGAAATATATGAAAGATTGCTTGCTTTATTTTCCAGTATTTGAGATGTAATATGACAACCAACAGTTTTCCTTTCTCAATCTATGAAATAGTATTTATTTACATATATTTATATATATATGTAAATTACCATCATCTCTAGATTCTAGAATTATGTCCTGTGAAAATCTAATTTTCTAGAAGGTTGGAGCTTCTTCTATTGCTTGGAAATTTTAGGGTATAGTTGTGAGAAGTTTTAATAGGACTGAGGTAGGGAAATGCTACTCATGAGATGCTTTTCTGAGCTACAAATCCTTACTACTGGGGAAACAACAATGTATGTGGGAAAAAAAGGACATCAAATTAAATGCTTAAATTCTGATCTCTTCTCTTAACTAATGGCACAATGATGGGAGCCACATTCTTTTGTGGAATTTGCTGTCCATCATGGTAATCTCCAGGACATAACAGTACATATGATGTCTTGTTTCTTGGGAATGGAAAAAAAAAAACAAATATCAATGTAATGCTATAGATAGAATATTTTCTTATCATTTTCAATGGAAAATATTAGCAATGTGTTTTTAAAAATATAACATATTTGAATTTTTATATAATTCATATTTACAATAGGCTATGTTAAGGGCAGAAATATTTTTTTTTGCAAACAAATCTCTACTAATCAGAAATAATATGACCATTTAAACATATTCAGTTTTGTGTTTATTTTCCGTCTCACATACAATTACAGTATTTTCCTCTGGCTTGGATCAAGGCTGAGAGCAAGCTTTCATCAAAAGTGTTTGAAGTCTTCATGAAAGTTGATGCCACTAGCTTTTTTTGTTATGATTTTTAGAGAGCAATTATCTCTTCAATTTGAAGTGTTTTTATTATAAATAATAATCTTCTAACAGGTTCAGGTATTTTTTATTTTAAGTGATTTTTTACTTCAGGTGAGTTATTTTTTCTACATTCTTCAGACTTTCATCAAGTGCAAACTTTCTATTTATCTAAGAATCATAGAATATATTAATTTTAAGTCAAGGAAATTCATAGAGAGGAACACATTTTCTGTACTTGTTTTGGTAACAATTAGGCAAATTTTGAAACCAAAGAGATGCAAGCCATTAATGGTACACATTGAGCTTGGGTTTAGGTGGCAAAGTCAGACAAAACATAAGCTCGAATATCTAATATCAACCTGGTTTAGGAGGTCCTAGGTCAAAAACAAAAATTTTAAAAAGACCATCCCTATTTGCTCCAGACTGTGTTCTCAAAGTTTTCATGGTCAGAAGGCATCTCACAGTATTTATCCAGCCTAGTGTGCACAGTTCAGCAAAACGTTTTTATTCTAAATGGGGTCTCAATTATAGCAGCCTGTATCTGAATAGGACTTAAGGAGAAGAAAAAATGTCACTGGGAGTTTTTGGAAACTGGTAAACAATTATGTACCATATCATATTCAAGATGTATACATCTTCCAATCCATACCCAAACGTCGTCAGCAGTCAGGTCAATAGAAAATTGACAAAACAAACAAGTGGCAAGTTTCAAAGTCATTTTGCAAAATCAATCATAGTTACCTGAACTGTGGAATTCACAAAGTTGGAAATGCTCTTTCAGATATTCAAACTGATTTTTCTTTAAAGTTCAAAGTTCATGTGTTTGAACACTGGAGGACAGCACGATGTTCTTTGGAATTATAAATGTTGGGCAAAACACCTAGAGACCACATTTTAATTAGGTCCCCTTTCTGATTCCACTATCCAGCTCTCATACCTGATAGTACTTTGGATTATAGTTTGTTTCATTATTGTGGCTAGGCTGTAATAACAAGAAGCTTTACAAAGTGGTTAATTACTGAACATTGACTGAATGCTAAATAGTGACTACTTTTTATAGCAAAAGCAATCTTCAAGTAAGGGAATTATTTCTCCATTGTCAGCTGGGATAAAAGAGGATCTTAGCAGTGGTTTGCCCAGGGTCAAAAGGCTACTTCATGTTACACATTAAACGTGTTAATCAAAAAATTTAGTTAGTTAACAACAAAAATAAAAAGGACTATCATCCTAAAAACATGAAATCAAATTTTATCTTTAAGAAGATAGCTATTCTGAGCCAGATACAGTGCACACATCTCTAATCCCATCAATTTAGGAGGCTGAAGCAGGAGGATTGCAAGTTCAAAGCAAGCCTTGGCAACTTGGCAAGACCCTGTCCTGAAATAAAACATAAAAAGGGCTGGGATGCAGATCAGTGGTGAAGTGTGGCCTCTGTTCAGTCCTCAGTACCTCAAACAACAACAACAACAAATCAAACCAACAACCACAACAAAAAAAAACCCACTGTTTGACGAACACAGAATTTCATATCTAAAACCAAAATAGGGACAAAATACAAGTCATGTTTCTAAAGCACTGGAAAGCAATCTCCATCACATAACTAAATTCTATCTGGTTTCTACTTTCTTTCTTCTTATTTTACTTTGTAATTCCAGTGAAAGTGCTTCCCAAATTATTGTTGTACCTAGGTATGATCCCTTGCTTGTATAATTTGAGGTGAAACTTGGATAAATCAGTTTCTTAAAGCTCTGAGCATGATGGCTGAGTTGGTGAATTGACTTTAGCGTTACAATGAGAGGTGTTACTGTTCAGATGTGTGGTGTCCCCCAAAAAGCTCGTGTGTGAAAACATGCAAGAAAGTATAGAAGTGAAATGATTAGGTTTTGAGAGCTTTAACTTCATTGGTCCATTAATCCTCCTGAATGGATTAATTGGTTGGTAACAGTGTGCAGGTAGAGTGTAGCTGGAGAAGGGGGTCACTTGGGTGTGCCTTTGGGATAATATACATTTTGTCCCTGGTGAGCAGAGCTATCTCTCTGCTTCTTGGTGTGGAATTCTGAGCTGCTTTCCTCCACCACACCCTTCCACTACCATGTTCTGTCTTTCTTCAAGCCCAGAGCAATGGGTTCAGGCCATCTATGGACTGAGAACCTTTTGAAGCCATAAGCTCCAAATGAACCTTTCCTCTTCTACATTGTTCATATCAGGTCTTTTGGTCACAGTGACAAAAATGCTGATTGAAACAGGAGGGTTGTCTTTGAATTTCAAATGAGTTTATAGTTTTGATGACGGTCAAAACCAAATGCACAAAGCATATACAGAGTGGGCTGATTTCTCATAATTTTTCAACTTTTTCATCAACACTGGAACAGAGCCAAAAATCTAAATTAATGAAAAATGACAGGGCAGTTGTATTACTATTTGAGTCACAGATCTTAAGAAAATATGCTATTTTGGGTCCAAATTGTGTTTTATCCTTTCAGGTAATAAGTAATCAAGATTACTAATACATTGCAAATGATAAATTTAACATCTGCCTCTTTACAGTTTATTAGTAGCATTTTATTAATGTAAAATATATTAAGTTGAAAAGGTATTTGAGGTATAATTGCACACTGGAATGGAGATCAGTTTAATATAAGTCAGATGGAATAAAAATCTCATGTAACCTTTTGGTGACTGAATAATTTGAGTTTGAGGGATTTGAAAATATTCTTCTGCATTTTCATCCATTTATTCACAAATAGTTACTGAAATCTGACAATGTGTCAGGAACCATGTAGAGACACAAAATATTATCTTGCAAAGAAAAATCCTTTTATATGGATTATTCATCCAGTTGTGTTTCAGCTCTTCTTCCTCCTACTTTTGGAGGAATTGATAGTCCAGCACTGGTTTCCTCTTTTCCTTCTCTATGCCTCTCTAATAGAATATTTATTCCACCTTTTTAACATGCTCAAAGCACTTCCATCTTACACATGCAAGAACGTGCTCGCGCGCACACACACACACACACACACACACACACGGTCTCCACTTTGACTTCCCCCAGCTCCTCTTTGGCTCTCTCAATTATCTTCCTGAAAAACTTATTTCAGCATCACCAGTACCTCACCTCCCACTCATTCCCCATTCCACTCCAATCTGACTTCCACCCACATGATTTCAACAAAATGGATCTTATTAAAGCCTCTGAAGATCTGCATTAATGCAAATTCAATGGACATAGCAAGTTCCCATTGCACCAGAATTCTCAGAAAAATTTTAAGTTAAATGTCCAATGTCTTAAGGTTTAGTCTTCCATCTTCTCTGTCATCACTGTATTCCATTTCTGGACACTCTTAAGCCACTCAAAGTGGCATCCATGTGTTATTATTTTTTGACCTACATTAGTCCAAATTCAATGACATAGCTATATTTTAACTTTTCATTTCAAGTTTTGATATATGCACACACTTGTGAAACAATTAACAAATCGAGATAGTAAATATGCTCAACCCCATCAAGTTTTTCACGCCACTTTTTAATCTTTTCCCACTGAACCTCTCCCAGGCATCCACTGATCTGCTTTATCACTACAGTTTAGTTTACATTTTAGGACTTTTATATAAATAGAGGCACAAAGTAAGTAAGATTCTTTTTGTTTAGCTTACTTATTTTGAGAATATATGACATTCTTTTTATTGCTGAGTAGTATTCTATTGTGTGGATATCCTTGAATTGGTTTATGCATTGTCTAATGATAAACCTTTGGACTGTTTTCAGTTTTTTGACGACTACTACTGCATTTTTCATGAGCATTTGTATGAGTTTTGTATGAACACTAGCTTTCTTTTCTCTTGTATAAATATTTGAGGTTGGAATAGCTGGATCATATAGTAGGTACTTATTTAACATTTTACTTATTTGACTACTTACACAGCTGTCAAACTGTTTTTCTAAGTAGTTGTCCATTTTACACTGCCACCATGAATATGTGAGAATTCTATTAGTCTGCATCCCCACTAACACGTGGTATAGTCTGTCGTTTTATTTAGTACTTTAATCAGTGTTATGTTTCAGATAAGCACGACTTTTTAGTGCTTATTTGCTAACCATAAATCTTTCTTGGTGAAGTGTCAGTTTAAATTTTTATAGTGTTGTAAAAATTAGACTCTGCTTTTTTATTCTCAAATTTTGATAGCTCTCCTCCCCCTGCCTCTATCAATATCCTGAGTGTAAGTCATTCATCGGAAAAGTTCTTTGAAAATATTTTCTCCAGCTCTGTGGCTTGCACTTTGAGTTTCCTAACGTTATCTCAGATGTTGAATAACAGATGTTCTTAATTTTGAAAAAATCCATTATCACTGACTTTTGAGGACTGTGGTTTTAGTATTATATGTCATCACTCGGGGCTAGGATGTGACTTAGTGGTAGAACACTTGCCTACCATGTGCAAGACCCTGGGTTTGATCTTCGGCACATCAAATCAGCAAACAAACTAAAGCCCCACTAGTGTATAATAAGCCTTCACCTAGCTCAAGGTTATGAAAATTATTTTCTAGTGTTTCCTTATAGAAGTTTTATAGTTGACATGTAGGTCTATGATCTATTTTGAATTAATTCTTGATTATTATGTAGGGTAAAAATTGATGTTATTTTTACTTCCATATAAATGTACAAGTGTCCCTGTATATTTATTGAAAAGTCACTGATTTGCTTTTGCAATTTTCATAAAAACCGGTTGACCATGTACGTATGAATCTAATATTTCTGGATATTCTATTTCATTTTTTTAATACATTTGTGTGTCTTAATACTAATATCATATTGTGTGATTATGGCTTTCTTTGTAACAAGTCTTGAAGTGAAGTAGCATAAACTTTCCTATGTTCTTGTCATTTTCATATCATTTCTTTCTTAAATTGTTGGAAGATTTCACTAGTGGGGTCATCAGAACCTCAAATTAACTTCAGGGCAGTTTTAAACTACAATTTCAATGTTTTTAACAGATAGAGGGCTATTCATTTTATGTCTTCCTGAGGTGTCTTGGAAGTATGCATCCTCCAAGGAGTTTGTCCATTTCATCAAAGCCTGACAATTGTTCATGATATCCCTCTCATTACCCTTTTACTGCCTGGAGGTTCTGTAGCAATGTCTGATGTCTCCCAATTTTTCCTGATACTGTTAATTTGCATCTTCACTCTTTTCCAAGATCAGTCTGGTTAGAAATGTGGCAACCTTACTGATCCGAAAGAAACAGGTTTTGCTTTCATTTATTATCTCTGTTGCTTTTATCATATTTTATTAAAGATTAGATGTTTCTTTGCCCATTTATTGATTGGGTTATTTATTCTTTTGATGTTGAGTTTTTTGAGCTCCTTGTATGTCTTGGAGAATAATACTCATCTGAAGGGTAGGTGCTAAAATTTTTCTCCCATTCTGTAGGCTCTCTCTTCACATTCTTGATTGTTTCCTTTGCTGTGAAGAAGCTTTTCAGTTTTGATACCATCCCATTTATTGATTTTTGATTTTACTTCCTTGGATTTAGGAGGATTATTGAGGAAGTCGGTTCCTGAGACAGCATGATGGAGAGTTGGGCCTACTTTTTCTTCTAGTAGGCTCAGGGTGTCTGGTCTAATTCCTAGGTCCTTGATCCACTTCGAGTTGAGTTTTGTTCAGGGTGAGAGATTAGGATTAAACTTCATTCTGCTAGAGATGGATTTCCAGTTTTCCCAGCACCATTGGTTGAAGACCCTATCTCTTCTCCAATGTAGGTTTATGGTGCCTTTGTCTAGTGTAGGATAACTGTATATTTGAGGGTTTGTCTCTGTGTCTTCTATTCTGTACCATTTCTCTTCATGTCTTTTTTTGTACCAATATCATGCTGTTTTTGTTGCTATTGCTCTGTAGTATAATTTAAGATCTGGTATTGTGATGCCTCTTGCTTCACTTTTCTCACTAAGGTTTGCTTTGGCTGTTCTGGGCCTCTTATTTTTCCAAATTAATTTCATGATTGCTTTTTCTATTTCTATGAAGAGCATCATTGGGATTTTAAAATAAGAATGATCAAAAAGTATATGAAAAACTTTTCAACATTTCTAGGAATTACAGAAATGAAAATGAAAATTATACTGAGATTCCATATCACTCCAATCAGAGTGGCAATTATAAAGAATACAAGTAACAATAAATATTGGTGAGGATGTGGGGCAAAAGGTACTCTCATACATTGTTGGTGAAACTGAAAAATGGTGCAACCACTATGGAAAGCAGTATTAAGATTCTTTAGAAAACTTGGAACGGAACCACCCACTCAGTTATCCCAATCCCAAAGGATTTAAAATCAACTACTACAGTGATGCAGCCACATCAATGTTTATAGCAGCTCAACCCACAATAGCCAAGCTATGGAAACCTAGGTGTCCTTCAAGGGATGAATGGATAAAGAAAATGTGGCATATATATGTATATAATAGACTATTACTCAGCCATAAAGAAGAATAAAATTGTGGTATTTCCTGGTAAATGGATAGAACAGGAAAATATCATACTAAGTGAAATGAGCCAATTCCCCCCAAAACAAAGAGTGAATGTTCTCTCTGATATGTGAATTCTAACCCCCAAAAAAGGGAAGGTGGAGAGCGGAAGAATAGAAGTCCATTGGATTAGACAAAGGGGAAAGAAGGGAAGAGAGGGGAGAGGGAAATAGGAATGACAGTAGAATTAATCAGACATAGCTTTGCAAGCCTTGAATTTGAATACATGACCAGGGTAACACCACATCATGTACAACCACAAGAATAGAATCTTAAAATTAGAATAAGTTATATTCTGTGTAGATATAATTTGCCAAAACACATTCTATTGTCATGTATAACTAAAAATACCAAATAGTATATATGTAAATATATATGTAAGTATATATTATTTATACATACAAAGTTTAGATGTTTCAGATTTTTGCTTATTTTGGATTTATTTTGAACTTCAGATTAACTTTGTGAGAGTGAAAACTAAGTTCTTTTATTTAAAACCTGTCTTCATTTTGAGCAAAGACATTCAGAACTTTAAATTCCTCTAGTTTAGGAGCATCCTACAAAACTTCTTAAATTATGTGTTTTCTTTTTTCTCCAAGTCACTATATTTCCTTTTCTTTTTTTCTTTTGGTACTGGAGATTGAACCCAGTTTTACCACTGCTTCACATCCCCAGTCTTTTTTTTTTTTTAATTTTTATTTTGAAATAGGGTCTCACTAAGTTGTTTAAGGCCTCACTAAATTGCTGAGGCTGGCCTTGAATTTGCAATCCTTTTGCCTCAGTCTCCTGGATTACTGGGATTACAGGCATGCACTGCCACAAGTATGCTTTCTAATTTCTTTTTGGTTTATCCTTTGACCCATGAGTTATTTGGAACTGTATTATTTTGTTTGCAACTTTTGGAGAAATTTCTAATGACTTTTCTTTCACTGATGTTTAATTATTTCCATTGTAGTCAAAAGCATAATTTTCAAGACTTGAATTCTTTTAAATTTACTGAGACTTCTGTTATGGTCAACTTCCATGGTAAATGTTTTATATGCACTGGAAAACGTTTGTGCATTCTGCTTCTATAAGTGGAGTGGCCAATAAATATCAATTTATCAGATTGGTTGGTAATTGTCAACCATTTTGTGGCTTTGCTGCTTTTTTTTGTGTCTCAAGTGTATCAAATTTTAAATGAGAGGTATCAAAACCTCCAAATCTAATTGTGGATTTGACAATTTCTCCCAACGCTTTTCCTGTATTTTGTTATACAAATATAAACCCTTAAGGTTATTATTTATGATTGCTAAATTGGTCCTGTTACCAGTATGAAATCATCTTTATTTTCTCTGGTTATTTTCTTTCCTCTGAAATTTTGTTTATCTGATATTATAAACTTCTCCACTTCAGCCAAATCTTAACTTTTACTTTTAGCTTGTTTGTGTCTTATATCTCAATTACATTTCTTTTTAACCAATCCAACAATTTCTACTGTTTAATTGGAGTATTTGGTCAATTTATATTCAATGTGATTATTAACATGTTTAAATCTATCATCTTGTCCCTGGATTTTCCATTTTTCTCTTATCTCTTTTATTCTCCCTTAATTCTTTTTTTCTCCACTTGTTTTAGATAAATTGAGTACTTTCATGATTCCCTTTCATTCCTTTGGTTGGCATATTAACTTTATTAGTTTAGTAGTTGCTTAAAGATTTAGAGAATACAATTTTAACTCAATTCATTCTAATTTCAAGTGCTATCATATTGTTCATATGTAAAACACTATTACCATATACTTTCATTTATTGCAAGTCTTTTATGGTATTTTATTCACTCCAATTACATATAAAGTATAGCCCCACAATAAATCTATAAATTGTTTTGTTTAAATGGTATATTACCCTTTAGAAATACTAAATAACAAGGCAAAGCCATATATATATGTGTATGTATATATGCACACATATATACATATTTATAAATATATACACATACAGAAACATATATCAATGCAATTGCCATTTATATCCATATACATGTCTGTATATATAAATATCTTTACATATAAGTGTATATGCATCTATGTACCAGTGCAGTTCCAATTTCTGATGCTCTTCATTGCCTTGTGTATATCTATGTAAAATTTTTTCATCTGCCTAATAAAGTTCCTCAACTTTCTCTGTTTCTATTCTGTAATTCACATCTGCTGTCAGTAAACTATTTTGGCTTCTCTATATCTGATAGTTTTATTTTGTCTTCTTAAGAAGATATTTTGGGGGCTAATAGAATTCTGCATTAAGATGTTTATTTCCCCCTTAGTATTTTAAAGATGTTTCTCCACATTTATCTTGCTTTTATTGTGTCCAGTGAGAAATTTGTTGTTGTTCTTTCCTTTTTCTTCTTATAATGCAATATTTTATCTGCCTTTAAGATTTTTTAATCACTATTTTAGAGAATTATTATTATGATGTACCATGATGCAGTATTCTTTATGTCTTATGGTTGGAGTCTGTTAGGTTTATTGAATCAGTGGGTTTCAATTTTCATCCAATTTGGAAAAAATTTGGTCATTATATCTTCAAGTATTTATCCCTACCCTTCCTTTAAAGGCAACAGACTCAGATACATTACGATGACTGAAGTTCTTCCATAAATCACTAATCCTCTTTTTGTTTATCTTAATTCTCTTTTTTTCTCTGTATTTTATTTTGGAGTCGCCTAAGCTATGTCTTAAATTTCAATAGAAGTTTATTCCTCGATGTCTAATTGACTTTTAAGCCTATCCATTTCATTTTATGCACTGTAGTTTTCATATTTGTAATTATAATTTGTACCTTTAAAAATCTCCCGTGTCTCTACTTGACTTTTTGTACACATCAAATATAATAGTAATAACTGTTTTAATGTTCTTGACTGCTATCTCTAACATCTGTGCCTGTTCTGAAGTGGTTCTGATTAATAAATATATTATTTTTCTTACAAATTATATTGTTTTGTTTGCATGATTGCAAGATTTTGCCTGGAATCTTTGATCAAATAGTAGAATTAGAGATTTTTACCTCATTGGAGCTGGATATTGTAACCCTTTAAATATTCTTCAACATTGTTCTGAGATGAAAATAAATTACATGAAAACACTTTGATAATTTTGGGTACTGACCATACAGTTTGTCAAGTAGGGTCATAGTATTTTGTATAGGGCTAATTATCTCGTTGTTGTGAGGACCCTGCCCGATGACTACTGAATGATGAGGTTTCTCTAAACTTGCCAATTGGGGCAGACACTCTTTCAGCCCTGTGTGGACTCTGTGCAGCTCTATTATTTTGGTTTCTTTGGGATTTGTTCTCTGTACCCTCAACTCAGTCTGTTTGCCTCTATCTCAGTTCCTTCTACTTGTACCACAGCCTGGCAAATCCCTCAAGATAGAAAGCGGGTATGATCTTAGAGTTCATATTGTTTTGTTTCCTGTCTCTTAGATATTTCTCTCCTTCATTACCTGATATCAAGTGTCCCCCAAGCCATTGTTTTAAATGTTGTCTGTTTTGTTTGGCTGTTTTAAACTGGAGCAAACCCTCATCCTTACTATGCCATCTTGTCAGGAAGCAGAAATTATATGTATCATCAGTCCTGAAGTTAAACGTTCAGCCAGGACTATAAACTCATATATCCAATGTCAATTTTGCATTTCATTGATTGTTACTAGCATCTCACAATTAATTATCTTAAAAATGATACTCTCGATAAACTGATGCATCCCCCATCTCTGTTTTTGACTAGATATCCTATCTGAATTTAAATAAATAAAAATATTAGAATGCTCCTGTTTGTATTCTGACTTTAGCATTGACTTGCCCATAGGATTCAGCACATTACTTTATCTTCTCATGGCTTCATTTCTTCTTCCACTAAATAGAAATGAAAAAATAAAAATGGTATCTACATTCTGTGTTTGCTGTATGTTTCATTGTGTCTGTATTTGTAAATGGATTAATACATATTAACTTCCTGGCATATATTACTTCTCCAATAACTAGCAGCCACCATTGGCTTTCTGTATGCACCTTGAAATCCCAAGTGCTGACTTAGAGAACCTGTTCCACATAAATATAGATCCTCTTCTACTCTGACTGGTTAGATTAATGCTGTCCTAATGGTCTAAATGACATACTATCTCTTCAAAGAGATTTTAGGTATCCTTCCAAAGAAATTCGTCTCTTCCCATCCATAGAAGTGATTTTCTAGTAAAATGCAATGGTTATGACTTTCCCAGTACTCACAATTTATAATCATCTTATGTATCTAACCATTTTTGCTTATTGTGTGTTTTTTATTGTTGTTGTTTTGTTTGTTTGTGCCAGGGATTGAGCCCAGGAGTGCTTAACTACTGAGCCACATCCCCAGCCCTTTTTATATTTTATTTTGAGACAGGGTCTCACTGAGTTGCTCCTGGTCTCACTAAGTTGCTGAGGCTGGCTTTGAACCTGTGATCCTCCTGCCTCCATCTCTTGAGTTGCTGGGATTATAGGCATGCACCTCCATATCCAGCTTATTTTATGTCTTAAATGTTTAAGAAAAATTCTGGAGCTCTTTCCAGTTCAACATAAATCTTAGGTCCTATAGACAATATCTGTTTTGCTGCCATTATTCCTGGTACTCTAAACTGTAAACTAGTTGAAACTTACCATTAGAGCTTGCACAATTGTTTTTTTAATTCTGACTCTGAGGTTGTGTGGTGCAAATTGGTTAAAGAGAGAGAGAGAGAGACGGCGTGTGTGTGTGGGGGGGAGAATGCTATCATTTTAGCAGAAGAGAGAGCTGCCAGGGAATCTAGCAAATTAATGTGCATTAGTCCAACTGATAATAGTAAAGGTTCATAATTATATTTACCAGACTAGCTACAATGATAGTCATGTTTATTGGCTTTCTTAGTTTGTATGGAAAACTAAAGATTCTCCGTCTTTAGTGTTTCTTCTTGAATTTATTTTCAGTCAGATCAGTGAGCTCATGAAATGGAGATGATAACAATAGAGACACTAACCTTTATAAGAAGACTGAATACTAAAAGTATTCCATTTATTTTGGATTAAAAAATAGATTCTTTCATCAATTGTTATATTGCTATTTAGCCCAGAAGTTTGAGTGAAAGCTTTTATCATTGGGAATAGATGTTCTTCTGTTTACTTACTCTTGCATAAATAAATGTAACCTCACTTTTTTTTTTTCCTTTGTCATGTCATGTTAGACAGCTCCCAAGTAGAGGACCTTTGATTCATAGCAGATGTACTATGTACAAGAAAACATCAGAAAGAAATGTATGTTCTTTGTTGTTTTTTTTTTTTTCTTTTTGTAAGTTAATGATACTAATGGGTCCTGTGACTAAGAAACTCTGCAACAGGGTCTTTGAAGTCCATTACAACCTTTCATTCACTAACTGCTCTGTCATTCACCTGCGACTCTTGTTCCTGCATTCCACACTGGTTAGAACAGAGTGTGACTTGCTCTGCTGTATCCGGAATCAAACACAGAGCTCTGCATTAAGAAGGTTTCAACAAATGTTGGGTCAATGAAACTGAAATGTTGAGGATAGATAAATATAGGAGATAGATAGATCTATCATGTTTAGATAAATAAAGGGTCTGGTTTGTCTTGTACTGTGATTCCAGGCCAAGTGCTTATTCTACTTTGCTATTGGTAGTGGTGCTCAAGATCTGTCCTGACATCCCTGACATCCCTGGAGATATCCACTACCTGGGGTCATCTTTGGCTTGATGATGCTTTAAATAAATGGACGCTGTCTCTCCCAGCAGGTAGTATCTATATTGTTTCCCCTTGAATCTGGGCATACATGTGACTTACTGTGACAACAGATTTTAGTGGGAGTTAGGCTAAATAACTTTCAAAGCTGGTTCAGAAAGAATAACATTCTCCCCATTGTTCCCCAGAACATCCATTTTTTGAGTTCCAGGCTGTTAAGTAAGTAATCAAAATATATCTCAAGCCAGGCACTGTGGCACACCCCTGTAATTTTAGCAGCTTGGGAGGCTGAGGCAGGAGGATCACAAATTCAAAGCTAGTCTCAGCAACTTAGCAAGACTGGAAACAACTTAGTGAAATCCTGTCTCAAAATAAACAAATTAAAGGGCAGAGAATGTGGCCCAGTGGTTAAGTGCCCCAGGATTCAATCCCTGGTACAAAACAAGAAAAGAAATGAAAAGAAATACCTTAGAGGTTCCTGTACTATGAGAAAGTACAAGCTAATTGGTCACATAAAAGCGCTCAGTTGTTCAATTGACAGCCACAGCAGAGGTCATTGAGTCATCCTTAAGCCACGGAGGCTCCAGGTTGGTTTCCCTCATGGAATAGAGACAAGTCAATGACCCACAATATCCAGGAGCAAACTCAAATGACTCTTTGAAGCCTCCAACTTTTGGAGTAATTTGTTACATCTTAATAGTAATTTCAATAGTATATTAATCCTTTTTCTGAGAGTGGAGACTAGCCTAACACTCTCCAACAAAAACTGAGATTGTACCATGCATAGGGTTATCTTGGGGTAATAGTCACCTGTCCAGCTGGCTGCCCAAATTAACACATTAGGATTTTCTGAGTAGGAAATCTCTAAAGAAAGTGAGTTCATCCACATAAGAGCATCCTAACACAGTAATGAAATGAATAAAGTATGTCTATTTTGACACTTCATACTGTATTTGTGTGTTTGTGTGTGTGGGGGGGGGGGGGTGTGTGGTGCCCAGGGCCTCACTTATGCTAGGCAAGTGCTCTATGACTGCACTCCATCCCCAGCTATTTTGACACTTCAGAGTCTAGACTAAGAATTTGTGGTTTAACAGTGTTCATGATATATTTTAACTTATTTTCTGGAGATTGCTTTGATTTTCCTCTATGAATATAAGTGAAAAGAGAAACACAGAATGGGTTTCCTCAATGAATAAGGGTTGGCGACCAACACTTCAATGACCATCAAGGACTATTGTCCAATGAGCCACTACAACTACCAGTCTCACAGTCTCAGGAAAATGTGCATATTATTTCAGGTTTTGTGTCTATGTTACAGGTTATTCTGCTGAGTAATTTCCTAGCTACCTATGGATGGGCCAGATTTCAGGTGTATCAGGTAAAATTTGAGCCATTGGTCTTGCTGCTTGAGGCTGGTTCCTTTTTAAGTTTAATGTGTAAAAGATATTAAGGGCTATTTACTTGCCATTCATGCTCAGGAAAACTATATTGTGGAAAACGTATCTTCAATGTTGGAAGTTATGTTAGTTAGGTTTCTGTCATGGTAACACTGATAAAATCAAATTCTAAAGATAGAAGATTTATTTTGGTTCATAGTTTTGGAATTTCCAGTTCTTTATCAATTGGCCCTGTTGCCTTGGTCCTGCCGTGAGGCAATATATCATTCTGGAAACATGTAGAGGAGCAAAACCACTCACCATTATGAGCCATGGAGCAAGAGAGGAAGGGGACGGGACTGGGATTCTATAATCTTCAAGGGAACACTTCTAATAATCTAAAGACCTCCAACTGGGTTCTGTCCAGTTGCTTCCACCACCTTGTCTGCTGGGAACCAACATGTGAATGTTTGGAGGACAGATCCAAACTATAGCAAAAATCTAGCTACTATTCCAAGTCCTACTGCTTAGTACCCAGAGAAACATATGGAGGTAAACATGGTATTATGAATGGGGGTAGCCCTTGGAGTTGCCTGGAATGGTTCATTTCTCTTAATAGCATCATTCCATGGTCAAAAGCTGTAGTTTAATTTGGACAAGGTGATGAATTCTACACACATTAAAATGGTGCTTTAAACAAATTCTCTCGTCCCTCCAACAGTTGCCTGAGCTTACAATCCAACAAGGTCTAGGATTTGAACCCAGTTTTCACATTGGTTAAGGTTAGCCTCATATTTTCTCTATCAGATTATATCCCTTTGAGTTTTAAAATACATTTATCCAAATGAATAACAAACTAAATAGTTGATTCAAAGAAGTGAAAGTAACCAGGACAGATTTAACTATAACATAAAAAGTAGGTAAAAATTCTGTAAGTTCTAAATATCTTGGAAGATCTGCAGATCAAATTCAACCTTCAGATAAAAAAGATGCAGGTAGGAAATCCATTAACAATCAGAATCTGTTATATTCTGAGCGTAGTTAGCTGGAAAATAATCTAAAAGCTGAAAGAATATTGTGTTTCTTAAGCTTGAGGGCATGTGAGTCATAAGAAGAAAAAATGGAGGCCTGTATTTAAGAAAACATACAGAAAATATTCTGGACTCAGATGACAAATTCTCTTAAATTAGTCGGTAGGCATAATGAGAATAGGTGTTTGATTGCTGTGATGAAAAAATGAGCTCTTGAATCATAGAACCTTCTCAAAGCAAGGAAGAATCCCTAATATTCTTTTGAAACCTAGAGAAAATTTAAGTCATAGTTAATATCATCTTTATTTGTAGATATTGGTCAGACCAAAACAATAAATGTCTATCAATAGCCTGAAAAAAAATATGGTAATGTCCTGTCTAGTAATTACTGCTGAATTAATGAATCAAAAATGACATTCCATTGGAGTCTCTATAAGCTGTGTTTGACATTCAAAAGATATTGTCATTTCTTTCAATTTAGAAAAATAATTTGCTATTTTTAACTGTTTTGAGGTGACATCAGTTTGGAGTAATCTGACTTCTTCCTTTATATTTTGCTTTTATGGCATGAAAGTTATAAAGAGGATTTACTGCCTTTTATTATTAAAATTCCAGCTCTGGTTCTGGCCATTGTATTTCCTAATTATGCTGGGAGGGTGGCTTCTTATCAAGGTAGTTTAGTTATGAATAATGTTCTTTGTGTGGCTTCTGCGGTGGACAAGTGAGATTGCTTCTGACATCAGCCAGCAGTAATTTAGCCTCCAATCTGGCTGTGTTCTAGAGGACTGAAAGATTTAGTTTGTCAACATCCCTGCATGCAGCTGAAAATAATTTCCTTTAAGTTTGAATTTCTTTTTACCTGAGATGCATGAAGTTTCTAGAATTTCTAATCTGCTTGTATTTACTATGGAAGGAGACAAACTGTACTATTCCTCAGGTTTTGAAGTTTGTTGTGTTTGATCTGGTGTTCTGTTTTATTTATTTAAATGGATATTTATTTAATAATTTGTTTATTTATTTTTTTTTATATTGGGAATTGAACCCTGGGCACTTTACCACTGAACTCCATTCCCAGCTCTTTTAATTTTTAATTTTGAGTTGCTCAGGACCTCCCTAAGTTGCTGAGGCTGGCTTCCAACTTGTGATCCTCCTGCCTCAGCTTCTCAAGTGGCTGGGATTACAAGCATACACCACCTGACTCGGCTAATTTTCGTCTTTCAATGATAAACTTCACTTGGTTACAAAGTCTGAAGATGTCAGGAGGTTACAAATTTTGCAAAAGTGAATTCTAAAACATCAGGTGAAATAACTTAAGTGAAAAGCACTGGATTCCAAATAGATACTAAAACATGGAGATATAAATATGAAGATAGAAAGAAAAATACTTTTCTTTTGAAAAATGTAGGAGAAAATAATTTTGTTGAAGTGTGGCTTATGCTAGCACACAACTTACTATACTAGAAGGGTCTTGTTGCATGACTGGCAGTTTTTGAAAGCAGACATATTAGTAATAAAATCTCCTGCTCTAGAGTATGAAGATTTTAGGTTTTATTTTAAATTGAGCTTCTCCAAAAGGTTCATCTCAAGGAAGTATAAAATGGAATAGTAGTTATCACAAGTCATGAAGGATATGAGGAAGGGAGGGATGGAGAGAGAACAGTTAAAAGGTAGAGGGTGCAGTTGAATAGGATGAATAACCAGTAATGTTCTATAGCACAGAAGGACAACTATAGTTGAAAATAATTCATTTAATATTTCAAAACAACTAGAAGGTTTTGAATTTCCTAAATCCAAGAAATGGTAAATGTCTGAGATGATGGATATGCTAATCATCCTAATCTGATTACACATTGTAAATATGTATTGAAATGTCATACTATATACCATATATATGTGCAATTACTCTGTTGATTAAAAATGAAAATATATTTTAAAAATTTATCCTCTTCCTAAAAATTAACTGAAAAAAGACATAATTTTATTTGAAAGTCCATTAATCATGGAGGATGGTTTTACTGTGATAAGACAATCATTTAGAGGAATAATTGCTACCAGTAGCACTCTGTGATAATTCTTTGTGATCAGTGGAAAACCTGCAGTATGAAATAAGTTTTGAGGTTAAATATTTTTCTGTAGGCTTAACTAAGAAGATTATGTCAATCATTGGTAATATGTTAAGAAAGACTTCAGCTAATGTAAGGGAGGAAAAAACCCTGCCAATCTCAACTCATTTTAAATAATGTTGAAATCATGTTGAATTTGTTTCTAAGTACATCCCTTCCATTTCATACAATAATGTTCCTCAACACTAGGCTGTACTTGAATTTCTCAGAACTTCTCTTTGGTTGCATACCCAGCACATGGTTACTTAGTGGAACACAGCTGGTTCCAGATAAAACAAATTATATGTTTCTTAAAGAGTGTCTTAAAAGCTAAAATAACTTCATTGAGAAAAAAAAAAAATTCTGGATCTGACTACTTTATAGTAGAAGATGTGTTCCTTCAGTTTAAAAGATGACATTCTGCCAAAGTGGATGAATTGTTTTCATTAATGTCACAGCTAAACAATCTGTCTCCATGGATTCCCACTCTTGTTTTTGCATGTGTTCTGTCACTGTCAGCATTACTTCCTGGCACAGGGTCAAAGGCTCATTGCTGGGCAGTGTAAGTCAAACAGCAGGCTGGGGTGAGGAGGAGACCCAGCTGAAGGAGACGGAATGTAGCTTAGAATGTGCTTTCGACCACGAATGACAGAGCAACTGGAGGCTTGAGCAAAAGAGAACTTACAGTTAGTTACAAGGTCAAAATGACAGTGGGCTGATGCAGTCCAGGGAAGTCTCAATCCAGAAGGGCACTCTGGAATACAGTTTCCAAAATGCAGAGTAGTTTAAAAGACACAAGGGAAGTAGGCCAGGTGGTCTGAAGATTCCATCTCATGGATTAAAAGATAGGAAAAATGCTGTTACAGTTTCCATCTTATATGTCCCTCAAAGGCCCATAGGCTAACCAACCTATGGCGATACTGGGAGGTGATACAATCTTTCGGAGGTAAGACCTAGGGGATGGCACTTTGGTCACTGGGAATTGGGGTGCCCTTGAAGGGGATATTGGGACCCCATCCCATTCTCCTCTCCTTTTTTCTTTTTTGTGCCATGGGTGAGCAGCATTGTTCTACCATATGCTCCCTGCCGTGCCATGGTGTGGTATCCTGAGCTGTCATGGGTCCCAAATCAGCCCAGCCAACGTGAAGCTGTGAGCCAAAATGAATCCCTCCTCTCTTTAAGTTGTTTTCTTCCAAGATATTTTGTCGCAGTGACGGGAAACTGACTAACACAGGAACCAAGGCCAGTAGCTAAATAACATGGGCTGGCAAATAAAGGAAAATGACAAATCATAGTTGGAAGTCAGGAAACTCAGGACTGGTCTGGATGCCAGTGCTCATGGGCAAATAATGAAAAACAGGCATCAGGTAAGAAGCTCTGGATATTTTACGTACCTGTAATAAAGGGTGCCAGAAGGTAATTTTGTTTATTGCTTATGTAATAATAGGGATACACATTCTTTACTCTTATCTACTGTGTGTCAGATACTGAGCTGAGCCATCTATACATATTCTTATTTAATTTTCATAATTTTTGTAGAAAGTAATACTATCCCAGTTTAGGGATAAATACATCATGATTTAGAGAAGGTAAGGAATTTACTCTTGATCACACAGCTAATAAGTAACAAAGATCAAAGATTGAAATCAGATTTTGTGACTGTAATCAGTATCCATAGGGCTTGTTTGGTATCTATTGGGACTCCTGGAGGAGCACCAAAATGTGCAGGTGCTCAGATCCTTACATAAAATGGCATAGTCCTTGCATATAATCTTTGCAATTCTCCCCTACACTTCAAATCATCTCTAGGTCACTTATAATGCCTAATAAAATATAAATGTCATGTAAATAGTTTTTATACTATATTACTTAAAGAATAATGACATGTTCAGTCCAGACACTATTTTTAAGAATATTTTTGATCTGAGGTTGATTGAAACCCGAAGACATGGAAGCTGACTGCTCTTGCTTTTGTCTTATGCCAGCATAACTGGGTAGAAGTCATCCAGGTGTTTCCAAACTCCTTATAAAGGAAGCTCAAGAAACTAATGCATGACCTGAACTTGCTGTTCTCAGATAGAATGGAGGAAAGGCGGGAGCTTGGAAGGCCTGGGACAGGGATAGCAGAACCTACAATATTAAATGGAACCTGAAACGAAGCAGAGTGGACAAAATTTGGAATTCAGCCAGTCCCTCGGAACTGGGAACATGATTCCTGTTTTATCTCTTCAGGAAGATTATATTTTTTCCAATCTAAAATTTTATATAATCTATTTCTTAAAAGAACTTTCTGTATTTTTAGTTGTAACTCATATTATCAAAAATTTTTTGTTTTGTTTTGTTTTTAAGGAATTGTCAAAGAGAGGTTGAAATTGTTTATTACTATTGTTTTGCACAGAGGGTCTAAACCACTTCCTTTCAGTATTGCCCCAGGTCCATGACACTGTCTTGGGTAGTTTCTTCTACTTCTGCTCTTTAAGTGTTCAAGGTTGGATTCATAACTTCCCAGGTATTTCTCCCTCCCCACCCCCCCTCGTTTGCGCACACAAATTTAAATGCTACATTAGCAAAATGGCAGATTTTTGGTACACTATTTTGTTAAAATATCTGGTGGTTATTAAACAGATCACCTTTCCTTTGCTATTTAACCTGAAACTAGAATTACTGTAATGCAATTTTAATAATTGCCACAGTTCATAAAACACTAGGAGGAAAAAGATACCAGGCAACTAGCCAAGCATGGAGAACAAGGCTTGCTATAACTACCCAAGGTGAGTTTACCATAAATCACTGGATTTTCAACATAAAATATTCTTGTGCATGAAGTATACATAAATGGTGGTATTCTTATGTTACACATGTACTATAACAGAAAGGTAGTAAACTTAGTTTTGAAAAGCTTTCCAGCCTTTCATTCCAATTTTTGACATTCCTAATGTTAGCCCTTGTTGCTTAAAACACCATCAAGAAAGAATAAGATCCTGAGTACAGACTCAGTTTTATAATTTTCTTATGATCATCATGTGACACTGTAACAGATAGTTGCATACATTTGTCTTCTGGGAGATGATGATTACAGAAGCCTGCATTTATTTGGTACACTGATTATGATATCATCTTTAACCAAAAATTCAAGAAATCAGCATTGCTATTTTTCAACAAAGATAGAAAATAACCTGAAATTACTTGGGCTGCAATTAAGAGAGTTCTATTTTTATTAGAATTTTGCAATAGCTCCAGGAAAATATTTATGGATTTATAGAGCATAATTTTGTTATGTGGACAAAATCCACATAATAACAAAATTAACAAAATTAGAAGATGTTATGTAAAATCATAATTATTAAACCAAAAGCAAGTTATAGTTTGCTGTCAAAGAAAAATTAAACTCTCTACCAAAAAAGAGAATGAGATACAACTATTGATGAATTTACTAGCTACCAAATTCCAAACAGAATAAATGACTTGTTTAATATTACTTAAATGCAATGAATGTTTATGAAAGACCCAACCAATATATCTCATATAATTATTGTATTTATTAGAACGGCAAAGCTGAAAACTCTAATGATTCAACATCCCCAGAAAATTATAGATGCACCCAGATTTACAATAGGGTTACATCCTGACATGACCACCAGAAGTTGCAAATGCATTTAATATACCTAACTATCAAATGACAGTTTATCAGCACAGTGCACTGTGGAGCACAGGTTTGTTTACCATTGTGATATTGTGGCCTTGTAGGAGCTGTGGCTCATTGCCACTGCCAAGCACTGCAAAGTAGTATACAGCATATCAGTAGCCCCAGAAAAGTAAAAGGTCCAACTCCCAAGTACTATTTCTGCTGAATGCTATCACTTTCACAGTATTGGAAAGTGAAAAATTCATTGTCAAACCATTGTGAGTTGGGTCTGTAGGAGGAACCAAGCAGTTCTCCAATGGAATGAATTAACTGAGGCCCAGGTTTGTATGAGAGGAGATCAAAGCACATTGTTTTCTTTGTTTGCTTGGTTTTATTTTCAGTGAGTACAAGGGTGGAGGTACAAATGGGGATAGGGGAAATGTGAAGGCATTCCTGTTACTTATGTTCTAGGCAATCAAAAGAAGTACTTTGCACACATTTTAACAAGGGCTGGGGGAGCAGAAAATCAGGCAGGATGGCCACATGCAGCCTTAGAGATGAATATACATTCTTCACAGAGCACATCTGTCTCCATTACCTACTATCTAAAATGATTGAATTGAAAAGAAAATACAGAAGACCTCCTAGCCTTTCTTCATCCTTAAAGTCAGCTTTAATGATATGCCTTCTCCTATTAAACAAAGTAAGGATAGGAATAAATATATTTGTAGGCTTTATAATATGATCTTTAAAAAATAAGGCGGACATAATTCAATATGGTGCCATTATGTTTGATCTTACATAAGGTCTATGCTCGAATAAGGAAATTATAACTTCATTTAGAAAATTAGGATTTTCTTAGGTAGAACATTTGTGCCTTGGGATCTAGTGCTTAGTAACAACTTCTCAGGTGGAAGATTCTAGAACCAACTTGACTTTCTACCTCATTAATTGACATTTCTAGCACAGTTTTGGCAGTACTTGGAGCTATATTTTCTGGATGAAAGGTAATCAGGTCTGCATAAAACTTTGTTACAGTTGTTAGTGTTACACAATGGCCTTTAGATATGAATCTATATTGTCATAGAGAAAAGAAAGAAAATAAATTTTTGCTTTATATTGCTGAAGTAGCCTGGTGATAAAATAAATGGGAAAAAACTATTCACATCATTTTAAGCTATTTTATTTAAATGTCCAGAATATTCTCACTAAATTTTCCTGAGATTGAAGGAGAGCATTCACACTGCTCACAGATTTAATATAAGCTTTGAAAATTATGGCAAAAATATAAATTTAACTTCTTCTTTGTCATTTATTACATCCCAAATACCTCATTCTTTATCATTCAGTATCAATATTTTCCTAAAGAATACAGTATGACTACATTTAGCTCAGATTGCTTCATTGCTATTTTAAAAGTAAGGCATTTTGCAAAAAAAGAAAAGAAAAGAAAGAAACTCACTCAGAAATTCCAAAAATTTTATCACAAGTAATAAACCAGTCTCATCTTCTCTATCTTATATTCAAATCTCTCCTTTTGAAGGTAAAAGAATTAATGTTAGTGTGCATTTTACATATTTGACACTGAGCAGATATTTTCCAATCTCTTTTCATCTTTTCATTTTTTCCATTAGATGTTATATTCTTTCAACATAAAGCAAAAAGGAAAATAAAGTAACTAGTGAGAAAAATTCTGAAAAACTAAAAATTGACATTTAAGAATTTTTCCTGAAGGAAAAGATCACTGGAACTACATATTAAAGAGTCAATCATATTTCCTAGAAAAATCAACAAAAATGTCTATGATAAGCAGCCTCTACATAGGCTTCAGTGACCCCTCATTTCCTGGTGCTCATGTCCTTATATTTTCCTCTCCTCTTGAGTGTGGGACTGGATGTAGTATGTCCCTTCCAATAAATAGAAGTCAGCTTCCAAGATTACTTTGCACAAAGAATGTAACATATTATTTCCTCTCTTTCTCCTCCCCTCCTTTCCCCCTTTACCAACTATGGGAAAAAATAAGCTTCTATGTTATATATGGTCCTAGGTAGAGGCTACTTCTAAAGAGAACTGGTATATTCAGCCAATAGCCAGTGAAGAATTGAGATCTGCCAACAGTTACATGAGTGAAATCAGATTTGGGTCTGCTGAGGCTGAGAAAAGTCTACTCCCTAGACAAGCATTGAGGTGATTGCAGTCCCTGTCAACACCATCACTGAAGCCTTGGGAAGACTCCAGATTCAGAGGCATCCCTTAAGCTGAGTGTGGATTCCTGAACCATAGGAACCATGAGATAATAAATGTTAGTTCTCTTAAGCTGCTGAGGAAAAGGTAAATGACACAGGAATAATATCAGAAGATGTGCAGGTAAAATTATTGAGCAGTCAGAAAAAATATACTATATGATTTTAGGAAAAATATAAAACATATTGTAAACCAATTTTTTAAAATAACACCTTATTTAAATAAGACAGGAAATGCAATCTATGAATTTTATTAAAACATATGAGAAATATTTTAGGTTTTTTTCTAACTTTAACACACAAAATATATCAAAACATAACATTATACTCCATAAATATGTATAATTATTATGCAATTAAAAATTAAAAGAAAAATTCATGCTGAAGAGTCACTTTTTACTGTGTAAAAATGTCCTGTTATTATTTGACTTTTCTAGGAAGCATTCTTACATCCATTTCCATACTGTACTCTCCAGAAATTGTCCAGCTGATGATCTCCTGGAAACCTAGAGCCAATTAGTTCTGTAGTTTGGACTTACACAAGGAGATTGGTGTTTATTTCTCCATTTCCAACACTAGAAGTGAAATATAAATTAAATCAAATGAACAAATTAAAAAAAAATGGAGACATAATTTTCCAACCAAAGTGGAAAAGTCTTCTGATTCATAACACATTGAGTAGTTTACTCAGGAGGATTTTGCCTTGGTACTGAGAATAATTTTCGCAATGCTGAGACTATTCTGGTCCTGCCTGACAAATCTTAATAGTAACATCCAATAGTATCCAATGGTTTCCATGTAACTTAGTAGTATCCCAAAAGAAAGTTCAAGAATACTTACAAAATACAACAATATCTTGCATCCAACAGGTAAAATTCTTAAGTTTCATCAATCAAATGTAGAGAAGAAAGAAAATATAACCCAAAATGAGTAGAAGAGTTGATGAACAAAAACTGATTTAGAAACAACACCAGGGTTATAAACAGCAGGTGAGGACATTGTAATGGTCATTAAAACTATTTTCTATATGTTCAAAAGATAAGTAGAGACATGAAAGTTTTGTTTAAAGTTACAAATTAGATTTCCATAGAAGAAAGCTATATTTGAGATGGAAGTACACTGAGTAGGATTAGAGCCAGTTAGATATTGCAGAATGAAAATTAATAAACTGGGAAACATAAAATAGTAGGTTCCAAAGTGAACACAGAGAAAAAGTGAAACACAGAGAAAAAAGGGAATTAAGGCAAATGAATAGAGCATTAGTGTGTTCTGAACGGCCCTCCAATACCCTAATGTATGTGTAACTGGAATCACCAGAGGAGGGAAGCAAAAAAACTTCTTTTCATTAAATTATTTTATTTATTGTACACAATGGTGTACAACTTTTCATTTCTCTGGTTGTACATGATATAGAGTCACAACATGTGTATAATCACACATGTACATAGGGTAATGATGCTTGTCTCATTCCATTATCGTTCCTTTCCCCCACCCCAACCCCACCCCTCATTTCCCTCTATACAATCCAACATTCCTCCATTCTTTCCTTATTCCCTGCATCCCCCTGTTATGTATCAGCATCTACTTAACAGAGAAAAATATTCAGCCTTTGGCATTTTGGGATTAGTTTATTTCACTTAGCATGTTATTCTCCAACACCATTCAATTTACCTGCAAATGCCATCATTTTTCTTCTTTATGACCAAGTTATATTCAATCGTGTATATATACCACAGTTTCTTTATCCATTCATCTATTGAAGGGCATCTAGGTTGGTTCCACAATCTAGCTGTTGTGAATTGAGCTGCTAAGAACATTGATGTGGCTGCATCACTGTAGTATGCTGATTTTAAGTCCTTTGGGTAGAAACCTAGGAGTGGGATAGCTGGGTCAAATGGTGGGTCCATTCCATGTTTTCTGAGGAATCTCCATACTGCTTTCCAGAGTGGCTGCACCAATTTGCAATCCCTCCAGCAAGGCATGACTGTATCTTTTTCCCCACATCCTTGCCAACACCTATTGTTGTTTGTATTCTTGATAATAGCCATTCTAATTGGGGTGAGATGAAATCTTAGGGTGGTTTTGATTTGCATTTCTCTAATTACTAGAGATGTTGAACATTTTTTCATTTATCTGTTGCTCACTTGTATATTTTCCTCTCTGAAGTGCCTGCTCAGTTCCTTTGCCCATTTATTGATTGGGCTATTTGTATTTTTGGTGTAAAGTTTTTGTGTTCTTTATAAATTCTGGAGATTAGTGTTCTATCTGAAGTGTGTGTGGCAAAGATTTTCTCCCTTTCTGTAGGCGCTCTCTTCACATTGTTGATTGTTTCCTTTGCTGAGAAAAATCTAGTTATCTCATACTAGACAAAGGTGCCAAAAACATACAATGGAGAAAAGATAACCTCTTCAACAAATGGTGCTAGGAAAACTGAAATCCATATGCAGCAAATGAAATTAAACCCCTATCTCTCACCCTGCACAAAACTCAATGGATCAATGACCTCGGAATTAGACCAGAGACCCTGCACCAAATAGAAGAAAAAGTAGGCCCAAATCTTCATCATTTTGGCTTAGGACCAGACTTCCTTAACAAGACTCCCAAAGCACAAGAAATAAAAGCAAGAATCAATAAATGGGGTGGATTCAAACTAAAAAAAATCTTTTTAAAGAAATAGTATTCAGGGTTGAGGTTGTATAGCTCAGTGGCAGAGCACTTGCCTAGCACGAGTGAGGCACTGGGTTCAATCCTAAACCACACATAAAAACAAAATAAATGAAATAAATTGTGTCGATCTACAACTAAAAAAGTATTTAAAAAACAGTGGTCAGAAATTTATAGGTTTGACAAAAAAAGGAAGTTTACTGATCAAAGTTGAATTTACTCTCAAGCAAAAACAAAACAAAACAAAAAATCAAAAATCATACCAAGATAGATTATAAGAAAAATTCTCAAAAGCAAGTGATAAAGAAAAACATTATATAAATATGCAGATAAAAGGCATATTCCATTCAGAATAACAAAGAATGACAACATATTTCTCATTGGAAACAATGCAAATAAGAAGACATGGGAAATACAGATTTAAAATAAAAGAAAACACAAATTTCTAACCTAGAATTCCATAGCCAGGAAAAAATACCTTTCCAAAATAATGGTGAATGTCTTTTCCAGACTTAAAAGAATGAAAGACTTCATCACTGGAAGATGTGCCCTACAGGAAATATTGAAGAGAGTCTTTTGAAGGAAGAAAATATTGCCAAATGGAAATCTAGGAATGAAGAACATTGAGCTTGATAATTCTATAAGGTTATTTTCCTCTTATTTAAACTCTTTAAAAAATCATTGCTTACATACAAACAATAATAGTATCAGGATGTTTTAACATATTTAAAAGTAAAATATATGACAATAATAGCACAAAGATCAAGAAGGAAGTAATAAACATATAATGTTGAAAATGTCTAATAACATAAGTAAAATGACATAATATTACTTGAAGGTAGACTATCAGAAATTAAAAGATGCTTGTCTTGAATTCTGAGGCAACCACTAAAATAACAAAACAATGAGTTGTTCTTACTAAGTAAAGAAAGGAATTCAAATAGTATCTGTGATGGTTAATTTCATTTGTAAACTTGGCTAAGACACAAAATTCACATCAAACATTATTCTTATTTCTATAAAGGTATATTTTTATATCATTAATATTTAAATTAGAAGACCCAGTAAGCAGATTGACCTTCATAATGTGAGCTAGCCTTGTCTACCCAGTTAAAGACCATAATAAATAAAATACTTACTTCCCCAACAAAGAAAGCATTGTGAACAGATTACTTTTAGATTTAAACAGCAATATGAATTCTTTCCTGCATCTATAGTCTGTCTGCATGTGTGTGTGTGTGTGTGTGTGTGTGTGTGCAGGGCGGGGGGCATGCACATGAGTATGTGTGAATATACATATACTACACATACATACTTACTCATGAATACATTCTATTGAGTCTATTTTGCTGGAGGACCCCAATACACAGTAACAGAGTATGGTAAAGTATTCCAAAAGAAAAGATGAAAGAAAGAAAGAAAGAAAGAAAGAAAGAAAGAAAGAAAGAAAGAAAGAAAGAGGGAGGAAGGAAGGAAAAAAGAGGAAGGAAGGAAGGAAGGAAGGAAGGAAGGAAGGAAGGAAGGAAGGAAGGAAGGAAATAAGAAAAAGAAAGGAGAAGGGAAAAAAGTACAAATGGGAAATGAAGAGTGGATGAGAAAAATTGATAACGAAGAATAAAAGGATAGATTTAGACCTAACCATAGTAATACTCAAACTAAACACAAATCATCTAAATATTCTCATTAAAAGGGTTGTCAAACTGTATTTTTAAAAAAGTATGATCAAATGTTATACTCTCTACAAAAAACATATTATAATAATAAAGACACAAACAGGTCAGAAGAAAAGAAAAAAGCATGGAAAAAAATCCTACCAAAAAATCATACCTGCTAAAACTAACTAACCTAAGAATAATGGGTCACTAAAATAATGTTTGAATAAGTAGATTTCAGATATTATTTATGCATTGAATAACAGATTAAAAACACATGAAGCAAAAGTTGATGCAAATGTCAGGAGATACAGATCAATCTAAATTTATACCAGAAATTTCTTTGGATATTTCACACATATGTGTAAACAAGATAACAGTTGACATAATGGATATGCTGAAGGAAAAGATCAAAGGTACATTGAAAATATTTTGAATTTAATGAAATTAAAAACACAAGATAACTTAAAAAAATTGGGGGGAAGATTTATCTCACTAAATCTGTCTGTTAGAGAAGAAAAACATCTCAAATACTTTATTTAAGCTTGTATTTAAGCAGCTAGGAAAAGTAAAGCAAATTCAATTCAATACATAGAATAAAGAACTGGTAAAGATCACATCTATAGTCAATGGCATAGAAAAGAGGAAAACATCAAAACATCAATGACATTGCAAAAGCTGTTTATTTCAGAGTATCTGTAAAGTTAATAAACTGCTAGTCAGATAGATCAAGAAAAAAATAGAGACAGAAATGATAAACAACAGGAAGAAGAGATCATCATCATTTTTATAGACAATGAAAGAACAATAAGAAATTAATATGAAAAACTTGACTCCACTAAATTCAATAACAGCTGACATGAACAAATGCCTTGAAACACATAAAACTACTAAATCCCATTCAAGAAGAAATACATAATCTGAATAGTGTAGAAAATACCTGGAAAAAGATTTGATGAAGGATGTATAAATCCTTTCTAATGAACACAGAAAACCTGTGGCTGATGTTATGCAAGGGTGGGGGGAGTTTTAGAGATGGTATAATTTTGGACTTAACGGCTTGGTGATCACAGGTAGGGAGGTAGTAGAAGACAATATCAAATGTGGGTGAATTGGGAGACCTCCAAATAAGATGGAAAATAAAGCAACAGTTTAATTAGAGAAAGAATTAATGGGAAGAATTGGAATATAAGGAAATGTACCCACAAAAGAAAACAAGCCAGCATAAAACTACTTTCTGGAATCCACTCCATTAAAAATTTAAATGAAGTTGCAAATCTGTGTGTCTCAAAAGCTACAATAGTACAACTAATAGTTTTGAGTCCTTACTACAAGCCAGGTATAATGCCAAGTGCTTTGCAGGCCTATGGTTCAATTATTCCTTACATTTTGGAGATAAGAAAATGAATATTCAGAGGATTAAGATAACATTTCCTAAGTAAAAAGATTGTGAATTCTCAGACAAATTAGAAGATGATGATCACAACAATGACAAAAAGAAAATCAACTTAGATTGTGGTAGCAACTTGATGTTCACTCTTATTTAATACTCACCATACCTTATGAGACAGGCAGTATTTTAACTTTATTTTACAGATCAGAAAAAAGACACTTAGGGCTTAAGATTTTTTCCCAAACTCACCAATGTTTGTCTACTTTTATCATTCTAGGAACACATGAGGGAAGACAGTCTACTTGGACTAGACTTTTGCACTGGATTGGGAGATGAAGCATTTTTACAACCAAGATAGTGAATTGTGGAAGGCAGCTTTTCATTGGTCGGCTGTGACCATAGCATCTGACAAGACAATTTAGAGGAATAAATGTTTTTCTCCTCCTTTCAGAGAATTCACTCCATGGTTGACCAGTTCCAAGGTAGATGGATTATCATGGAAGGGTGTAGCAGAGGAAAGCAGCTCAGATTATGGCAGCTGAGAAGCAGAAAGAAAATGAAAGAGAAGAGTCAGTGACAAGATAGAGTATCCAAGGACATGCCCCAAGGGAACAACTTCCTCCATCTGCTTGCCATTGCCACCCCATAGTAAATTGAAATTCTTAATCCATCAAATAGATTAATCCAATAATGAAGTTATTGACTTCTATTTTCACTATTTCAACACTGTGACCAAAAGAAGAATTTTAGAGAAGGAAAGGTTTATTTGGGGTTCAGTTTCAGAGGTCTCAGTTTATAGATGATGGACTCTGTGGCTCTGGTCCTGAGGTAAAGCGAAACATCATGGCAGAAAGGTGTGGTGGAGGAAAGCAGTTTAGGACATGGCACCAGGAAGCAGAGTGAGGGCTCTGCCCACCAGGGACAAAATATGTGCCCTAAAGGTATGCCCCAGTGATCTACCTCCTCCAGCCACACCTTACCAGCCTACAATTATCACTCAGTTAATATCAATCAGCAGATAAATTCACCAATTAGGTTTAGGCTTTGGCAATCCAATAATTTCACCTCTGAACTGTCTTGCATTGTCTCATGCATCACTTTTGGGGTACACCTCATATCTTAACCATAACAGCTTCACAAGGCAACCTTTTAAGCTCTGTATATTCCCACCTTGCTTAACACATTAGCTTTTGTGGGGGACATTCCAGATCCAAACTATACTGTGAGTTTTTAAAATTATGTATGTTTTCAGGCAAATGTTACATTAATCATTTTAAGCACATTTTCCAGATACAAAAATAAATGTGGTCACATACGCAGCAAGTTTTGTAATTATTTACTCAATATTAAACTGAGGATTTTACTAGAGACCTAGGCAGAAGTGCAGTCTAGTTATTTAGAAGGGTATTTTTTCATAAAGACAGAAAAGAAAAAATAACAATATTATTGGTTGATGAATGATTATTGATTACCTGCAGTATGGTAGGTACATTGGGCAGGGAGATGAAATTCAATCACAAACTTTGAGAAGTGTAATAATCTCAATTTTACAAATAAAGAAACTGAAGTTTGAAGTGATGGATTTCCTTTCTGAAGATAATTTGGCTAGTAGATAGAGTGGGGATTTGAATTTGGGTTGGTCTGCATTTGGATTTTAGATTTCTATGGTATTATAGTACTTTCTAAATGAAGATTTTGCTTCATAAGGTAGGTTTCTCTTCAAAAGGAACAATTCCTTCAAGTAAGCTCAAAAGGAAGTGGTGGACTGCTTTAAAATCACAGAAAGAAGCATACTATGGTCAGGCAGGACTTTAAAAATCTTTTTTTTTTTTTGGAATGATAAAAATATTTATTTAATCTAGAAAAAGTTAAGAAAAGAGAAGACATAGAATAGTGTGGCTCAAATATACAACAAATAATAAAAATATAGATTTAAACATAAATGTATCTGTACTTAAAGGTAAAAATGAAATTCTAGAATTAGTTCACAATTATCTAGAAAAATAACTTGTATGCAATTTATAAGAAACATTTATTAAATATGAGAATAAAGAAAAAATTAAGGGATTAAAGCAGATATATCATGCATGCACAAAATAAATGAAAGCTGCTGTGGGCATAGTATTATTAGCAAAGTATACTTAAAAACAAGACTGGAGATAGGGTGGGATGTTTGATAGGTAATTCGTTGAGTTTATGAGCCCAAAATATGTAATTATCATGGAGTCTTATGACCTAATAATATAGTATCTAAATACATAAAGCAAATTGATTGAACTAAAAAGAGAAGTAAACACATCTATAATCAAAGTAGGAGAGTTTAGCATTTACTCTCTTATCTGTTAGGACAGGGTGACAAAATGTCAGATAAGACAATCAAGATTGGAACTCAACAATGTCTCACTAACATAAATAGAACCCTGTACCTAGAATTGATGAATACATAGTCTTTTCAAATGGACATGTGACTATTTTCTAAACCATACAGCAGGTCTCATGAACTTTGAAGGATTAATAGCATTCAAAATATTCTCTTTCATAGAGAAAACAGATCTGCAACATAAAGGTAATTGATGAATCATCCAGTGTTTGCAAATTAAGGAAAACACATTTCATCTCTATCATTTTGTATTTGCTAAGAGTAGCTTGGTGGCATAACATATGGTCTATTTTAGAGAGGGATTCATGAGCTGCTGAGAAGAAAGTGTATTTGCTTATTGATAGATGGAATATTCTATATATGTCTGTTAAGTCTAAGTTATCGATTGTGTTATTGAGTTCTATGGTTTCTTTGTTCAATTTTTGTTTGGAAGATCTGTCCAATGGTTAGAGAGATGTTAAAGTCACCTAGTATTATTGTGTTGTGGTTTATTTGGTTCCTGGAATTGAGAAGAATTTGTTTGATGTACATGGATGCGCCATCGTTTGAAGCATAAATGTTTATGATTGTTACGTCTTGCTGATTTATACTTCCCTTAAGCGTTATAAAATGTCCTTCTTTATCCTTCCCAATTAATTTTGGCTTGAAGTCTGCTTTATCTGATATGAGGATGAAAAGCCCTGCTTTTTTACTGAGTCCATGTACATAGTATGTTTTTTCTCATCCTTTTACCTTTAATTTGTGGATATCTTTTTCTACAAGATGAATCTCTTGAAGGCAGCATGTTGTTGGGTCTTTCTTTTTAATCCAATCTGCCAGTCTATGTCTTTTGATTGATGAGCTCAGGCCATTAACATTCAGGTTTATTATTGAGATATGATTTCTATTCCTGGTCATTTTGGCTTATTTTTGGTTTTTAACTTGACTTGGTTTCTCCTTTATTTGGCTATTCCCTTAGGGTAATTCCTCCCTATGCTGACTTACATTGTTGTTTTTCATTTCTTCCTCATGGGATATTTTGCTGAGAATGTTCTGTAGTGCTGGCTTTCTATTTGTAAATACTTTTAGCTTTTGTTTATCATGGAAGGATTTTATTTCATCATCAAATCTGAAGGTAAGTTTTGCTGGGTAAAAGATTCTTGGTTGGCATTGATTTTCTATCAGAGCTTGAAATATGTTGTTCCAGGTCCTTACTTTTAGGGTCTGGGTTGAGAAATCTTCCAGCTGTATTGGTTTTCCCCTGAATGTAATCTGATTTTTTTCTCTTTCAACCTTTAAAATTCTATATTTTGTATGTTAGATATTTTCATTATAATGCGCCTTGGTGTGGATCTATTGTAATTTTGTACATTTGGTGTCCTGGAAGCCTCTTTATTTTATTTTCCATTTCATTCTTCAGATTTGGGAAATTTTCTGATATTATTTTGTTGAATAAATTATTCATTCCTTTGGTTTGTATCTCTGTGCCTTCCTCAGTCCCAATAATTCTTAAATTTGATCTTTTCATGATATCCCAGAATTCTTGCAGGTTTCGTTCATGAATTCTTACCATCTTCCCTGTTTGGTCCACTTTGTTTTCAAGATTAAATATTTTGTCTTCAATGTCTGATGTTCTGTCTTGCAGATGATCTAGCCTATTGATTATGCTTTCTATTGGGTTTTTAATTTGGTTTATTGTTTCCTTTATTTCAAGGATTTCTGGGGTTTTTTCCCCAGAATCTCTATCTCTTTATTGAAATGATCTTTTACTTCCTGCATTTGTTCTTTTAAATGTTGATTGGTGCAATCATTTGTTGCCTGCATTTGCTCCCTTATCTCATTGTTTGCTTCTCTGATCATTTTAATTATGTGCATTCTGAACTCCCTTTCTGACATTTTTTCTGCCATGCCATCATTGGATTCTGTTGATATAGCATCTCAGTTTGTTTGGGACACTTTCTTCCCTTGTTTTCTCATGTTGTTCACATATCTTCCTCTCTAGCAGTGAGAATCTCAGGTATTGCAGCCCCCCTCCCCTAGACTTATACTGTCCCTGCAGGTTTCCAATACCTCACCTTGAAGTGAGAGATCAATTATTAGCAGCACACCATACAGACAATATGCATCCTTAACTCAAAGTTTCCTTTTTAAGATATTAACTATATTGTCTTAATAAATAGAGATGATGAGTTTGATTATTATCTACAGTTTAGCCAATGGGTTTGAATAAGGACCACAATTTCTAAGGATGGACAAAGAGGATGAGGTGGGGTGTAGGATATACCATTACTGAGAAAAGAAGTGTGTCTATAGAAGTACTATGTCATAGGAGTAATGACACAAGAATTAAAAGAAATTGGTTGTTAGCATGAGAAAGGGGAGAGTCTCCAAGGAGACAGATTAGAGGAAAAGAGAGAGAGTGAGAAAGATATTAATAAAAGAAAAGAAAGTAGGAATAATAGTAGATATAATAGGAATAATCATAATATTATTAATAATAAAGTAAAAAAATCTGCAATAAAACTGTACTGTACTGTTCAAACCTCCTAGTCTTCAGTAGCCTGATGTCTGGAAGGAATTTGATAATGTGGTATCCCAAGAAGGGTGCTGCCCCTCTAGGTAAGGTGGCCTCCTGGTGGGGTATAATCCCTGCTAGTTGGCAGAGGCCCCCCCATGTATTGTCAGATGGTCAACCACTGCCCGGGCACTGGACCATGGACTGGGACCAGGCCAGGCCTCCCTGGTGCGGAAGTCTCACACAGCTCTGCTGGGCTGGACCTGGGCCTCTAGGCTGGGCCTCCAGGCATGGAAGTCTCATGTGGGGGCTCTGGGCTGGCCTCCTCAGTACAAAAGTCTCCCACAGGTGCACTGACTGAGCCTGATGTCTGTCTCTGGGCCAGCCTCCCCAACCTGGAAGTCTTACACAGCTCTTCTGGGCTGGGATGAACTTAGGTCTCTGGGCCGGGCCTCCTGGTGCAGAAGTCTCACACATCTGCCAGGACTTTAAAATTCTTAATGAACCATGAGTGAAAGCATTATTCTTGTGCTTTGGGCACTGAGACTATTATCCAGAAAACTTTAACAGACTGGTTTAAACCAATTCAGCCAAAGTTTTACAAGTCAAATAAGAAGCATGAATATAGTGCACTTAGTATTTTATGTTTGCTTTATAGTTGATCTTGTTTGACTTATTTATACCTGTTTATGTTTATTTAAATGAAACATATAATATGAAACATAAAAAAATCACATTTTATTAATTAGTGGGGGAATGTCCTCTCTCATCATAGCTGTGGGATCAGAATTGCTGAGGGTTTTTATCCTTAGTTTTACCATCCTTGGACACATCCAAGTGCTAACATTTGGAGATTAAAAAAAAAAAAAAAAAAAACCCTGTCACTAAGTACCAGCAAATTGGAAAAACAAAAATCTGGAAGAAAGTCCTGAGTCTTTGGGGAGGTGCCAAAGCTTCAAACAGTGATAGAAACATTACTGTGATCATATGGCAGAAATCCAAATGCTATTAAGCACGGATCCAGATAAGAAAATGGGATGTCTTCAGGTTTCAGTGTTTTGGAGACAAAATTTCCTCCTCAAAATCTCTTAGCTGACACTTCAATTGCTGAGCTCTGTGTCCTGCAAATCTTTGTCTAAGCAGGAAATCCAATCTAATTAATCTAACAGTCATTGTAAAATTAGCCATGTTTATTACTCTTCAGTTACAATAGTATATCTACTTAATGGTAATTAGATAGGTTTTTATATGCATTTTATATGCATTTCCAATAGCAACAACTTAAAGCATAGCTTTAAGGTCAAGACAAATATTAGAAATAAAGAGCCTTAATTCTCTTCTGTTTTCATGTACATATCAAATCATCTCATTTCCACTATTAGTTAAATATACAAGATAAAGAAAAAATGTATATAAAATGTTCAATAACAAAGATATGTCAGAAGATATTAAGAATTAATTACTAAATTAAGTAAATATTAATCACAGTAAATAATTTTATTTTTGACTAACATAAATATGCAAACTTAAAAAAATGTGGATAATTTAAGAAAGTAGATCTAAACATATTCTAAAATATTCTAATATATTTTGAAAAATATATATATTTGTTCTCTTGTGCTCAATTTTAGATAGCTTTAAGATGGTATTCTAAGCTCAGCATACATAAGCACTAATGCTATATGCAATGGTAACTTAAATTGTCTTTCTTTAGAGCATTCTTCAAAGAAACTTTAATATATGTATCTTTGCTTTTTTTCACATTTTATTTTAGAAATCTTCACTGAGTGTTATACTTTCTTCGTGACATCCAACACTTTATTTTCTCAAGTGATTCTATAGCTTTAGAAAGGACACAATCCAATCTCTTATAAAATGGCCTTTGTTATAAAAAATGTCCTCATTTCCTTCTGTAGAAAAGACTCACTAAAAATAAACCTAGCTCTCTTGTTGCTTTCCCATCTTTCCCATCCTCTTCACAGACTCTCTTCTTTCTCCTGGTGATTGGGAGTCATACAGGCAGATTTCTTTCACTGTCTTTGAAAAGTGTTTTCATTGTTTACAGTGCCATCTCTAGAGATGACATATTTTCCATTTTAAATAATAAATATTTGATTTTCAATTCTTGGATTTTTCCCCATGCCCAGTCATTTTCCCAGACTGCTGACTCAAAAGATTAAAAAATAAAATATATTGAGATCTTCACATTCTTAGCAATAAACTGTAATGGTTGCTATTAAGTGGGGCAAGTACTGTATTTAGTTCACTCAGCACCCATTACGATTGTCTTTTTCTCTTGTCTCTATGGTGGGAGCTGGAAAAGTACATCTTAAAATCCCAGCCTCTTTTGAAGGCGCTGGAGATACAAAGTGAACAAAGAAATAGTGTCGGTAAGAGGTAAACTGGTGAGTGGGCTTCTAAAGGACACAGAGAGGTGTGATCATGAGGAAGCGGAGGCACAGGGGCTGTGGGAGCACAGAGAAGTACTGTCCACTGGCCACGTACTTCACACCCACTGTCTCAGGAGGTCATGCTGATACGTGTCACAAAGCATGTCGCACAGCATGGGTTTTGACGTGAGAGGGAAGTAGGTGCCTAATCTTAAAAGGAGGCCAGCAATCATTACAGAACAAGATTCCCAACTCCCAACTCATCATCTTTCCTCCATATTAATTTCTCCTTTAAAACATTCTGCCAACAGATCTTTGGTGTCATCTTGAGTTTACTTTTTCCTTCCTCACATCCAGGCTACTACTATTCATTTTGTTGGTTCTTCCTTGGTACTTGTACTATATATTTTTCTTCTGATTTCTTTCATTTTACTACCAAAACTGCATTAGCCAAAGATCTTATCACCCCCTTCATTATTGTTATAATAATTTTCTGTGCATCTTTTGGATTCAAGTGTCTCCTTCTAGACCCACTTCTGTCCTTCTTTGTGACTTTTTCCCAGTGATCTCACAAATGTTATGTATTACCTATTGTGCATTGGATTGTTATTCCAATTCATCACTACTTCCTTGTTTCCCATGGAACTCTGTAGTGCCTCCCCCTGTAGGTTTTTGAAAAGCCTTTCTGGTGACCTATTTTAGCAACAGAATGTGGCAGAAGTGAAGGTGTAGAAGTTATTTCTGAGCCAAGGCCTTCAGTGGTATCATATACTCCTGTGGCCCTATGTCTTTGTGATCCATCATGAGAATGAGATGCTCCTGGTAACCACTGCACCTTCAGGCTGAGCCCTAGAATAATGACATGTGGAGCACCCACAGCCCAGCCGGGCCCAGCCAAGGTTATCCCAGATCAGCAGGGACACAGCCTACTGGCAATCTTGTGAGCATGAAAATCAATGTTTGCTTTGCAAGTCACTGAAATTTAAAGGTTATTTGTTACAGAAAAACTGATTCATATATTGCCCATTTAACAATGTGTAAACTTCCTGGGCTTGTGCTTGAAGGTCAAGAAGATTTTTGCCTCATCTGCTTTCCCAGTCTCAATTTTGCTACTGCATGAACAGGAGGCAAATGGTCCACTCACCACATCACAAATACACACTAGTGGTCCTGCTTATGATGCAGTCTCTTTGTCAAACTATATTTCTTTCAAAGCTGTGCTTGAAAATTTGTTCCACATAGTCTATTTACTGGCCAGAAATTGGTGCTCTAAGATTCAGGCTGTATCATTCACTCAATCTTTATTGAAGATATGCTATGTTTTTGCTAGTCTCATGTATTGCTGAGACTTTTTGTGTTTAATGATAGAAGTATGGGAATGGAGGAGATTCTAAGACATGGTAATGAACCTGGGCTTGACTGGTCCCATCCTTACCAGAGATGGATTTGGTCTTTCAGTGAGTTGTTTTCTTTTGTTTTTTGGTACCGGGGATGGAATCCAGGAATCCTCTACTTCTGAGCTACATTCCCAGTCCTTTTAAAAATTTTTATTTTAATTTTGAGACAGGGTTACCTTAAGTTGCCAAGACTGGTTTTGAACTTGCAATCCTCCTACTCGTGCTCTTGAGTTGCTGGGATTATAGGCATGCATCAACACACATGGTGGTTAATTATTCTCTATGTGTCTCCATTTTTAATTTTTAAATTGGGAATAAAAATACCAATTTTAAAGGGGATTCATAAGGAATAAATGTCATAATTTGTTTTAATCTCTGAATATAGTGCCAGTCACGTATGGGGAAGTAGAAGCTACTTGTAAATAATATTATTGATTTCTTTAAAATCCCTGAAGATAAAGAACAGTGTTTATAACTTTTAAAATCCCTATCACTTACTACCAAGTAGTGAATATTTTCTGCTCTACTGTATCTACTGTATTTGTTACTTAAATATTCAATTTTGTGCATATAATAATACTAAAATGCTTTTGATAAGGTAATAATTAAAATGCTTACATGCAGCCCTCTTACCCTACTCAAAAATTATATCACAATTTCTCTTAATAATATTTCATTGCACAGAACAATTGTTCATTTATTCAATACCATTAATAGGATTTGGGGGCACTGGGAGTACACAGTGAGAAGTAATATCAAACCCCCTGCCATCATGATTTAATCATTTGGTTTCAGAGACACATAATGAACCCAAAAGAGTATGAAGTAATATCAAGGTATGATAATTGTTACTAAGAAAAATATAGATAGGAGGGTAGACATAATGGAATGACAGAGACAGTTCTTTAGATTGGATAGACGAAGGACTCTATGAGGTCAGCATTTTAGTGGAGACTTAATGAAGAGAGGGCTGAGATGGCAAAGCCTGAATGAAGACAGGGAATAGAAGATGGGAAAACCCCAAGAAAGTGAAAAGAGCAGCATGACTAGAATGGTGACCTGGGTTTAGGATTGTGAGAGGTTAAGGCAGAGAAGAAAGGGGCAGGGTGATGAAGAGCCCTGCAGGCCCTCATTAGGCTTTGGATTTTATTCTGCATTTGATGGGATGCTGTTGGAGAATGTCCAGTGGGAGAGTGTTTTAATCCTGTTTGTACTTCGGAAGATTAACATGGCTGTTGTGCAGAGGGTCAGTGTTAGGTGGGGACAAGAATAGGGAGATCAAGTAGGAGGTCAATGCAGGAGCCAAACTGAAAGATGATGGTAACTGGGTTGTGGTGGTAATTGTGAAAATACGATGACGTGATAAAATGGAATGGATTGGGAGTGGGGAAAGAGAGAGGCCAGGCATTGAGGCTTTTACCATGAAACTTTGTGAATGATGTGCCATTTACAGAGGAAGAAAATAATGGAGGGAAAGCAATTTTGGGGAGTGTTGAGATAAAAAATATTTATTTTTTGACAACATGAAATGTCTATAAGAAATATGAGTAGAGGTGGGTGTCAAAAATGAATATGGAATTCAGGGAAAAGTCTTGACTGAAGGCATAATTTTGAAGGCATCAGCATGTACTACCAAGAGTAAAGAAAAGTGTGTGGCATTGAGCATTGGGTACTTCAAAGTTGGGTACTTCAAAATAAGCCAGAAAAGTAGACTAAGAAGATGAAGCCATTGAATTAAGTGGAAAACCAGGAAAATGTGGTGTTCTGGACACTGAGTGAATAAAATATTAGAAGAAGAAAAAACTAATTGCATCAAATGTTGATAAACTGGGACTGATGATTGGATTTGGAAATACAGTGATGTTTGGTAACCTTATCAGTGATTTCAATGGAGTGGAAGGGAAGAAAATAGAGACCTAAGTAGAATGTTTGAAGAAAGAATATGAAGACAATTGAGAACACAAGAAATTTAGACAAACCTTTCAAAGAATTCTTAAAATGGATTTAAATGAAAAGGACCTAATATTGGATGGGGTGTGAATTATAGTGTTCTAAGGTGGAAAAGTGTGCAATTGAGCATGTTTCAATAGCAAGGGACATATGCACCGGTAGATTCGAAAGCGGCTGCAAATGTAGGATTGGAATGATTAGATAGAAGTAGAGAGTATACATTTATTAGTAAAGAAGTGAGAAGGAATAATGCCAGTACAGATCCTGAGCACAGTTGGAATGGTCACTTTAGATGAGATCAACACCAGGATACCCAGGGGAATCAGGCACTCCATGTCACTTAGACCTCTCCTAATTGTATACATTTCCTCAGTGAAAAGAAGATAGTGAATAGTAAAGAAGGAATGCCAGTGGTGTAAAAAAGGAGGATATATTAAGAAAGAAGTATTTGGCAAACGGGATCAGAGAACCAGAGCAGAGAGGCAAATGGGACAGTTTGGATCAGAGAACCAGAGCATAGAGGTACTAAGGACTCACCTGACCTCTGTGTTCAAAAATTAAATGAAGCTAGGCACCATAAGCTAGGTACATTTTTCTCTAGAAACTTTTGGAAGAAGAGAGGTACACAGAAGTTGAGGGGATTTTGAAGGTAATTTTAAAATTAGACTGCAGAATTTAAGCTGAAGGAGAAAGCCAGATAGCAGGACTGGGGATGTAGCTTGGTGGAAGAGCTTGCTAGTTGGTGTAAATCCTAGCTGGTTCAATCTCAAGCACTGCAAAAAAAAAAAAAAAAAAAAAAAAAAAAAATAAGACATCAAGGACCAAAACCAGGCTCTGGAGCCAGGTGGCTTCATTCAAACCAGATCCAACAGAATTCAGGAAATAATTTCATCTCTCTGTGCACCAGAGTCTATATGAACAGGGATAATAGCAGTACAGTTTTTTCATGGAGTTTTATTTGTAATTGTAGACTCATATGTTAATATATTGTCATATATTATACACTATATATGTAATATATTGAATGCATATTTCTAATAAAACTACATATATAATTTATGTGTTAATTTAAGTAAAGCTCTAGATGGATGTGTTTATATCTATATATATGTGTATATATGTATATAAATTATGTATATGCATATAGGGAGGGTGTAGAGGAGAGCACGAGAGAAAGAAAGAGATTAACTTTGACATAGTTTTAATTGTCCACACCAGAAACAGGTCTAACTCACTTAAACCAAAAGACTCCCTGATAAGTGGTCTTGCTGGGAAGACAGGAATATGGGCTTGGGAAATGACAATGTTCTCATAAAATAGTCTGGTATTGGCAGTGTTGGCTGGTGATCAAGACGAACATATTTTTAAAATTTTCTTTATTTTCTTACAGCCTTGCTTATATGTAAGCTTTACTTGAGGTTCAAAGTTGGCAGAAAGAGCATCTGTTTGGTGTAGATTAGGACATAACTTGTAGCTAATTATAGGAGCTGGTGAGAAGAGAGAATTTTCCAGAAGAGGCTACCAAAATCTCTGCAGCTTCCCCAGTGGAGTGTATTTATCATTCCACCCAGACTATGCAACGTGATGGAGAAAAATTTGCTCTAAAGGAAATTTTGATATTGTGGGGAAGGGAGAATGGATGAAGTCAAATAAATATCCAGTTCATGAGCCTAGTTGGGGTAATGGCGTGGACACCCCACAATGCCAAGAAACTCCAAATATCTGAGGGAGAGGAGGCAGGCAGCTTCAGGACCTAACAAGACTGGGTGAGACACTCAAGAAACAAATTGTCACTCTTATCAACTCAAGTTCTGCCATCTGAGTGTACCACTGCACTATACCCAAGCCTGAATGAGGACTTTCCCCAAATACAAACAAGGTCATCATAATCTACAGATTTTATAGTTATATTGGTTCCTTATACTCTACAAGGCCTCAGATCTTAGTGAGTAGGATTACTTGTTTCCAATTTGTTCCTCAAAGTTGTAGATGATCCACAATAGTGTTTGTGCATGTGTGTGTGTGTGTGTGTGTGTGTGTTTTCAATGCTTTCCTCCTATAACTTATACATTCATTCATTGTTGTCTTGCACATGTGGCTATAGCCATTTCATGTTTCCATAGTAACGTGAAATTCTTCAGAAAGAAGGTGTTGCTGCTGAGAGTGTGTTGAAGTTCATCCTTGCAATTTAATACAAGAGTTAATTTCTGCTCTCCCATCCTCCATCCTTCACTACCTGTTGGCTCTAGGGACAAAAGAGTTTGGAATTTTCTACATTTAGCCTCTCACATAAATTGCTAAAAATGAAATATACATTAGGAACACCTGAGACCTTCATTGACAAGGAGACATTTTTCTGATTTCTATTTTTTTAAGCATTTTTAATGTCAGGCGAATCAACTATAAAACCACTTAATTGAAAGACTCTAATTTCGGCTACCATTGTTAATTATGTATTTTATTTTGAAGTCTTAGAGCACCAAAACAGTTTGTATTTTAAAAGGCCAAAAAAATTACTAAATATTTTATTCAAATTTTGTCATTTGTGTGATTCTTGACATTACTTCTGTACAAAACACATTTTTACTGTTAAGAATCCAACATAGGAATTTTAAAAAAAAATCTTTATAAATAATTTTGCACTTACAGAAAATTTGATTAAAATAAGAGTAGAACAAAAATGTGAAAATAACAATAGCACAAAGAACACTCATATACCTTTTACCCAAATTCACATTTTACCTAAGATGTTGTTAACAATTTACCTCCTTTGCTTGTGTGTGTGTGCGCGCGTGTGTGTACATCTGTATTTTATTTTCTGAATCATTTGAAATTAGGTTTCAGACTGGATTTGGTGATGTATGTCTGTAATCCCAGTTACCCAGGAGACTGAGGCAAGAGAATCACAAGTTTGAGGCCAGCCTCAGCAACATAACAAGATCCTGTCTCAAAATCAAAAATAACTTTCCTATGATTATATATGGATGCACCACAGTGAATTTCCACAATATGTACAACCACAAGAATGGGATCCTAATTAGAATAAAAGACATATTACATGTATGTATAATATGTCAAAATATACTCTAGTCTCATGTATATCTAAAAAGAACAAATAAAAAAAAGGTTGACGGTGTAGCTCAGTGGCAAAGCACTTCTGGATTTAATCCCCAGAACGGCCAAAAAGAAAAAAAAATTCGAAGTAGGTTTCATACATTAAAGCCCTTTGTCCTTAAGGACTTCAGAGCAAATTTCTGAACAATGGGGATATCCAGTTATATAACTATAGTAGAGAGTTATCAATTTCATAGAATATTTTGCATTCTAATTTTGCCTATTGATCTGACACTGTCTTAATGGTGTACTTTCCCCTCATAGAATCCACTTTAGGATTAGTTTATATATTTATCTATTATATATCAGTTTCCTTTCATCTTAAACATTTTGTCATTGTTTTACATGAACATTTTCAAGAATCAAGTTCCTTCTTTTTAAATAGAAAGTTTCTCATTCTGATTTTGTCTGATGTTTTCTCATGATCATGGTTGGGATCCTACATAAGTGATGTGTCCTTCCCAGGTTTCCTATCTTGAGCCACATGATATCCAATGATATCCATTGATGATGTTGATTTTGACAACCCAGTCATTATATTGTTCAATTTCCATCCTGAATTGTTACCAACCAGCAGCTGTGTTTATATTCTTTATGAACATACAAGTATAACACCCCTCATGTAAATTTTCTCCTAGGCTGAATATGCATTGATAATTCTTGTTTAATCCAATTTTTACCCCAATGGTTGCAAAATCATGACTTCTCCAATTCTACCATACCCTCCAAGTTTAACATCTGAGCCTCCTCCATATCTATTTATCTATCTATCTATCTATCTATCTATCTATCTATCTATCTATCTATCATCTATCTATCTACCTATGTACCTACCTATCCATTTATCTATTTATC